>CM031858.1:78135695-78466742 GCA_018697195.1 Certhia americana | reverse complement strand
GGAGTCGTTGAAGGTTTGTTTGGATACCAGTGTTTACCTAAATAATTTTTACTGCAAAAGCAATCTAATAATTTTGGATTGGGATTGACATATTTTCAAGTTTTCTTGAGTCCACTGTTGGGGAATGGTTTTAATGGGACGGATCCACAACCTATATCACTTATAGGTCAATGTGTCTTTTTTTTTCTCTGAAGTAAATAAGACAAAGTTATCGCATAAAGTTGTCAACAGTGGATATGGTTGCAAAGTCTGCTGTTTGTTTTCACCAAATAGCCTTGGGAAGGTGTATCTATTTTTCCTTATTCCACATCTGTCACTCTAGCACCCTGATAGAATCATACAAATTTATTCTGCAGAGCAATTGGAAGGCATTTTTCTAAAGACATTTTAGTTTTTATGCTGAATTAGTTATATGCTCTTATGTCTAATACCGGAGCCATGGTACTCGCATAATATTCCAGCTAAAGGTGATTAAGTGTTGTCTCTGAAAGAACTGAGAGACAAAGGGAAATGAACAGCTCTTGCAATTAACCTGAACACGCATGAAAAAGAAAAGGGAAGTAGTTGCATGCAAGGCTGGGAATACTTTGTTCCTTCCTGCTTCATTTTGTGTGCTTAGAATAAATTTATAACTAAAAAGACTTTGTCAACAGAGTGGTTTTCGCATGTGCTGGAAGCAGGCAGGCTGTCCTCTCTATGTGTGCCCGCAGCGATCACAGTTACTGAGCAACTTCTCCTGCTGTCACGTGGGCATCTCATGCTTTCCTCGGCTGAGTAGTAGTTTTTCTTCGCCTGGTTTTTGAGAGGGGGAATCCTATCCCAAACCTTAACAGGTCCATAGGAGTCAAATCCTCCTTTTTGCAAGGAAAAGTGGTAGAGACATGGGCACAAATAGAGAGTTTCCCTTACTCCCCTTTTTTCAGAATCATTGCCGAATCCAAACTGCTGGTCTAGCATGCCTGCCCCTAACTTGCAAACCATCCCCAGTTTAGCCATAGGCATTTTGCTTTTTCCCTTCTAGCATTAGTTATTTCATTATGTGGGCAGTTTCGGTCCAGCATCCAAATCTACTAACTCAACTCCAAATCATTAATAGGTATACCTGGAAAAACTCATGTGTCGCTCATGCATTTTAAAAGTACCAGGATAACTGGACTCGAAAGCACAGTGGGGTTAAAATGTTAAAGATTTGGGTTTACCAGCTGTATGATAATGCAATATAATCCCACTGCCCAAGTATTATAAGCCATGGCATGTTTGCGGCAATCTCTCCCTTGCGCAAATTTCACATCTTTTTTTAAAAGTTGAGGGTGATTGATGTTTCCCCCGCCCCAATTTATCACATCTGTGTCACTGGACTCACCTTCAGTCACTGGTGTTCACAAATTCCCCCCTCTCCTCAGAACAAGTTGGGGTGGACTCTGGGGAGGCTGATGAGTTGCGTGTTTCTGTGGAAGGGGTAACTACAAATAGGGAACTCTTGGATTTTGTTAAACTTGCATCCATTCTAGATTCCTTGGCCTCTGCTTTCCTGACACATCCCATGAAGATATGAACAAAATTCGTGAAAATCTCTTCCAGAATAGGTTTTGTAATTTGCTACTGGACAAAAAGAATGCTTGTGGATGACCAGTTTTCTTTTTTCCCGTTGTTTTTTTCTGGCTTGTTTATATGAATGATTTTTACTAAAGCACTCTGGTGTAAACATTAGTGTGAATACGAAATGGGTGCTGTCATGTCCCCGACATTTAAAGTTTAATGTCTTTTTCAGAAAACAATAGCAGTAAATGGTTGTCCTTCTTTTGATCTTTCTGTACTTTGATTTTTTGCCGGCCCGGTTTAAAAGGTTTTGTGTGCAGTTTGAGTTTGTGGATGGGAAAACTAGGACTATGCACCCAGTGAGCAGTTTGCATGTGTGATCGTGTAATGCACAGATTTAGGTTAGGGACGCAGGGTTGGTGCTAGGGACTACATGTACTGATGGATGAACCCAGAAGAAAAGCTTGTTACATGTTGTTCAATGGGTTACAAATATAAAAGCTTGCTAATGCTTTCTGCCAATTTCTTGAAAGCTGATATGTCATAGAGAATTACTGGATTCAGTTTGATGATTCCAACTCAAATGGAGATGAATTTTCCCTCCTGGGTGTCTTTTTTTGTTTAAACTTGTTTTCCATTAGCTTCATTTCAATCACAGGATCCAGACTGGGTTAGTTTGAACAGAATTCCTGAAAATAGTTTGGTCTGCCCTTTCTCCCCCACATACACACCTCAGCACCCTTTACTTGGCAGTGACACATTGCTCCTGTGTCCTACCCAGATTAACTCTGATCTCTCTGATGCCACCCCTAGTGATCTTCATGCCTGGGCCACCTGTTGAACCTTTAGCCCATTTATTGTGACGAATAATTTTCTTATATCTATTCAAAATTTCTGATTCACCCATTTCCTCTGATTTTTTTCTGCAACCTCCTAGTGAGAGGGGTGTACCGCCATCATGTGCTCTGTAATAGATGCCCTGTTAACCCCCCCTCCCTGTTTACCCTTCCCCAGAGTGAACCCAACTCTCCCACCTTTCCTTTCTATGTCATCGACTGTGTGCCACTGAACCTTCCATAACCTCCGCCTCTGTCCAGTAGGTCGCATTGTCTTTTCTGGTTTGTCCCAAAATGGACAAAGTACTCCGCCGTGGTCCAGAATGGTAGGAGTGAAGAATTGCTTCCCTTGTCCTACTATTTACTCTATAATTAGGCACATGATTATTGACTCTTTTGCCCATTCCATACACCCATGGCACTTTCTTAACTTCGCTGCTCTTGGGCTGATGAATTGCGTCTAGTTCGCTCTTACTATTGCAACACGCATGTGTCTAGTCACTCTTAATAAGGATGACTTTGACATCCAGCTTCCCTTTTCCTGCCTTTTTTTCTTCTCTTCTATCATCTGAAATCAGATTATCACAAGAAAAACTTCTTCTGTGGTTCTGGTTCACATCCCTCTGCTTTGTTGTTGAAAGGATGACAGATAAGACTTGAAATGTTTTCATAATACTGCAACGCTGGTTTGCTTTTCCCTAATAATTTCTAAGGACGTTTGCTTTCCGTTTTTTTTTTTTTTTTTTTTTGTTTCGCTGTACCTAATGAAATATACCATTATTTTTTTCCCTAAGTGTCTAATGTTCACTTCAGAGCCTGCCATACACCTCATTCTTCTGGTTTGGCTTCCCCCCCCTCACCTCACCCATCTCACTTTACTACTTGGAACTTTATTTGCCCTTTCATGGACAACTATTCAGTTTCTTAAAGTCAAGCAGTTTTTTTAGGTGCTGCCCTTATCCTGACTTTCCTGAATAACTTGATGTCATTACTAAACTCTAAGCTTGCTCTTCACCATTTTCCAGTTCACTATTCAAAAGGTTGAAGATCTTAGAGCCTCTCCTCAACTTCAGGAATTATCTCCTTCCTTTGGTTGGAACGGATTGGTTGCTCTGGGTTGTTCCCTATCTTCTAGTCAATTATTTATCCACATCAGAACTTCTTATGTGGATACATAGCTTCCTTTAAGCCTTTTTTTTTTTTTTTTTTCCAAAGTCCTTTTTGAAAACCTGGTAAACCAGGCTGCCCTCATTCAGAGATCTGTCAGAACTTCAGCAGACTTCTAGGGCAGAGCTTTATTGATAATAACCTATGCTGTCTCTTCTTAATAGATCATATTTCTTCAGGTGTCCACTCATTAGATGCTTTATTATAATAATGAGTAGTTAACAGCAAAAGTCTTTAGTGCCCTAGATCCCTCAAAACTCTTTAAAGACTGGTATCATAGGTGACATGCATACTTTAAATCAGATTTCATCCTGAAGATTCATGCATGCTTTTGTGGAATTTCTCCTGAGACTTTTCACTAAACTCTGATATCTTTCCTAGTTACCATTTAAGTGTAGAATAACTTTCCAATTAATAATTGGCAAACAGTTTTCTCCTTTGATGCACACCCTCTTAGCCTTTGCAGCACCCCTAAGGTCTTCACTGAGGAGTATGTTTGAAATTACATTCCAAGCTCTTTGTTCTTTTATTTAACTGTAATATAATATTTAACTATGGAACAGGAGTGCATTAAGTGTTGTCCTGTGATGTGCAAAATACAATCAAGACTGTTTTTAAAATAATTTATACACAAGTCTGTGCATTTCAAAATACTCTTGTGTTCCACTGCAATATTTATCTATTGGGCAGTTGGAATACATGGGACCTAACTGACCTTGTAAACTAAAACTATGTGGTAGCTTGACTGTGGCTTTGTGCCAGATGCCCACAGCCGCTCCATAACTCCACTCCTCAATTGGGCAGGGGAGAGAAAATATAATGAAAGGCTTAGCAGTCAAGATAAGGACAGGGAGAGATCACTCACCAGTTACTGTCATAAGCAAAACAGACTCAGCACTGGGAAATTAGTTTAATTACTAACCAAATAATGAGAAATAAAACCAGATCTTAAAACCACCTTCCAAACACTTTCCCCTACACCTCCCTTCTTCCCAGGCTAAACTTTGCTCCTATTTTCTTATCTTCCTCCCTCCCCATAGTGGTGCAGGGGAACAGGGCATGGGGGCTGCAGTGAATTCATCACTGATTGTCTCTGCTGTTCCTTCCTCCTCAGGAGGAGCACTCCTCACATTCTTCCCCTGCTCCAGCATGAATGTTTTCATGTGGCGCAGTCCTTCAGGAACAAGCTGCTCCAGTGAGGGTCATCGGGGGGGGTCACATGTCCTGCCACTAAAACTGATCCAGTGTGGGTTTCCCACAAGGTCACAGCATGGATTTGGGCACCCACTTACTCCAGTGTGAGGTCCCCCATGGGCTGCAGGTGGATCTCTACTCCACCATGGGCCTCCATGGGCTGCAGGGGCACAGCTGCCTCACCATGGTCTGCACCATGGACTGCAAGGGATTCTCTGCTGCAGTGCCTGCAGCACCTCCTCCCTTCCTTCTTCACTGACCTTGGTGTCAGCAGTGTTTCAGTGTTTCTCCCACATGTTCTTATTCCTGTCTCCCACCTGCTGTTGCACAGCAGTTTTTTTCCCCTTCTTATATGTATTATCCCAGTGGTACTATCACCATCACTGATGTGCTTGGCCTTGGCCAGCAGATCTGTGTTGGAGCTGGCAGGCATTGGCTCTGCAGACATAGGGAAAGCTTCTGGCAGCTTTTCACAGAAGCCACCCCTGTAGTTCCCCTCCTTCTTCCCCTTGCTGCTACCAGAACCTTGCCATGCAAACCCAATACAAGGTGCATAGTAACAGGTGGCATAAGATGTAAAATTTAACACAAGTGACAAAAAATATATGCGTTGACACTGCTTCTTATTAAAAAATGATAGTGTTTGGGACTTCTTTCGCTCACTAATAGAGGTTATGCTTCTTAATGCCTGTGAACTCAAAGCTTTAAGAGAAGAACTCAACAATGAATTAATGTATGGAAGAATAATGCTTCAATGCTATTTTTTCTGTAATAGAGATCATGATCAGGAAGCTCTAAAATCTCCCATATCAGATAATCCTTTTTGTTTGTTAAAAGTGTGCAAGTACAGTAGTAAATATTCCATGCTCAAATGCAGTGTTGTTCTTTCTGAATCCAGTTTTTATAGAATTGAGCTAATTTAGCAATTAAATACACTTATTTTAGCAATTATAAATATTTATATGTCTTGACTTATTAGAAAGAATCATATTTCTGGTGTAACCATTTTGGACTTGGGACAAGGGAGTTTATAGAAGAAAATGTGTGGCTCAACAGTTATGGTCAAAGCCAGTTAAGCCACTTAAAACAAGTGTTTTAGCTCATAAATAGTACTGTACAGCAATCTCATAAAATATTCATGCAACAATTTATAGGTGTTTAACACCAAACTATGCCGATCTTCTTGTCTGTGTAATCATGCCATGTAGAAGATCAGTAAAAATAATTAATTTTCATGGATCTAATTTTGGAGCTAATTACTGTAATCTCTTAGATGGCATTACCTGTTTGATTATATGTGATGGAGAGTCGATAATGACTTTATGGGTTTAGCTCCACTCTTCAGTCAACTTTGCGTGAGAGCAGGCCAAGCAGGCCAGCAACCTTTTTGAATCTGGCATTTGTTTAGAGTTTATGGGACAGGCAAGCTCATACAGGAGTTTTCATTGTTGAGGAAGAATCAAAATTACTGTGAATCAGCAAGTTTGGACATTTTGGCTATATTTGCAGAAAGAGTGGTCTAAGTAAAAACAGTAGGTGCAATGTTAGGTTTAGTAAACTGAGAAGTTCCTAGTGAGAGAAATGCCTAGGTAGAGAAAACTGGACACTGGTACTGTACCTAGACATCTGAATGTGGTAGCATGGATAGGGAAATACTCTCTCAGAAAACAGGGTGTAAGAAAAAAGGGAGATGTCTTTCAGAACGCAGAATACTTACTATATGGAATTGTGCAGACTGCATGCAAGAGCCTTCCTTAAGACTGAGAAAACAGGATTTGAAGATGGAATTTCATCAGAACCTACTGGTTTTTAATTCTAATGCATTCATATGAGAGGATGTTTCAAAGAGTCACAGAATGGGTCAAGTTGGAAGGGACCACAGTGGGTCATCTGGTCCAACCTCCCTGCTCGAGCAGGGTCATCCATGTTCCCTAGAGCAAATGGCACAGGATTGTGTCCAGACAATTCTTGAATATCTCCAGTGAAGGTGACTCCACAGCCACTCTGGACAATCTGCCTCAGTTCTCAGGCACCTGCACAGTAAAGTCCTTTCTTGTGTTCAGATAGAACTTCCTGTACATTAGTTTCTGCCTGTTGTCCTACTGCTTGGTGCTTATAAGAGCCTGACAGCCTGGCTCTATCCTCTTGACACTCTCCCTTCAGATGATTATCAACATTGGTAAGACTTCACCTCAGTTCTCTTCTCAAGGCTGAACACGCCCAGTTCCCTCAGCCTTTCATAACAGAGATGATCCTGTCATCCTGAGTCCTGTAATCACCTTCTTCACCCTCTGCTGGACCTGCTCCAGGAGCTCCATGTCTCATACTGAGGAGCCCAGAACTGGACCCAGCAGTCCAGATGTGCCTCACCAGGGCTGAGCAGAGGGGCAGGATCACTCCCTCAACCTGCTTGCAATGCTATTTCTAATGCACCCCAGGATACCATTTGCCTTCTTGGCCATAAGGAAACACTGCCGGCTCATGGACAGTTTCTTGTCTGTAAGGACTCTCAGGTCCTTCTCCACACAGCTGCTTTCCAGCAGGTCAGACCCCAGCCTGTCCTGGTGAATAAGGTTATTCTCTTCCAGGGGCAGGACCCTGCATTTGCCGTTGTTGAATTCCAGACAGTTCTTTGTCCATCTCTGCAGCCTGTCAAGATCCTTCTGATGGGCTGCACGGTGTTCTGGGATATTGGCCACTTCTCCTAGCTTTGTTTTGTCACTTCAGAATTAGGACTTCAGAATTAGGCATGCCATCACCTTTCCATGGACTGAAGTAAGGCTGACTGATTGGTAGTTCCCTGAATCCCCCTTCTTGCCCTTTTTTAATACTGGGGTCATATTTGCTTTCTTTCAGCCCTCAGGCACCTCTCCTGATCTCCATGACCCTTCAAAGGTGATAGCTAGCAGACTTGCTGTGATGTCTGCCTGCTCTCTCACGATTCATGGATGCATCCTGTCAGTGCCCATGGACTTGTAGAAGTCAAGTTTGCCTAGGTGTTCTCTGACCCAATCCTCCTTGACTAAGGGAAGGTGCTCCCCCTGACGTTCATTTGCCCTTGTCTTCAGGGTCAGAGATCCCTGAGGGCTGGTCTTGTCAGCGAAGATTGATGCAAAGAAGACATTCAGCAACTCTGGCTTCTCTGTCTCCTCTGTTTGAACAGAGTCCCCCTGCCATTTGTTAATGGGCCTTTGGTTTCTTCTTGTTATTGATACTTTTGAAGAAGCCTTTTTATTATCTTTTACATGCTTGTCCAGATTTAATTCTAGATAGCCTTGGCCTTTCTAGTCTCATTTCTACTTATCCTGATAACCTGTCTAAATTCACTCCAAGGGGCCTGACCTTACTTTCATCTCCTGTGAACTTTTTTGCTTATACTTGAGCAATGACAGTTCTTTATTCACAGAGGTTTCTTGTGCCCTCGTCCTGACCTGTTTCACATTGGGTTGCATTGTTCTTGAGCCTGAAGGAAGTGAGCCTTGATTATTAACTAACTCCCCTGGACCTCTCTTCCCTGCAAGGCCTGCTCCCATGGAATTCTTCCAAGAATATGCCTTAAGAGGCCAAAGTTAGCTGATCTGAAGTCCATGGTTGTAATCTTGCTCACTGCCCAGCTACCTCTTTGTTCAATACTGAGCCCCACAATCTCATGGCCACTCTATCCAAGGCTGTGCCCAGCCTTCATCTCCTTGTAATAAGGCCTTCCTTGTTGGTTACTGCGAGGTCAAGCAACACATTTCTTGTGGGATCCTCCAGTATCTGTGGCAGGAAGTTGTCATCAGTGCTTTCCAGGATGCCCCTGGTCTGTTTGTGCTTTGCTGTGTAGCTTTCCAGCAGATGTCAGGGTGGTTGAAGTCCACCCCCATGTGACTTTGAGGCTGCTGTAATTGTAATTGTAGAAGGGCTCACCCACCTCTTCCCCCCACTCAGGCAGCCTGGAGCAAACACCCACAGAGTGTCAGCCTCACTCGTCTGCCCTTTTATCCTGACCCATAGGCTCCAGACTCGCTCGCCATCCACCCAGAGACAGAGCTCAATATATTCTAAGTGTTGCCTCACAGAGAGGGCACCACCCTCATGCCTTTCTGGTCTGTCCCTCCTGAAGAGTGTGTAGTCCTTCATGGCAGCATTCCACGGTGGGAGCTATCCCACCACATCTCTGTAATTGTGGTGAGGTCAAAACCTGGTGACTGCACACAGAGCTCTCAATCCTCCTGCTTGTTGCCCCTACTGCATGTTGGTGTACAGGCATTTTACAGAAGTATTTAATACCCCAAACGGGGTGCAGAGGGATACCCCATAGTCCTGTCTAGTGGTTGTGGTTCTGTCTGCTTGTGCTTAATTGAAGTATCCCCTCTTAAGCTTCCTTCTGCTACTAGATTGGTTACTATAGTTCTCACCTTTCCTAAACCTCTGGCAAGTCTGGCTCTGTCCCAGTTCCTGTCCCCCTTATTGTTGGTCAGCTGGGAAATACTGTGAGTGTGATTCCTGTCTGCCCAAGGAGATGTGTGTGGGTGTCTGGGAGCGAAGGAAAAATGAACGTTTATGCAAGAAAAAGGAAATAACACCTGGTCTAAACTCCTCTTGAGCTCATAAAAACAGTGTTCACAGGTACTTGGGCTGTCTGATGAGCTTTTTAACAAACACCTTAGAAAATTATTTTTCTTGCCTGAATAACCCAAGTGGAACAATATTTTTGTTATCAAACTTTCAAAGAAATTACTGACCTGAATTGCTGCCAGGATGGAAAATTACTGTGACTGAAGCCAGCTTTCTTGCAACCCTACAAACATCAGTCCTAGGTGAGACCCTGTGAACTCTCCAGGACCACAGTGGTCTGCAATCAGCAGCATCCTTCTGAGTGGGGCCTCTCAGGGCCATTGAACTCTCAAATTTGCTATATGTGGAGCTTTGGTTTGCTTGAGGTTCAACCCTTTGCCCCTTGAAAAGATGCAAAGGCATCCAACATGAATTGAACTCCAGGGAAATTTTTCACAGGTACATACTCCTTTAGGTCCATATGTGTGCAAGTGTAAATATGCCATAGAACATTTACTATGAATATTGGTCTCTTAGATTCTTAAATATGTTAGATTAGTAAGTAAGCTAGGCCTGTGAGTTACTGTCATGCTTGTAGTAAATTATGTAGAACCTTTTTTAAATTGTTCGAATTAGGCTATCAATTAAGTACTGTAAAGTTTAAGTGCAGCCTAAACATTTAGGCCTAAACCATTGGTCACTTCTGGGATGAAGTTTGGCAAAGGGGTCCACTCTGAACCTTGTGACTCAATAAGTGGGTCTCCCTCATTCCTTTTAATCCTTATCCCTTCCCACTCTTACCCCTTTCCCATTCCCAGCCTCCATGTAAGTTACTTTTGGTAGATTTTAGATTTAGATTGATTGATTTTAGATTTTAGTCCAATTTTTCTCTGTCTACTTTAACTATCTAGTAAGCAGTAGAACAAACCTTTAAACAAATTTTGTCACGCTTTCATTTTAATATTAAAGCTGCTTTTGCTGGTACCTTTTAGCTTAGGTGATTCTTTGAACGACCTGATTGTTTGTGACAGGTGGGGAGCAAGAATAATGAGAATTCCTTCTTGTTCCCGCTCCTACCCCAACTTCTTGATAAAGATCAGGTAAATGCCTACTACATTTAGAACCACTGGCTGTATAGTTCACTTCCTTGGATCGCTGCTGCCCTCTTCTGCTGGCTTCCCATGGCTGTTGTGGCATGGGGAGATTTTGTACTGCACCAAAGGCCTTGTGTCACTTGTGATGTTAAGGGAGGTGGCGGAGTGAAATGCAGTAACTTTCTAGGGCTGGGCTCCACAAAGAATTAGTTTTATTCAGGACGGTGCTGTCATGTGTGGTTGGTATCCTTTTGTACTTCACAGAGTCATAAATGATGTGGTGTGCATGTGCTGTGAGAAAGAGTCATTCAGCATTGAAAAAGCAGACACTGTTTTGGCCGTGTTTCTGTAAAATGGATTTGGGCCAGCATGACTGGAAGTGCTGTAGCATGCCTGTGTTGGGCATGTGAGCTGGTGCAGACCTGTGGGTACGTGTAATGCCTCAGAAATGTGGGGCTTGAAACCTAGCTTTCTGATGCAACACTTCTGGGGTGAAGCAATTTCCTCTGCATAGCTTCTCTAATTAAGTTTATTAAGAATTCTGGCACCCTTACAAATGGTTGTATTGTATTGTGAGGCACAGGGAAAGTGCTAGACAGAAGCCTGAAGATGTAGGAGGGATTGAAGCACGGCCAGTTAAGTCCAGAGGAGAGCCACAAAGATGATTAGAGGGATGGAGCACCTCTTTTATGAAGACAGGCTGGGAGAGTTGGGGTTGTTGTACCTGGTAAAGGCTCCTGGGAGGCTTTAGAGGAACCTTCCAGTACTTAAAGGGGACTACAAGAGAGCTGGAGCAGGAGTTTTTATAAGAGCATGTAATGATAGAGCAAGGGGGAATTGCTTCAAAGTGAGAGAGGGCAGGTTTAAATTGGATATTAGAAATTCTTTACTGTGAGGGCAGTGAGGCACTAGCATAGGCTGCCCCAGAGCTGTGGATATTCCATATGGAAGCCCCATATCTGGAAGTGTTCAAGGCCAGGCTGGGTGGAGCCATAAGCAACCTGGTCTCCTGCCCACAGCAACGGGATTGGAACTAAAGGATCTTTAAGGTCCCTTCCAACCCAAACTATTCTGCAATTTTACGATTTATGGGCATACTAAGACAAAGCTATACAATTTTATTTCCATTGCAGCTGACACTGTTACCAGGCCTGACTGCATGCTTGCTGCCCAGCCTTGTGCTCTTGCAGTGTGCCTGGCTGATGGGCTCCTGGGCTCTCCTTGGTGGGGCTGTATTTCACCAGATGCAGTCCAAGGCTGTGGGAACCCAATGTGTGCTCCCAGAGGGTGTTTGACAGAGTTGGTGTAACCACCTGGCGTAATCACCATCTTCCAGAGGGGAATGAGTGGCAGTTCCACAATTGGGGTCAGTTTTAAGCACAGGGACGGGCATTCCACTTCCAAACTCAGGGGTGTCTATTATTTGATAATCTGTGCATTCGTTCTGTTGAGTATCAGCAATTATGTTTTTTTTCTCTTTGCCTCAGTAACAGTTATGGGACTAAGACTTACATAGCAGGTTGATAGACTTGGCATGAATGAAGATCTTAATTACAGTGATGTAGTGACAGGCCCTTGTGTGTACTGACCAAGAGCAAACATCTCTTCCAATGGCTGAGAGCATCCAGAAGTCAGTCAGGAGGCAAACGAATCAGGTAGTGGTGTCTACTTCTCAAGACTGTGACCCTGTACAAGACTGTCATCTTGTGTATTCCTGGGTTGTTAGCCAATTACTGATTATGATGATGTGCAGGGACTCCTCTGAGCATGTTTACACACAGGCAAAATTGAACTTTTTTGCTGTGCTGGCTGAAATGTATAAATGGTGCCATTCCAAGGATGCCTTTCTAGGAGCAGCCAAATTCTTTCAAAACAACTTACATATGGGAAAAATTAAAAAAAAAAAAAAAAAAAAGTCAGTCTCAGATACTCTGTGTGTGTAACTATACACACTGAAGTTACAGTTTCTTTCATTCTTCTTGTCTTCCTTAAATTAAGTTCACCTTTTCTGGGAGGGTGGGAATATGAAATTAGTAGTGTGATTTAGTAAGCCTTTAGGGACTGAGGGGTGATGTCACAGATAGACTGACTGGAAGTATCTGGCACTGGGAGGAGGATTTGTCAGAGCAAGCCTTATAGTCCACAAAGGCTATGTACAGTATGAGGGCAGTGCATGCTGCACTGCCATGATGTGGCTGGCTAATAAAAACAAGCCATCTTTCATTAGGGCTACATAAATAGCAAAAGCTTCAGTTGCACATTCCCTGTGGCATGGAATTGCTCAGCAGTCCTTCCCTCTGTGTCATGTAACGATGCATTACATGGACAAGGGCACTTGCCCCAGAACAAGACATAGCACATGCACCTTTCCAAGCAAAAGCACACCCACACCCACACCTATGTAGCCTGTGATCTAGGCTTGCCTCCTGAGAAGACAGGAAATTAGGGTTTTGTTGTAAGTCTGACTCAGTAGGAAATAGAAACAGACCACATTACATATATTTTCTTTATTGCTGGACTTTTTTCTCCCAGTAAGTAGGCATATTTTCTTAAAGGCTGAGGTTTAACAACAGTAAGGTATTTTAGGTTTCTTTTTTTTTTTCCTGCTGTGGACAAAAGGATACCTTTGAACAAAGTTTTGCCTTATATTACAGTATTTCTGTACAAAAATAGAAGTCCAAAATCAAATTATTATTAGCTGATATTCCCCAATTTATTTACAGGGTACTGTCAAGAACCTTCATCAGGCAACCAGGTAAAATAGAGAACTCTATATTAAAGCAGTTGCAATGTATAAAGTTGCCTTCTCAAGTCAACTCTGAAGGGCTCTGGCCTTTGGCAGTTGGTCTGGGTTGAAGAGTCCAGCCAGAAGTATAAAACAGTGATGTCTTTCAAAGGAAAAATTAATATTAAAAACCTAAGCTGACATTATGAAGAATTGAACTGATAACTGTATTTCCATATTAGGGTAGTCTATAAATATTCTCAGCTACATCTCTCTTTATCATACAGCAGATACAGAATGCAGACTTCTGCTACTTATATGGTAATACATATTTGCAAAAGTAAAATCAATGTATGAAACTTTTGGAATTTACTTGTTAATAAAACTGCTTATAAAGTAACCATACAATTGTAACAACTATAACTCTGAACTATTAAAATGTACAGAAAGACTGTTTACACCATTGCACATACTTACTCCCTTTGCTTCAAGAGACGTGTGAAATACAGAATAAAATTTGTCAAATTTTACTGACAGCTCAATTACGCATGCACAATGCATACATCCATGGAAGCAAGGGGAAACAAAGTGTTGGCGTCCATCAGGAAAGCTGCCAGCAGCACTCCAAAAAAAATATACCTTGCTCTTCTTCCCTCCCTCTTCCCACCTGTATACAGGCCATTGGATTAGTGCAGAATGGATGAATATAACTTTGTTTTCAGTGTTCTGAAAGGACAAAGGAAAGCCTCTTGACTTTTATCAGCAATTTTAGGTCAATACAAGTTAGGCTTAATATTGTAAGGCACTTATTACTGCTTGTATTGCAGTGGATCAAGTCTTAAGGCATTTGTTACATCAACTGAAGGTAATAATGAAGGTAATAATGCTTTGGAAAGTTTTGAACGAGCCAGCGGTTCTAGTATGTGACTATTTAATCTGATTTTCCCCTGGCCCCTATGGTCCTTCTGAAACATTGTTTGAAGATATTTTCCATTGAAACTCTGGTTCTTGGTTAGCTTGTCAACAAAGGTGATCAATGTCCCCAGGTCGTTCTGAGGCCAAGGAGTGATATATTCTATTTAGGGCGCAGTAGAACTGGTTTTGTTTTCACCTGGAGCTGCCCTGACTTCCATGACTACTCACGGATCGAGAGGTGCTGTAGCGTTTTTTCACGATCATACTGATGTAAGCTTTCATCAGCTTTGCAATGTCAACCACCTGCCAAGAGTATGAAGAGCACAGTTCTTAGCAAGTTAACAGTACATGAATGAATTTCTTTGGACACCAACAATATAAAACTGCCAAGCTTTCAACAAAACCCTTTTGCAGCTAAACAAATAAAAATACTCAGCACTTCTATCCATGCCATTCTGTCTTCCCTTTAGAGGTTTACAGGGATCTTGAACAAATCTCTAACATTTGCAGCCATTACTTGAATTATTAAGTGGCCCGGCTATCAGAATTGGAAGACTGCAATAACAAAACTACCTTGCTCTTACCTCGCTAGTTTCAAAAAGCAGTTCTCTTTCATCCACCACGATCTTGTAGGTGTTGGCAAGTGGAGCACCAAATGACAAGATATGTTCATACTGGAACACCTCCAGAGGCCTTCCTTCCCCACGCTTGTAGACAGAAACTGCATCAGCGCTGACTCCAAGCCACAACTCCTGTGGGAATCCCCCTTCTTTACACTAGAGAAAAAAATATAAATTAACAGCAAGGGGAACAGTGGGAGCCACACAACACTTACTGTTGATGTTTTTGTCTGTAACCATTTGTTAAAAAGTGAGTATTGCTTGTTCCTTTTTAAATGTTGCCTTTTATACTTGTACTTGTTTGCAACCTCTCAGAATAGCATTCTGTCCCTCTGTTTTATGGTTAACTGGTGGATTTAAATAGCTACAGTGCTTACCAATGGGAGTAGGCTTTTAATAGCTCAAAGTTTATTACATCAGCTGCCTGAGCACTGTGATACTGTATTTATGGATTCACTGCTCTGGAAGGAAATCATCACCTATACAGTGTAAGGTGTAGTTTGAATGTTCATATGGTCTTACCTCTACGTCAAAGAGTGTTGAACCATAGCCAGGCCATTCCTTAATCAAAGCCATGTACTTTGCCATGGCCTGCTCCTGATTCATCCTCTGGAGTTTTTTCCATTTGTCAATTATACTAGTCCTGGAAGCTGAGATTTCCTCTTTGACCCACATGTCTAACATCTGATCCTCCTCAACCTTCTGTTTGCTGACAGAGCCGCTGCGGAAACTCCTCCGCAGTGTTCCTTCAAGAAAGCTGGCTCGTTTCTTCTCGGCCTTCTCTGGTGCAGTAAATGTTTTGGTCGACTGTGTAATCCTAGACTTCAGCTTTTGCAAGGGATAGACTTCCTCCAGTTCTGGTATGGTGGTATGCACAGTGTAATCCCCCTGAAGGTACTGAAGACGCAAAGCTGCAAGGACCTGGAGGGTTTCCTCAGGAGCAGGATAATGTCCTTTAATCACTGCTTCATGAGCCTATCAAGGGGAAAAAAGGTAGCTTTTTATAAAGTAGCCTTTGAAAGAAATATGAGAAACAAGGGGAGTAGATTTACTCACAGGCAAATCCAGGACCTGAAATAAATGATCCATTAAATGAATCAAATAGGGTAAATCACTTGGCATATTTAAGCTGGATAGGACTGAGTTTATCAGAAGAACTGCAAGGCAACTGAGGAACCTCCTAAATGGGAATTACTTTTACTAGGACAGCTTTCAGTGAACTCCAATATCTAAGAGTAACTGAACTATGAAAATGGAAAATAAAATGTAAAGGGGAGAAAACAGAATCTAAACATCTGACTGAGGAGAAGCCATCTGTGTTCAAGGGCATTAGGAAGAAATGGGTCTCCAGTTTTGTTTACTGCTATCAATAATCTGGCTGTGAAAACTGATGTTTCCAGCCAAACAAGCTAAGCTCTAGGACAGCTTTGTAATTTTACTGAGGGGAAACAATAAATCTTCAATGGATCCCAAATCAAGTTTGTACAACATCTACATATTACAGTGCTCTGTAGAATCAGGGATGAGATTCTGAATCAAGACTCTTCAAAATCCCAGCTCTCTGCACACTCATTCAAACCTGTGAAAATGTGCAGCAGCCAATTTTTTCTTTCACGTGACAGTAGTAGAGAAAACAAACACGCATCACGTCTGGAGATCCAGGAACTGCAAGTTTAGTAACCACACAGAGATAATTCACAGCTAAGGTGAATTTTTGTGCCTTTAAACACGCTAAATAGTTTGCCTGAGATTGTACACATGCAGAAGAAAGAGCTGTATTTTAGAAATGTAAGGACAGTATTTTAATGAGGAAGAACTAAAAGATTTTCTTCAGCACCTTATGATTATTAAAGGATTCAGACTTTAAAATAATGCAGGCTGCAGAGCTAAAACTGATGAAAAAAGGGAATTTTCAAAACTGTCTGAAAAAAGTTGATGACTGACATCAAAAGCAGATAATTAGAAAAAATAGAATAGAATTGTTGTTAGAATGTAATGTTACCTCTTCAAGGTATTGTTGTAATATCACTGGTAGGGATTGAATGTCGTGCTTTGTAACAAATGCTACTGGTTTTGGCAAGACAAAGTATTTGGCTAAACACTAGTCAGCACAGAATGCTACATGAAAACAATCTGCTTCAGCAAATGTGCTTGTTTTAGCCGTTCATACAGAAAACTGCCTGAATCTGTCTCTTAAGCTAATAAAGTAATGTAGCAGATTGGATGCAGAGTTCTTGTAAGATTTTTTCCTTGCCATTTGAACTTCTTCCCAAACAGAGGCACCAGATGACTCCTCTAGAGACAGCAACAGACAGACAGAATGGCCGTGCTTCTAAGCCCAACCAAGGCAACCTACTGCCCAGATCCTTCAGCCAACAATAAACAGTCCTGGACTGAGCTACAGTAGTAGGTTCTGGAAGGAGACTTTTGGAAGACTTGTGGTGTAATACGTTGCCTTAATACCTAAACTGAAAAAGAAAGAAATTCTCTATTACAGGGAAGATGTTGAAGGGGAAAACTTTCATATGTATGAAAATAGATACCTCAGTTCTTGATCATATCAGTCTTAGTCACCAATAGAATGATAGTGTCCTGGTGTTGCAAAGAGCCAGAAATCTTAACCCTATACAGAAATATTTATCTGCGTCTAATGCCCACTGAAAGAAGCTGACTTCTGGAAGCATTTTTAATCATTTGCAATACAGTAGAATAGGAGAACGTCAATCAACAGCAATAAATGCCATCAGTGAGTTTCTGAGTAACTTCAGGGATTGATATAACAGAAATCCAGCTGCTGATGTATTTAATTTTCATTAGAAATCAGTTTCCCTTATTTTATGTTTTGCAGTTTAGCTTCATTCTGGGCTCAGCATGGACTTCTGTTCATCATAGCTATCTTACTGTTACTGCTGAGACTGCACTATTATACTATGGTACCTATGAAACAATCAGTTTTTGAAAAGATAGAAGGCTATTGCTCAGTTAGTTCTGTACAGTTGCCAGCAGGAGTCTCTCATTAATTAACTTGTTGCCAGTTATACCTTTTTTACTTTATTTCTTACGATTTCTTCAGAAAATTGTTTAAGAAGAGGAAAATTAAAAGCAACAATTATTCTTTTTTATGCAGCTTATGCATCTTAGATCCAGTTATCCATTTTTCTACCACTATACAGAAAGCAATTGACAAGTAATGCAGAAGAAACATAACACTAGAAAAATCGTATGTGCTTCACTTATGTTAGGATAGGCCTATCTTGACCACTGAAACACTTCCTTTGCTCTTGATGCTTGAGTAGTAGTGCATTTAGTTGAATAGAAGCCAAACCAAAACTCTCTCTGTGCTGCCTAGATCTCTTGCTTTTTTTCCTCCTCTTAAGAGTGCCTCAAAACAGAACTTTTGTTCTTTACCTGCTCAAACATAAAGGCAAATTCCACGCTATCTTTTGGGACGTTTTCTGTGTCCAGGAAGCAGTAGAGCTTGAAGTAGAATTTCCAGTGCATCTCCCCAGCTTCAGCAGTAGCAGCAAGCCTGCATTGTTGTGTTAAGAGGGAGAGAGATCAGATCTGTGAAATCAAACTCTTTTCTGAATTGCCACCTACGGAATCTAAGCAAGGCAACAGGTGAACTTTGCTTTATGTATGTCTGTGTATTTAGAGCCTACAGCAAAATCAAGGACAAATGTTGACTCAGTTCTCAAGTTAACAGTTTCTAACTCATATTCTCTTAATAAATGTTGATTTTTAGATAGGTCTGGTGTTAATAAAAGCAACATTATTAAGTCCTGTTATAAAACTGCACAACACTTAAAACATTAATTTTCCCCCTGTTTTTATGTGGATAAAGGTGGCTGATTGCCATGCGTAAAAAGTAAAGATGACAGACAGGTATTTAGGTTTTTCTTACATTTTCTTACTACAGTGCTATGGGTGGTTTCAATTTTTTAATTTTTCAACTGGTAAGAGAAATGTTGTGAGCTGTACTGTGGTGAGTTCCACATGAAGTTAGATAACAGTCAGAATGGCAGCAACTGCTTGGAGGTCAGTTCTCACAGCCACATTGCCAGTAATGGTGGAAAAAATTTGTAGTAGTGGAAAAGAAAGTGTGGAAATAGTGATGAGAAATACTATTCTACTGGTGTCAGGACAGAGGAAAACCAAAACAAGTGGATAGGTGGCTATTAAGTCTTTTAAGAAAACTAAAAAGAGATCCTTTTGTTCCAGAAATGGCTATGTGTGTAATTCAGCTGCATCATCATAAACAAGCAGGTCGAAGAGAAAATTCAGCATTACTGACATTGGAGATTTATCTAATTGCTACTTATTAGAGTGAAGAGAGAAGAAGAGGTACACTCACTTTTCAAACTTTGCCAAGACATCAGCTACAATGGTTCTGCTTTCAATTGCTTTATCAGTTGTTCCATTGTATTCAAACAAAGCAAACATATTTCTGCTATCCTCCATGGCCAAGCCACGAATTAACTTTTCAACCACCTAATGAAAGACAGCACATGAAAAAAACACAGAGTAAGACAGACACTTAGAAAAAAATGAGAGCCTGGTTTTATATTAGGCTACAAATGTTATTAACTTGTCCTCATCAGCATTATTAATTATTGTCAAAATCCACTGTAATTTTTATTCTTTCAGAATATGTATGTGCTACCTCCTGGCCAGATATAACCTCCTGTATTTCACCAGCTCAGCAAGAGTCTTACAGTTTTAGGAAGCAGCTTGGCTCTCATGCACACCAATGTCTACTAAAGTTTCTCCAATAATACTCTATGCCTAATTGCTTAGTGTTTCTTCTAATTCTTCCTCTAACAAGGAACTACAGTTGGGTAATCCTCTACAGCACAAAGACAATTTTTATAGCAGGGATTTCTCCAGAACACACTGTGGGGAGGGACAGCTGTCCTGAAGGGACAGCACTGTGAGCCTTTCCTTCTCAGAAAGGAGATACTGGCAGAGAAAGCCCCACTGCTTCCAAAGTGTAATACTACTGCTGCCTAGAACTGGCACTTGAAGGGACATGCTGATTTTGTTCCAAAGACATTCTGTCACCACTTCTCACCTCTCCAGCTGTAGTGTGTGAGTTGATTGTAATCTTACAGGAGCCCCCACCATGGCAATAAACTGTGGATGTCATCTCCTGCCTGCCAATCAGTGCTTCTATTTCATCGCGCGATGGCACAAACTCTCTGCATTTGGTTTTCTTCAGAGATTCGTAAGTAAAAAGTGCGTATTTCTCCATTTCAGTTCCTGGAAACTGGTCACGAACCCTGTGAGACAAAGCTTATTACTTTAAGCTGCCAGTCTGTGAAGTTTGTTTATTTGAGATTTCTTTTCCCCTGAGAGTATTTCTGTATCCAGTACACTATTTAATTGACATGCTCCAAGTACAGACAAAGCTTTAAAATTATTGAGTTTGCTGGTGGACTAACTTTCCTAATGACACACTCTGCATTCTTCCACTGATAACAGCAAGAGGAACTCCACATTTGGGTTAATGCTGAACTGACAACATTGATTTATTATTATTTAATGATCACTAATACTTAAAAATCAGATTTACAACCATAGGTTTGTACCTCAAATACATCTTTTAATATGATACTGTTCTTTTACGTGCACATGCATATCTCATAAAATTAAGGTAAGTGGGATGAAGAATTTTTAACAGGTTGGTTTGGACAGTTGAAAATGGGACCTGGGGATATGAGCTGAAAGTCATTTAAGTTTATGCAGTTACAGGAAGCACTCCTTTTGCCAACACTAAAAAACTGTGCATTCAACTTTGTGGCATTTTGCTTGATTCTTCCAATGTGTGTAATTCCATCCAGACCAACTCACACACACTTTTCCTATAACATTTTCTCTTTAAATTCACTATTTGGCATAGCCAGTTTGC
This sequence comes from Certhia americana, assembly GCA_018697195.1. Lineage (NCBI taxonomy): Eukaryota > Metazoa > Chordata > Aves > Passeriformes > Certhiidae > Certhia > Certhia americana. The sequence goes on along the minus strand of CM031858.1, from coordinate 78,446,205 downwards.
TAAGTGAATACATGTTCAAGTCTCACTTCTAGATATCTAAACACTGTTACAAGTTGTAGTGCTTTAGCAGATGAAAGGTTCTCACCTTTTGAGATGAAACTTGAGATATTTGAGGATGCTGCGACTGGGCAGAAATGTGCAACTCATGCAGGTGAGTATTTGCCAGCTATAGAGGTTCCCCACACTTCCAGGATTAGGCACTTTATTGGTTTGCTTGATGAGCTGACAGTAGAGCTCATCTCGGAGAGGTCGTAAATCATGTCCTGTTTGGAGGATACCTTGGATTATAGGGATGGGATCAGACATAGACTCCAGCTGCTGTAAAGAATTAAATATCTTGATGGCTTCATCCTGCAGAGTAGTGTAGCCTTTGTCTTTCAGCACTGCAAAGGAAATATTGGGAGAAATATGCTGAGACAGATATGAAAGAAAAAGGACTCAGTCTTAATGCAGAAATTGCTTAATGCTACTCTGTGACCTTTGCTATGCAGGATATTAGAGTCTATACGTTTCATTTCAAATGTAGAATGCAAACTTATGAGCTATTTGCTATTGAGATTTGTTGCAAATTTATTAATTGAAAAGGTGTATCTTGATTGATTGTTTCTTGTAAAGGAGACTTATTTCTTCCAGAGCAAGTCACACTGCTGAAGTGCCATATCACACTCCATATTAAACTCCCACCCTCCTCTCAAGGATGAAACTTGTCGTCTGAGTAATATCATGTTTACTATGCAGCTGCAAACTAAGATAACCAAATCTTTTTTAAGGACACCAAGTTCACAATCATTAATAGCTCTGAACGGTTCATTCAAAAGAGACTTCTAAATTAGTGTTTGAATCAAGAATGTTACAGGAGATGATTATACTCATTTCAGGACTAAATGAAGAATAACTTTTTAAAACCATGTACACTCCCAACTGTTATTTCCCATAAATAAGGCTTTCTATCCCATCTGATAAAACATACACATGTCAATTGAAAGCAGTGGCTGCTGCAGCTTCCTTCACGGGGTAGGAAGCAACAATAATTTGAGGAGGAGAATATGATTCAAGGAGACTGAGTGAGTCAGGTTTAGTTGCTTATTTCAGTGCAAGACTTTTCAAACTCAGTCTTCTTAGCTGTATTGCTGAAAGCAACCTTCCCTTCTGTAACACTCTTGCAGGAAAACCACAAGCCTATGGCTCTGTGTTAGGAAAACTGCTATTCTCAACAGAGAACTGGGAAACTTGTCTATTTGTATTATAAACATGTATTTTGCCACCATTACTTCACTATAGACTTAAAAATTCCAAGTCTTGTTGGAGTTTTAAACTCTGGTTTAATCTTTCATAAGGAAAAGTGGTTCTATTATTGGAAAACTTACAGTTTAGATTGATGTCCCCATATGGCAGTGGCAGTAATGGTGAGTGCAATGGATGATGAGTGTAACGGAGAATAGGATTCCTCTTATAAATCTGTTCAACCACATCAGCATTCAGGCAGTTTTCCTATTGGGGTAAGAAAAAAACAGGAATTGGGGTCCAGCCTTAAGAATAATCCAATGCTTGTGTTCTTTAGGCTGGTTGTAGAAAACAGAGCAATCAGTTGTTACCAATGTTATTTGGTGAGAAATACAGTTGTGGGTGGTTTGGCTGCCATGGCATGCTTTGGGCTATGAATGCTCAGTACCTGCTAACCTCAGGCCTTGGATAGGCTTGCTTTTTCTGTGCAGTTAAAAAAAAACAAACTACAGCAGAGCTGCAGGACACCAAATGAAGTATCATAATCTTTGAAATGTGTTTTCATTTTATATTCTTTTTATTCCAGTAATTCATAATGGGAAATATGACATTTGCATTCAGGTTTTATTTAAAAGTATTTCTCCAGCATAACTAATTGGCTTTTCAGTTAGAAACTGCGTGAGCTACCAAACAAAATAGTCCAAAATGCTCAAAATGCTGCTGTAAACCTGGTGCATCCCCTCTGACATCAAATACTTCTCTTACTCTTCTTAGGCCAAGTTTGACAGATGTGTGACCACTGTCTTCTATAAGTCCTAAATTCCATATATTTGTCCTGCTCTGAAGAACAGCATTCATCATCTTGGAACTGAGAACTTAATACCTTTTTTCCATGAGAGATCGGAAAAGGTCTCTGAGGGTCAGAAGCAATTCTCCCCTTTTGCTTATTTCTTTGGTATCTTGTAAGAATCATCATCCTCTCTCATAAATGCACATTAGCAAAAAGCTCCAGAAGGACATTCTCTGGCTGTGCATGCACTGTCTCCAATGAGATCATAAACCAGTAAGCATTAATTGTTTTTCTCAACACACAGAGATACGAGATGCTCAGCCCACGCTATCAAAAAAATTAAAAACACCACAATGACAAAAAAAAAAAAAAAGTCAGAAGAGCTATTTAGTCCACATCCTGGTGTGCTGCTCACTGTGGACTGAGCCAAACACATCTGCTAGCTCATGAACCTGCACAATGTGCTCTACTGCCAGGTGTAGCCAAGTCTGTCAAGTTACACAAACCAGTAAAACTTGTTACTGTTTTAATGGAAAAAAGTTATCCCTCTTGTCCTCCAAGCTGTAATTTAAAGTTTGCTCTTCTACCATTTAGACAGAAATTCCTTTATCAGGTCAGAGAATACATTCTGGTTTCACAATTTTAGTCCATGACACTGTGTAATTAAAACGTAATTTTCTGCTTTATTACACAATATAGCAAAGCCAACACAAAGATTTAAGGAACCATTCTTTCTCACCCCATGCAATCCTGCTTGTGCCTACCTTAATATCCTGAATGAGCTGCTGAGTTGGAGTATCAATAGGTGCCTTTGTGTCAATCACGTTCTGGATGGCACTGGACCAGCGGGTTGCCTCATTAAGCAATTTCGTATAGAGACGGTAACAGTGTTTGCGTCCATACACGGTCACATTCCAGTAGCCTGGCACAACAGCAAAACTGGTCACCACACAGCCTGCAGCCCAGCAGACACCCAGATCTGCTGCGTCACAGATCGTTCTGGCAGTCTTTCAGGAACTAAAGTTGTGCGAGTTATTAAGTATCATAATACAGATAATGTGGTATTTAAGGAGATTTTCACCTTTAAAGAAGCCTAGGAGTAGCCTCAGACTACAACTATGCATCATGAGTTCCTGTTTTACCCAGTAATCTTAGTAAAAATCACTGTAAGACAACACTGTTAACACTGGACTCTTAGGTCCTTGTAGCTTGTGGGCCCTGCTTCTCCAGTCCTGTCTGTAACAGGAAAATCTGAGACAGACTTGTTTTGTACATGAGAGTCTTTCATAGTCTGTGGCACACATAGAAACAGGCATAAAGCACTAACTACCTCTTCTGTCTTTAATTTTACACCAGTGAAGTGGAAAGTATGACAGGAAGATCAGTTCAGATTCTCTCTCTCTATCATTGTATAGGCTTTTCATGAAACATATTCAGTAAAAGGAAATGTGTTTCATCTTTCACTAGTGAAAGCCTCTTTGAAGTGTCAGTGACCCAAATGAGATAATACAGGACAGTCAACAGTCGCTTCTCATTTGCAAACAGACGCTTCCGAGTTGAAAACCAGTTCTGAAAGTGCACAGTGGAGTGACTCAGGTGTAGTATGTAGGTTACCACAAACTGGACTCTTACTATGCATCTCCCTATACCTGCTCTAATGTTGGCCCTCAGTTCCTCAGCACATAAAATAATGTATGAGGACAGTATTACGTATGTTTTTCCCCAGGTCTTTGATGTCTAAGGATAAGTGTTCACACTAACTTGGCAGCAGTCTGTGGAATTTTGAATGTTGGTGAGAACAAATTTTACTTCTCTATACATTACCTTTGCTTTTTACCCAGCAATTCCCTGCAGAACACCTCAGTGACTTGGGAACCCGATTTGTTTGTGGAACTGCACCCATAATAGTACATTTAAAATATTCTTATGCATTGTTTCTTGCATTACTAGCTAGAAAGACAGAAGGCATACTTGAACAAGAGCAAACAATTACCTGTCTCTTTGAAGATTTTTTCATCAGGTGGGACCACTGAGCAGAGGCTGTTCAGGACCAGAGTACCCAATTTCAAAGCATTTTTCTCCGAACTCTTGTAGTAGTCCAAAGAATTGTGCGTCAAAACAAACCAGCGCTTCTTTAGTTTTAATGAGGACATCTTTGGGTTGTTCTTTACTTCCTTGTGAAGCCACCCTGTTAAGGACACAATTTGAATCACACTTCTTTTTCTTGAACAGAGTTTGACAAAAGTACGTTGCTAAAAGTTAGTTGCATACTTTCAACAACAACAAAAAAATTGTGTGAATTGATAAACTCACACATGAAACAACATAGAGTAAAATTCTCAAACAATGACATTATAAAAATAAAATTAACATGAAAACCTTTCAATTTTGATGTTTCACTAGAAGAATTATCTTGCCAACTTACAAAAATGTTCTGTCATCATTACAGTGTTTTCTTACATGGCACAGCAAGAATATAATTTCAGCTGTATTAATTTGTGAGTAAAGTCCACCACACAAAGATGAGGCTGCAACACTAATCATGTTGGCATATCACCCACATTGTACTGTGGGAACAAGCTCTTCAAAGCATAACAGATGTTATTTACTTTTTACTGCCCCACTCAGTTCTTACCCCTCACAATGAATTCTTGTCCCTCCACTCTAGTGTCCCCCTTTGACCGCTGGAGCAGGGTTATCCAGTGATGCATTTCTTCAGGAGTGTCAGCATTACAGTGAAGAACACGATTAGCAGTGATGATCACAAATGAATTGGGTCTATGATAATAAATAACAATTGAAACAGTCTTTATAATCAGCATAAATATACTATTTATCTCACTCCCCATAACCATAAAAACTGTCTATTGTTTGCATTTTCTGTCCAGACAAATACTGTCAACCTCTAATGCATTATTTAGTTATTACCTAAAGAAAAATACTAAGCATTTGAAAAGACTTGACAGTCATGTTACAATCACACTAAAATGCAAAGGCTAGGAGTGGTGGGGAAGTTTACATTAAATTGCAACTTGTCATATCTCAAAATAAAACTGTGGTGAGAAAAACTTCCAAACTTTCATCAGCTTGGCATGTGCATCAGAACTGTTACAGGGTCAGATCTATTTAGAGTGTCTGCTTCAGTAGCTACATTGGCTAAAACAAACTACAGTATACAAAGGTCTATAGTAAAGCAGCATGTGAACATGGATTCTTTTATTTTTAATGCAATGTAACCCAATTCACAGAGAATACAATCTATTTTTAATGAGAGTCTGGCTTTTACCCAATCCTACACCAGGATTCACTGAAGCATGAAGAACCCAAGTGAAGTGTGCTGATGGCTCTCTGGATCAAACAGGCAGGTTCCTCAGCCTACAATGCTTGCTTTAACCCTTTACCATTAATTTTATCATCTGGAGCAAATCCCCAAAACATAACATAGAATCCCCCCCCCAAGACTAAAAAATCCATGTGAAAAATGCTTACAAAAGAAATGCTTAACTTACTGCATTATCTTAATGCAGAAAAAATGCTAATTTTAAGTTGTGAAAGCTCTGGACATTTGTGTTGTATTGTTTAGGAAACTGGGCTTGTAAATTCACTGTTACTTCTAGTATCACTGTTTTGGCAGGCCAAGGACAAAGCACTAACTTAAAACCAGCTGCTTTACAAATGTACACAATGAGGAGAAAATGGAGTGAGCCCTTAAAGTTCAAATAACACCTCACATCTTGTAAACCAGTCGTAGTCTGAACCTAGATTACTTTTTATTTCCCTAAACACCATCAGTAGTTTAAGAACTAAGAATAACCTGACATTTTTGTTTTTGTTTTTAAGCTGCACTGTCTTCTTTGTTATAAGATATTTTTATTCTGGGGAAATAAATTTCATCCCTGAAGAATACATTCATGAGGGAGAAGCTGAACAGAAAAAAAAAATTATAATTAAATTTTCTGCCTACTACATTACTAAGGAACTCAAAAATCAGCTGTTCTTTTTTTCAGAAACATTACTTGTATAATGAAATATTATAAATAATAATAATAATAATGAAAGAAATATTTCATCTTCCAGTTTTGGATCACTTTAGGAGCTGAAGAGTTCAGATATGAATCAGAATCATGGAAGTTATTGAAGACCCCCAAAACACAGCATCATTCCTATTACATGTTTTAACATGTGGTATTTAGTATTATGAAGATGGAGGCAGTAATGAACCATTTTAATACATGGTTGGCCAGTAGAATATAGAGACTAAAGCATAAAGTGTCAGATTTTGGCTAGAGACAGGAGAAAAAGAAAGTCACCAGGCATGGTTCTGACTTACCTATCTGGATTGTCAGCAGCACAGACAGAATCAATTAGTCCAACATCGAGTGTACCCTGTAAACAAATATCCAACCAGAAAATGAGGAAGACATTCACTATTACATTACTCACAATACTCTTCTGAGAGACATGTGAAAGAAGCAGCAGCTTTGATCAAGCAAAATGAACTGCAGGTTTGGGCATAAGTTTCTCTTAACCATGAAAACTGCTGAGGGGAAAACTAAGATGAATAGATCCAGTAAAAGATTATTTGTAGTTACGATGAAGGCAGCTCAAAAACTGCTCTTTTCTATGTTTCCAAACATGCTTGAATTTTTCACTGAAAACTGCCATCCCAATACAAAAGGCATCCTCTTGAAACAAACTTCTAAAGCCATTAAGCAGAAGTTTTGGTTTTCCTTTGTTTGATATTAGGTTTCAAATGTATTCTATTAATTACCAATGTATGTTGTACAGAATGATAAACACAGGATCAGAGAAATCTCGAATTTTTAACTATTGGGTTTTTAATTTACTCCTTAACATCCTCAGTCTTTGCAAAATTTCAAAATCAAGCATACACTGTGATGTGATAGGGAAGTGGACCAGAAAAAAACACCCTCCAAACCAACAGCCATTTTTCCACAAGGTGAATGATGGGAGAGGAATCAGCAGTCACACTCTCTCCTTGTACAGCTACAGGACCAAGGATGTGGAAGCTCTAGCCAGTGTCACAGCTACCACCACATTTAAACAAAGTAGGTTGTGACTCTCAGAAGCTGTGGCCACCATGATGCCCCTGTTTTCTAAAAATATGTGGTTTGAAAAGTTCTTCAGATTTAGACTTACCACGGCATTCTGTGGATTTGCCTGCTCGTCATGCATCTCCCGTATCTCCTGCTCTGTGGATGCATGGACTTGACTCAGTACACTGAACCACTGGCTGGGGAGACAAAGGCAGCAGTGTAAGTAAAATTCTGGCTCTACACAAGCCTTCTGTCACCTTTGTTCTGCAGAGATCTATCAGGTTCTGCAGGTTTTTGAAATTGCTTAAGATTCCTTTTGTCAACAGGCATAAAAGTAGTGAGGCTTTTTGTCAGTTCAAGTAACACTGGATGCAAGCAAGCCCCTCCAGATCTCCCATCCAAGCCTGTGTCATACCCTTCTTGCTGACAAAAAGTACCTTTGTGTACAAAGTGGCATCTCTGAAAAACTGCTGTAAGCACACTGAAACATCTGAGTGCTTGGAGAGTCTTTGTAACACATTCCATGTTTCATCTGGAATAAAATACATTGCTAGCTACACACAAAGCCTTTAATGGGAATCCCATCTTCCAGATTATAAATTATGCTGCACTAGTGTGACTGGTAATAATTTTTCACAGTGATATTTCTGCAAAGACCACCCAAATCCATTGAGTTCTCTGTATAAGCACAACTGAGAGAAAAAAAGAAAGGAGTAAAACCCTCACGCAAATACCTTCACAGTTTTTGTTCCTTATGAAGCACTGAAAAATCCAGCTGCTGGATTTTTGCAAATCAAAATTTGTGCCACTCCAGTGGCACGGTATATATCCACAACTGGAAAAGCGCTCAGCCCCTTGTCCTAAGCAACTGCATCAGCAACTGCAGATGGATTTAATTCCAACCAAACCTTCTGCTTCTGGGAAACCTCTATCCTTTTGGCACTTGTATATGATAAAGCTCAACTGCTTTAAGGAATCCCACTGAAATCTAAGGGAAGAGCTTGGCCTGTTCAACAGGTTCCTGAATGCCATTCTTTAAGATGTGAATTTGCCATTCTAATGAAAACCACCTGGGGCCAAGTTTTCAAAGGGCTCAAAAGCCCAGCCTTTAAAACAGACTCCTCTCTTTCCTGCAGAGGCTCCTCCACCACCACGGGGTTGAGGAAACACTCAACCTACTGCAAAATTATTTGACTTAAATATGAAGTTATCTTTCCTGCAATCACTTTTAGCCATGGAATTTTTGCCTATGACAATGAAGAGCTGCCTCCTTAACTCCAGCATCCAGAAGCCAACTGTTCCCTCAAAATGGAGATTTCTGGAAACTGAACTGCTAAAATAGCTTGAGAAAAACTGTGTAGGCTGTCAAACAGTACCATCACTGCCATATACTAAACTCATTTTATCAGCTCACGCTTTTATTAGAAACAGTGCAAGCAATGGAGAAAAACAAAGATTGAGAGTGCCAGACCATAAAGCAGATCAGAATATATTTAGTTCTGACTCTTTTTTTAAGAGTCAGAGACGCCCACAGAGAGGTTGTACTTAACACTTTGCTAGATGTAAGGCAATGCCACAAAAAAAGGAGAGAAGCTGTCATCTAGCAAGGAGGAACCACCAGCTGAAGAAAAGCTGAAACTGAAGTAAAGAAACTGAAGAAAACTACGCCTCACCTACCACACATTCCCACAAAATAAATTCAGCTTTCCTCTCTGGGCTCAGGAATTGCAAATGTATTTTAAATGAAACTTCTATTTCAATTTAAAACAAAATTAAAAAAAAAGACTTCATAGCACTGCATGCACATCTAGTGTGCATCTATTATAAACCATAATTTATGGATGGATTTTAAAGAACAATTTAGAGCTTTCCTGATTTCATTTAATCTTTGTGTAAACAATGAAAATGAAATGAATCATGGCACTTTGCAAAAGACAAAGGCAGACTTTATTTTTGCTTTCTTCCCTCTCAGGATGTTATTTGTTTTTCAGTCTAGTCCCAGAACACAGAAATAGGGAAAAAGGGTAGGGATTTGAAGGGAACAAATCCTCAGCAGTGGCTGCCCACTGAAGCATTACTTCTTTAGTAATAGTAACTCATCTTCTGGGGCTTTTTTTTTGCCATGTTTTTCTTCATTTTACAGGTTGGGCTGTGACATGCTTTTTTTCTTTGTTTTTTTCTTAATTTGAATAAAAAGCAACCTCAGATCCTGATCTAGCCCAAGTACAAAATCTTTTTCTGCTATTGAGCAGATGTGGACCAAACACAGCCCAATGATTCATACTTCACTTTCCACAATGCTTTGTTAACAAGGCTGTGACTTAGGCATGTCTACAAAACCTTCCTCATGAAGTATTCTGGGATGAGTGAGAAAAAAGAAACAGGAAATACACAGGTAAAAGGTAATTTAATCTGGATGGTTTGTTATTCCCACTATACACAACAAGAGTGTATAGTGTCTCCTCCTCCATCTTTAAGAAAGAAATGAAGGAGATGCGTGGCAACAGACAAGTCTGGGTGCTGGTAATTGCTTGTTGGTCCCTAGGGCACTTGCACAAGTCTGGTAGAAGAGACTTTAGCTAAGCCTTCGTTTTAAAATATGCTTACATCCCACAAGAATCTTAACAGTAACTGCTAGAAAGCTCCTAAGTTATTTCAAGGATAACTTTAAGTATACCTAAAAATATGAGAATGGATTTTGCATTGCTACATCTACAGCTGTACTCAAGGTCCTGTGATATAGGAAGGTATTGTAGTTTTTCAGAAACAGAATATGAAAGAACTTTTGAGGCTTCTGAGCAAAGTAGCAAGTGATGTTGACAAAGGCATGCTGTATTCTGGCCTTGGGGCAGCAAAGCAATGGGTAATAAGCTCTGATTACTAAGTTAACTTTATTTAAATGCTTGATTTTTATAGGCAAGCATATTATTATCTTCCATGAACTGTAGCATGGGGATATTTCTTTTTAAAGATGCTCGACAACTGATCTGACAAGTCAGACTTGCTCCTCACCCACCTGCCTCCCCCATGGTTAGATATGGATCCTTTAGCAACAAAAGCAAGACCCTTTTAAAATATGCAGTAAGGGAAGCACTCTCTCTTACACACTTCTCTTACATATGCTTTTACTCTAAAATACAGTGACTGCATTACAACTTCTATCTGAAAAAAATTTAGGTTCTGCTTAAACAAACAAGATCCCACCCCTAAGAACAAAGTGCTTCATTCCATGCAGACTACAGGGTCTCAAATATTGCTTTGATCAATGCAGCTAAACACAGCAGGGTAATCCACAAGCCAAGCATCAGTGGCTAATGACTGCCTCTCTACAGACAAATTGTATTTCAGAAAGTTGCTAGTAACACATGGGTAACCGCCAAATTCTAGAAAATTATCATTGGCAATCTGATTCTTCCCAGTAATGGTCTGCCACAAGGTTTTCTCCTCAGTAAGCCTTTCAAAAAGTGTGTTAAATGCAACGTGTTTAACACAGCCTAAATATTTTGTGGCAGTGGTCAAACAAATCAGTGACAAGCTGAAGTCAGAATGGCATAGACATTAAAAAGGAAAAGAAAAGGAAAAGAAGATAGGCCTGATGATTTTCATACCTTGCATCCTCAGGAGATTCAGCAATTAAGTGGTAGGTCCTATCACTCATTATGAGATCAATACCATTTTCTTTGCCTGTATTATCAACAATCTCTCTGAAAAAAAGGAAAACACCAAGATTGAGCATTCCAGATTGTCAACATTTTGGAAGATCTGTTCTGCTAAGAAGCCCACAAACTACTGACACTTGAAACAACAGCAGTCAGTCTTCACCAGGCTCATTTGCAAGACTCACAACGTGATTTAGCAGACCCAGTATTAGTTTGCCAAACTACAGCTGTGTTTTCTGCCTACACAGTACAAATATTCAAACTACTATGAATGTCACTATACCAAAGTGACCATTCTGTTATCATTTTACCAAGAACTAAAGAAAAAGCGAAGTATTATCAAACCCCAAGAGAGGCAAAGATAACTGAGTTAAGAAATGGACATATTTCTGAACTGACTGCATAACCAAATGGTTTTTGGAGTGCTAAAAAGAAAGCTTTTGAAGATTGAAAACTGAAAGCAAACAAAACCTGGATTAGTGATTCTGTGTGGTTGTGAGTCAGCATAAAGACAATTCCAAACATGACTTCCAGAAAAAGCTGAGCACTCATCTGCTGAAAAATTACACATTCCTTATTTTTAGTTTGGACATCTAAGTATTGATATAAAAACAACTGTGAAGATCTTAGCAATAATTAAAGTATGACATTAGATTTCTCTGTAGTTTAAGAAATAAACTTAATTTCCTTCTTATTGTTTTGCTGTATTTTTCTGAAGCTTACTATTTCCTTAACTGGCTATATTTCCTTATCAGCTCTACTATTCTCATAAATTTCTGTCTTATAAACAATATATGCAATCTCTGCATATCAGACTCATGAGGACACTCTATCTGCTATCAATACAAAAAGCTGTAATTTTGTACTGTTTGATTCCTTCCCTCTCAGTAAGTGTCCAACAGAATACCTCCCTGTTCTGTGTTTTAAGTAAATCAGCCTGAGATTTTAAAAATTGAACAGGATCCCTAATAGAGAGTGGTGAAATATGTGAGTTGCACTGTAGGTTAGGAATGCACTCAGAAAATATTAATGTTATCTAGAAAAGCTATTGTTTATTTCTTAGGAAACACAGTTTTTTAAATATCTGCCCCCTTTCTTTTAGCTAATTAATACACAAAGAGCATTGATTGACCCTACAGTTCAAACTAGGTTCAGTAACCTTTGCCTGACAATTTAAAAGGTACATGCAGCAAAGAATGCCTATAGGGCGCAGTAAATGAAGCAATGAGGTAACAAAATCAAAAAAGAATGCTAGATTGAACATATTAGAAAAACATGCTAAATAAATGCTACGGTACATGAGACAGAGTTAAATCTAGTTTTAACAAAAAATATATGATAGGATCTTCAGGTTCTATTCAGAGATATGACTGCCAACAGCCCATTGGTTTTTCAGGAGCAAGTCAGGATTCTCAGCGAAATTCTTTTCTGTCTTACTTGAAATCAGGCTCAAGCCAGGACTGTCAAAGAAAGATTAACCTTTCTTAATTAATCTTATTAATTAAAGAAAGTTTTCAAGGCACAGAGTGGAATTGAGTGTTACTAACCATTTTTGTTTCTCTCTATTTTGGGAAGCTTAAGTACACTTTATAGAGAAAAGAGACAAGTAATGTTAGCACACTCTAATTTTTAAATTAGGTAAATAATCCTAAACTGTTTAGAAGGAAAAATACCATCCAGTAGAAAACTTTTTTTCTGCATGCTTCAGGAAGCGTAAAATTCTTAGGCTTAAGGAACTTCAGTTAACAAGGCATAAGTTATTAGGTTTAGTAATCTTGGTTTTTTTAATGAATATATGCATTTTAAAGACTTTTCTACACTACCACAATTATTTAAAGCATGAAAAAGATCTAAATACATATAGAAGATTCAGCTTTGACCCATGTGAACTTCAATATACTTGGGGCCTATTAATTCCACTCTGTTCATTCTGGGTTTGCCTGCAGCTACAGACTTGGCAACATGCCCCAATTTGCCTTGGGAATCATTACAGACTAAGTAGGGCCTCTAGTCTGGGAGAAAGCATAGATGGGTTCATTACAGCAGCAATTTTCTGAAGTATTTGGCACTGGCTTAGCTCTGGAGCACTCTCTAGATTTAAGAGAGAGCCAACTAAGGACAACAGTTGCTTTCACTAACTTCACCACACACACTCTCCTGCTTGCATTCACACAATTTGTAGGCAGGGCACTCAATATCTTCCCAGACCGAGCCCCAAGTACTCCTTAGAAGGAACCATGGCTAACATAAAACCATGTAAACCTACTTGGCAGTTCGGACATCCATGGCACCCTTTAGCTTTTCTTCACTGTCATTTTCAAAGTACATCAACCTGGACTGTCTGAGAACAAACCATCTTTTCTTCCAGTTCCTTCTGGAAAGCGTGGATGATCCACCCCCCTTTTTGTGGAGCCAACCCTGCTTAAGTGCTTCCTGCTTAGAACGAAACCACAGGAAGGTCTCATCTTTCAGGACACACCAGCGTCGCTTCCATGTGTTGATTAAGCCACCTGGCAAGAGAGACAACTGTGGGTTTATATGCAGTTAAAACAAACAGCTACATCATAAAACAGATGCTGTGAACAGCACCAAAACTGGAAGGTGCTGACCAACAACACTGCAGTTAAACCGAGTCTCTGCTGTAAGCCACAAAACCTCATTTTTGCATATCCTTATGGCCACCAATATTGTTGACAATCTAAACACCCTTAAATTATAAATTGTAGTAAGTCACTGCATTACAAAAATATATGAAACATACATATAATTACATGTACATATGCATAACATATCTGTAATAATAAATTACTGAAAAGTCTTGCTGCACATGAGAATCTGATCTTTAAGACAGCTTTCAATGTATTTCAGTGATAATCTGAAAAAACAATTAGTGTTAAACTCTTTCCTCTCTCCAGGTTATTAGGAGAACTCAAAACCACAAAACCCAACCAAGCTGTGTTTAGAGTATGAAATATACCGGGGCGAACTCAGTGACACCAAAGTGTGGCCATAGAGCAGGCAATGCACCTTGCACTGGAGTTGTATCACAGTCACAAAAGCCCTAACCAAACTGATATGCTCCTGTTATCCCACAAAAACTGATTGCTAGCTATGTCAGAAAGTAAAAGCCATGCTACTGTCAACTGCATTATTATACAGGTTGTGGCCTGTATACTCATGACTGCTCCTATTCCAGAAACACAAAGTATTCTACAGTGATGAAATCATACAAGGATTCAGCTAGATTTCATTTGCCATCAATCATCAAAAGATAAACCAAATAATTTTCAAGAATTTTAAGCAGAGAACTCCTGTATATATTCTTTCAGTCTCCTGTATCCCTTTGTTACATGCAACCTTCTTCATGTCTTCCAAAGTGAAATTTGACTAAGGTCAGTAAAATTTGTCTGCAATGTAGAATGCTGTCTGTGTTACAAGGTTTTGAGAGCAGGAATCAGCTTTCCTCAAAATTTGGCACAATCTGACTTTGTGAGTTATTTTTCTGTATTTATACGAAATATTCCATTGTTTGCAAGCCAGCAAAGATGCAAGATGAAACAGAGGCAGCCCCAAATATTTATCTTTTTTTGCAGAGGGGAAAAAAACATTGCTAGATGTAAGCCACTGCGAGTAACTTTACTTGAGAGCAGCTCAAATTAAATAAAGTAATTTTTCCATCACCCTGTGAAAAATAAGAAAACAGCTTAACTCTATAGGACTTGGAGTGTAATATACAATAAATATTTTTGTTTATTTTATAAATATTTAGAAAATTCTGATTCATCCAGTACCTTTCATGTACAGAAAACTGTGAAAGTAAGGCAGGCTGACACAGCTATAGACCGAATCCCTCCGGTAGGAAAGTTCATCATCTGTATCAAACCTGGAGTCAAAATCTTCTTCACTGTCTTCAAACTACACAAGAAAGGAAAAAAAGGTCATAATGGCTCAGGAAAGAGTTTAGATCAAGTTGGTTTAGAAGATTCTAGCTAAAACATTTTATTGTGTACTGGACGGTTCCTCATTGGTTTTCACCCAGCTAACAAAGGAAGGAGAACATTATAGGAAGTTTCAGCTTGAACTGTTTGATTATACAACAAATCTGTGTACAAGCTTTGTCGATGCTCAGGTAAGTTATCCCTCTGCAAGAGTATGGTCAGGGTAAGCCAACTTACGCTACTTGTCTCTATCACTAAAGTGCTGTGGGGAACAGCTGAAAAAAGTATTGAAAAAGAAACATTATACAAGCTGTGGTACTAGCTTTTCCTCACCCCAGAAAGTCAGAACTTCTATTCTGTATCTGACACACATCCAGAGTCACGCAGCAGGAAAGCACCCTCAACAGAGACACTGAAACTGTTTTTTGCTCAGGCAAGAACTGTCAACTTATTCCAACATCCACAATGATCTTGGACTGCTTATCAAATGTAGTAGATATTATATCATTAAAGTTTTCCTTCTAAACAAGTCAATGTTCCTGAAATACCTTTTCGCTTTCCGAATCAGACAGTCTCACAGAAACACTGAGTAAGTGGTAGAGGAAATCATATTCTTTCAAAAATATTTGTAGAAGGAAACCGCACAGTATACTCAGTAAACGGCACTGAAAAATTTCTCTGCAGAATGTGTGTCTGCCTCAATAATTTAAACATTTTCCATTGCGTGAACATTACTCTCCAAATAATTTCAAAATATACCTGGCATGTCAGGGACTTCTGCAAACATCTTATTCTTCAATACTCTTGCAACTTGCACACATAACTAACTTTGGTTTTCCTGAAATCAATTCCCCAACATGCTACCTGGTATCCCAACTCCAAACACATGCACAGAAAAGGATTTTGCTGTGCACTGAGCTCCTCACCAAGCAACACACAGTGCTGCATTAAAGCACTTAAAATCATATCTGTGCAGAAGCCCGGAACTGCAAACAGCATCTGAGCTGCCTCTCACTCTAATGCACTCACCCCAGTGGCATCTAGATGGCAACAGACCACTATTTCCATAGGCATTCTGAGCAAATCAAGCTGCACCATGTTTTCTAAGAGCAGCTACAGTGAATCTACTGCTGCACAGCAGGGAAAAAATAATCAGAAAGCACCTATCAATTATCAGATAATAAAAATATTGCTACTTACAGAAGATTGAGCTCCCTCAGAGCTGAACCGGTATGCTCCAGAGCTATTGTATGTCCCCACTGAACACCGGTAGTCCGGTGACCACTGGCTACTGTGCGAGTTGGAGAAGGTCACACTGCTGCCAGAAGTGATAGCACCATCTTCATAATCGTCCTGGTCATAATCATAGTCTCCGTCGGGAGAAATAAGTTCCACAGAATCTGGGGGTATGCAGGATACATTTTCTGGCATGCAGTATGTGGATTCACCGCTTGAAGAGTTGTGGAGACTCTCTGTGTCATGGGCAGGAGGTATGACCATGGCGTCGCTGGCAGCAGGAATTGTTGGCACCACGGTATCATTCATATAAGGATCCTCTTCTGAGGAATCATCGCTTGTTCTGATGCCACTGGTCCTTTGATCAGAATGGCCATGCTCACTTGGGTTGGGCGAATCCTTAAATGCATCATCATCAGCTTCAAAGCCCTCATCTACCTCCTCCTCAGGATATGGCTGGCTGAAGTTAAAATTGGGCTTTTCACTGCAGGCATTTCCAGTCTGTTCAGCCAGCTCAGCAGGACACCCACTGCCCACAGAGAGAGACCTCTCAATGTTTCTGACACATTCGTCAATCTCATCAAAGTTCAGAGATTCCAGGAACTCCTGGGCAGCTCGACATGCTTCATCCTCAAGCCGCCGGAGCTCCTCATCTCTACGCTGCTGCAGCCTCTGTAATGAAGCCTCTGTCAAGGACAGCTCCTGCTGCTTCTTCACACGCTGCAGGTCTTCAATTTCTTTTTCCAGACGCAGGATTTCTTCCACCTGCCTGCTTTCTTTCTGCTTCTCCACCTCCTGTTTCAGCTCTGCTTCCTTCTGAGCTTTCTGAATGGCAGCCAGTTCCTGCTTCTTTCTCTCTTCTTCAGCCTGCATAAAATAAAATAAAATCAAACAAAATAAAATCAAGTAAGGCTCCTAAATGCAAGCTTCCTTTTAAAAATTTATTTCTAAACCTCTATACTCCACCATGCTCATTCATTTAAAAAGAGCCCTATCTTCGTATCAGCTAGAAATGAAAAGGAAGAAAAATATTAAGGCATGTTTACATTTGCTCAAAGATTGCTGAGCAGAGGAAGCCCAAGTATGTGCAGAAAATTCAGTCTTTGCTGGAAATTAAATGAAGTGTCAGGTGAAGGAAATTTCCATGCAAACTATATTGAGTTTCCTTTGGCTTTATCTGGCCAGCTCCTGTAATTAGTTTAGTTTTAATGTTACAGGTACCTTTTATTTTTTTAATTGCTGGGTTGAGATACTCAAATAAACAGGGTGGCTGAAAGCATCAAGAATATAATTTACCTGCTGGGCAAGACGCTCTGCTTCTTGCCTTTGTCTTTCCCTAAAAGTGAGTGAAGAAAAAAAGTCAGTCAGTCAAGCTCAGCATAAGCTCATCACATTCCTTTCCTACAGCAATAGCTCAGCTTACAGAGATCATCTACCACCTGGAAAAGACAGCCAAAAATAAGATCACAACGAATATGTTTGTGAATGTGAAAATACTATGAAAGCTATATGTATCATTTAGTAAAAGCAGCAAAAGTTTCCAAAATCACTTGGTCAAGAATAGCCTGAAATAAGGGCTTTCAGACCAGCACCTAATACAGCACAGGAAGGAGAGTGATGTAAGCCAGAGACTGCACCTTTCTTCCTCCTCTTTTCTTCTTTCCTCCTCTTGTTTCTGCTTCTCCTCCAGTCGCTCCCTGTAAAGACGCCGAGCAAGCTGGCCTCGCCGCTGCTTCTGAAGAACTGTGGCTGCTTTCTTCAGGCACAGGAACTTCTTCCTACCACTGAATGCTCTGTAGTTCTTCTGAATCACAACCACATAGTAGAGAACCTTTCTATACCGCTTTCTGGGAGGAGAAAAAGAAGAAGCAAATTTGTAATGAATCAGTTGTGAGGCATATTGCCATGATGACCTGCATTGATCATCCATGGTAGTTCCAGCTCTGTGATAGCTCCCCCACTGTTCACATTCTTCTCCTTTTGAGAAGCAAGAATCTCTCATTTCTTGACAGCACAGTCACTAAGGAAATGCACATGCCTTACATGTTCTTACGCTCTGGCTAAAAAGACAGTTCTTTTTGTGTGCACACACGCAGAGAAAGAACAGATATATACATCCCACATCTCTGAAAGTAAAGACCATGTGTAGCTAGCATTAAAAAAGGGATATTGTTTCTAAGAAACATACCAGTCAGAATGTAAGAACAGGACTAATAAGCACATGAAAAGAAATTGCCTCATTATGCAAACAAGCTTCCTTAAACTGTCCTCAACTGACTTGTAGAAAAAGCAGAGAAATAAATAGATGGGATGAACAACTTCACCTAACACATAATGCGTGAAGCCGGGTAAACAAGACAAACATTAATCAGTAACATAATGTCTTGGTTCTCCAAGAACCAAATGAATTAGTTTTATTTTCCTTCTGTTTTCTTATCATGAAGAAGCAAAGAAAAATCAGGATCTCAGCTGGTGACTTGGGGCAGCCCCACTAGGTGCCATCCAGCTGGACTTCCTACCATGGCTCTAATGCCATGATACAATCAGATGGATACTGGCTGACCTCCAAATCTCTGTATTGACTGTTCATTATATTAAAACAATTCAAACTTTGTGTTATTCATGGGTATTTTCAGCTGCTATTTTCAAAAGCCACTGACAGGATTTGAATGCCTGGGCCCTACGAGAAGTTGGGAATTGTGTCAGAAGGATTTAACTTCTTGACAACTCATCCATTTATTTGAAATCCTTACTATTAATATCTCATGTAGTCACTTACCGGGCTGCATAACCTAAGATGTGTGCTCGGATGATCATTGCTGCCTTGGTGACTTCTACTTCTCGCTGTTTCTCCAACTTGTGTTCTAAGGACTCCCGGAGAAACACCTACATAAGAAAACTTCTGGTTTAGCAAATTTTGGGGAGCATCTCATTTAAGGGAGAGCCAGATCAATTCAGGCAGCAAACCTCAGCTTTGAATTCAGAGAAAAATGTACTATTTCCTCAGCAGAAAAGAGAAAAAAAAGATGTAATCCTCTTAAAAGAAAACACCTGCAGATGATCCTCTAACTTTGGATTTCAGTGGGAAGGGTCAGATTACTCTATTGTAACTTTTAATTAAGAGCAGGGATTTTCCAAATATAACGTAATTACTGGATTCATTAAACAGCCTTTCCCACTAGAGTAACACAGGCCAGAGAAGCTGCATGACTTAGCATGAACTTTCTAATCAGAGGGGCAGAAATACAACCCCAATAATTTACTTTTTTCACAGGCACGTCAGGCTCCACAACCCCTTACATGGCTTGTTGCTTTCCAAAGACATTGCTACAGGACAGCAGAAGTAGGCAGAAATGAGAGTGCCTTCATATTCACATCAACTTAACTGTGTTTTCCTGCCATTACGTGGAGAGACCCGCCGAGGCCAAACACCCCACCACTCCCAGAGACAAAATGCTTCCCAGGCTGTCTTCCAAGCACTAACTTGAATCATTCACCTGCGCTGCCTCGCGCCTCTCAGAGGCAGCTTTAGCACATGGCATTGGCATAAACTGAGCTAACACAGCCTATTTTGCCTTAAATGAGTAAAACTGCTTCTCCAGTCAAACAGTGGCAAGGGGGAGGCAGCTTCCCTCTCCACCTGCCTTGACATCTGCTCTTTACCACACTCACATAGTGGTGAGCTATCTGCTGTCAGCACTTTTTCCAGCTCTTCTCAACTTTTCTTTTTTAAAGGACAAGTATGCTGGTGTCAGCTATGGGTGACAACAGCCTGGCATGCTGCTGCCTAACACATGGGCAGCTGGAAATAGCCAGTTTAGTGACACTTTGATTATGTGGGATGAGAGCCAGGCTGCACACCACAACGTGGGGATGAGGAGAGCTCATGGACAGGGTGGGCTGTGCTAAGGGAGGAGGGCTGCAAACACATCTAAAAGCAGGAATGCATCTTTGAAGTGCTGGGTGTTTTCTCCTGGTATGAAAAAAGTCCCAAAAACCCAACCAAAATCTCCCTCAGACTCCCCTCCAAAAAAACCCAATGGACTTTTGGGGGTGTTCACATGCAAAAGAAGCTGGTTTTTCCTCTGTGTTTATGTGAAAAAATGCCCATTATCAAAGCCAAAGCAGTACTCCTCACGAGAGGCACAGTTGTGAGTTTTGAAGGAACTTTCCAGCACAAATTACCCAAGAAACAGGAATACAAAAAGTCCCACAGAAAGTCTCAAAGTCACAGTATCAGAGCTGCACTGGGCAGCTCTTTGTACATGTAGTTTTCCCTCATGGAAAAAGCCTTTTCTTTCACTCAGTAGCCAATTTTTCTTTGCTCTACACATATGCCTTTACAAACACAACAA
Source organism: Certhia americana (assembly GCA_018697195.1). Taxonomy (NCBI): domain Eukaryota; kingdom Metazoa; phylum Chordata; class Aves; order Passeriformes; family Certhiidae; genus Certhia; species Certhia americana. The sequence continues at coordinate 78,425,946 of CM031858.1, read as the reverse complement.
AATCCTTCAGAAAAGCATTCAGCTACTTCTGGAATAAGAATGGATGGTAAGCAGATGTTAAGCTCAGGCTAATGCCTCTTCCTGACCAGGTGCATTACAGCTTGAGACGTAAAAGACAAGGAAAAAAAAAAATCACACTGAAGCCAAATCATTGCAATGTCATTATTATCCCTTTAAAATAACATAAGGGCAGGATAGTGCCTCATCCCATGTTCAGCCTGAAAGCAGTGTCCTCTTGTGCTCTTCTCTTGTTTATGCAGTCCCACAAATGCAGGCAGCTCCTGGGGGAGGATGAGCCCAGGCCACAGTAAGGGAAGTTACAACAGAGGTCTGGCTCCTGCTGAGGTCCTGGTGAGCAGTTGATAAGAACAATTTCTGATAAACATGTGTCCCTAAGATGCCAAAGCACTCTCCAGGGTCCATGCATAAATTCTGCTAATATGTTCCGTGTGAAATAGAATGGGATCCACAGCCCAGCTCTGCAGGGAAAATGCTACCATTGTGCTATCTGTAAGCCACTGGCTACAAAAATGGGATGGAAGATGGCATCAATTGCCATCAGAATATTTCAGATTCTTTCTTCTTTCTTACAGTAACTGTAAGATGATTAAAACAACTTTCCCAATGCAAATCTAAGAGTCCTTAAACGTACAGAGGAAGAGAAGAAACCCTTCCAAACCATCCAGCTGTGCAGAGAAGAGAGGAAAGGGAAGAGCATTTCCTACAGAAATCAATCAGATTTTACAAAATATACTTGCTACCTTATGGCACTAAAAAGCATTTTTAAAAAGTTTTTGCTATTTAGGCAATCTCAAAGCCTGAAATAGGGAATCTTCTCCTGAGTCTGCAATGCTTTCATATCATTTGCTGAAATCCAAAAGCACAAATCACAAGCTGTTGTCTACAATCAAACTTGCAAAATGAGCATGTAAGAACACGTGGATTATTTTATTTCTCAAATTAAAATTTGATTCTTTAATTTATTCTAAAATAATTTGATTTTTTTGTCCTTAAAGAAAAAAAATGTGGGCAAAGTTCAGCCTCACTGGTAGAACGCATATCAAGGTCTAATGCACCTCAGGAAAAGACTCTCAGACTAGGCTGGGAAACATACTTGGAACTCAATTCTTCCATGTAAATACTGGCTAAAATTCTTCCTCCTGATTTCTGCCACTGAAGAGGTTAGGTCAGTTTACTAGTATGAGTACTAGTATTAGGTCAGTTTACTAGTATTTAGCTCCCTGCAGAACTAAAGTTTACCTACCCCATGTTACATCTAAAACAGAAAAAATCCAAATGCCACATTTTAAGTTCTGATCCTCACCAGTGCTACCACTTGTGAGCAATGACAGAAAATTTAGGTGGGCTCTTTCTCTGTGACTGGAATCACCAGTCAGTTTCTAAGTGCCTTAGACAGCAAATTCCTCAGCTCAGCCATTGTTTCTTTAAGAGTTTCAAGAGCACCAACAGGCATGCTCAGCTTCTTTAAAGGCCAGAAGTAATTACCATTGGAACTACATCTCTGCAGCTGTGTAGTCTAAACCCTGACCCCTCAGCTTTGCACATGCACCAGCACCACAACGTGTACAGTCAGGTTATTTTACCTTATTTTTTCCAAGCTGCCATTCAGTGCTTGTGTTGTCGTATAGACGAAGTAAGACGGCACACTTCTCATTTAAATCTTCAGGGAGAGTTAAGTTTCTCATGAGGACTTTATACCTGGCAACCAAAAAGTATTTATTGCTTCATTTAAGAGATTAAATTCTGTTTTTGCCATATGATTCTTTTTTTTACTTTTATTCCTTAGTATGGGAATACTGACTTGGTACACATGACTTACACTGAAAAGTCCACAAGTCAGTGTGTTTACCTTTTATAAAAGTCTTGAAAGGGCCTCCGGACTGGGAAACCAGCCCTCCGAATCCTGACCGTCTCCAGCATCCCAGAATAGCGCAGCTGGTTAAGCACCACTGTCTGATCAAACTGGTCTGGCATCTGAAATGAGCAGATTTGAAACAACAACAATTTTAATAGCAATGGTTGCAGATGTCAGGGGAAATAAAGAAGGGCAAATTGTATGAATCTGAAATGCACAACGCCTAATAACTGGTTACACAATGTCTTAAAGGATATTAGCAGTTCTGAGCATATAAAAAAATCTACAGAAATCATGGGGTAATTACAGAATACCATTTCCATATACAAAGCATTCACAGCAATTTAATCTAATCAACTGTGTCTTTCCATTCCATGTATATTTACAGGCTATTGCTGTGTGGGCAGAAACAACAGAAAGAAGCACAGGCAGCTAACAGGTCAACAGCTAAAAGCTTGATTATATGGCTTCTTCAGCGATTGAATTTAAAGTCCCTGTAGAGGATCCCAAATGTTGAAGATACACAAATACAAACCATATGGATTTAATAAAAAACAAAACCAGAAGGACAGAAAATATTTGATTTTTAGTGTATTGGCAATTATCTGCTATGGACAGGGAGGAAAATTTGCCAGTGGTACCTACAATCTTAATAAGCTCTATTTAAAAGAATTTCTATTTATTGCTATTCTGAACAGTAGAAATATTCTCTTCTGTAAACAGAACCCCTTGCTCCCTACTTATCTGAAGTAAGTTTCCTTTAGTTTGCCTGCAGTTCTTTCAGCGTTGTTTTCCATGCGCAAAACAGATAATCCCACAGCCACCCAGTTATGAAAACCTGTAAATACTGATCAGTATGGCTCTGCCATCAGGAGCCTCAGGAGCACTCTTGTCCCATCTGAGAATGCTCCAAGTCACCTGTGTTTTCACCATGGTTTGAGGTGACCCAGACAGAGCCATGCAAAGCTGCTCAAGACAGCACTAATTGCTGCGGAAATGCCACCACATGTAAACACACCATTTAATTCATCAGCATGAATTATCATCATCCACTGTAACCCATCAGCAGACCCTCCTCTGCAGCCATTTTGAGAGCTGGAGCATAGCGTTCAGTATTTTGCAAGTTCAGGAGGTGGGATTTCATGGATACAGACAATGGTTCACATAAAGATCTGAAGTTCTTCAGCTGACAGAAATGACAGCAAGATCAAGCCCTAGGAAACTGTCAATCACAGGACTGTCTTGGTATTTATTAACTGGCTTTAATCATGACTCTTGTTCAACTTAGAAAACAAATTACTCCCCCAAATTTTAATTTGACAAATAAATTCAACTTAACAAATAAATTACACCTCCAAATTTTAACTTTTTATGAAAAGTACCTTCAGGAAAACACAGTCCCAAAAGTTCATTTTAACTATCCAGTATAACCTTTTTCATCAGTGCCTTTACTCATGAAACAAAACTCTGTGTGCTAGTGGCGACACCACAGGAAGAAAACTTCTCTGTGAAAGATGCAACAATCTCATCTTCCTCAACAATATGTTACATTTGGATTATGCCACTTTGAGTAGAGTCTCTGTATTTCAGTGAACATGAAGCATGAATGCTTTCAGTGAGGGTATCAATATTGTCATGGCTGGTACTGCCAACAGGGCTTCCTGTATGTGATCCCTGTATGGCATCCAAGTGTCAGGGAATCAGCCTGGCAAAACTGCCCACTGCATATCCATGCCTGCCTCTTTCTGTGCAGGTGGCTGACTATGCCCAACGGGAAAGGCAGGGAATGGACACAGATGTACACACAAAAATTGTAAGGAAAAGCTTTTGCTTTCCACCTTGTGTAACTCAAGGCTGTTGCTTGCCACGAGCTGATCCAACCCTTTTTCTCTCTTTAACACTAAAATTACATTTAGTCCTTTTACCCCACCCAAACTTGCTGGCTCAAAAGGTTAAATTTTTCTCAAGTCTTGCAAACACAACAGTATTTTCAGTGTGCTGGGGTGGGGAAGAAGATGCATGGATGGGAGTTGGGATACACCACAGCCAGGCACAATGCTGGTGACATGACAGATGTCTCTCTCACTAGGCAGCCTCTCCCTCTGCAAGGGAGCAGCTCCTGCTTTGAGAGACAGATGGCTGCTGTACCACCTAACCCTTTTATTGTCACCTCCAGGCAGTTAACAAGCCAAAGCCAGCACCACACCTGGCTTGAAAGCTCATGTTACTGTTTAAAAAAAAATCTCCAGTCACAGAGGAAGAAGAAACATTTTGGTAACATTTTCCCTACAACTACAGAAGTTTGAAACAGCCCTGCTCCGTCACCAGAAGGTGGAAATGTCACACAGATACCTAACTTCAAACACCTGCATTTAAAAAAAAAAAAAAGCATTAAACATTGCAAGAGATGTTAGCATGCTATTAACACAGGACCACATGGAGACCATGGCAACCTTAATCAGCCTACTCCATCACTTTACATTACTCACTATTTTTAATTACTCACAGACACATGAGACATTAAATTGAAGGGTCAAATCCTCCTGGAATATCATTGGAATTGCATCTGCAACAAGTATGGCTGCTTTGAGTAAACCAAAGATTGGTGATAAGAGATGTGCTGGACTCATCTCTTATGCTTTTCAATATGAGATACTAAAAGATTACCCCTCACTCCCCTCACAGCCTGGATAATCTTTAGCATATCTTTCAGCAGGACACCTCACAATTAAAGAAATTAATTGTGTGTGTCTTTATTTAACCAGAGTGCAAGAACTGCACATATCCCACTACTGAACTGCAGACACTTCTCAGAGAGAGTGACAACCATCTCCACTTGAACATTGCTGGTGAAGCAATGAGTTAGACCTGCAATAGTACCAAATCTCCACGTGCAGCTGATGATCAGCTTTCCCCCTTTACTGGTGCTCCTTTACACTTCCTGTTGTAAGCAAGCTAACTTTCCAATTGATACCAAAGTAGTACAGGAGGGAATTCAGCTCTGGGTCTGCTGAATTTCTACCCCTACTGCTGTTAAAGCTTGACTTGGTTCACAAATGAACACTTGGGAAGCAATTGTATTCTCTAGGAAAACTTCAGCTAGACAACAGAACCATGACTGATTTTAAAACAGTACATCTTCCACAGTAAAAATTTGAATTCCTAAAATGAAGACTCCTGCAAAGTAAGATCAAATTTACAAAAGAGAAGGCCTACAGAAAGTCAACAGATAGCTTCCAAAATTGCCTCTGAGCAATCAACTAAATTTTTAATAGATATTTCAATTTTATCATGGAATGGCAGCACTGAACAACTCCAGTACACAAAATCACTGGACAATAGCTAAAATCACATCAGTCAAGTCACTTCAAGGCACTGAGCAATATCAATGTGAAATTAATAACTACAAACCAGGTCTGTTCCATATGATAAGGGTGCTTTTTTTGTGGTGCAGACACAACTTGTAATTCATGATTTCCTGTATCCAAAGTCTCCACTGCATTTGTGCCAGACAGCACCAAAGCCAAGACTTCAATATGACCTGAAGTCTCAACTGGCGAGACTTTGGTTCCTCAAGCTGCTAAATGCTTGCTCTGATCTGTAGTGAGTGTCCCAAAGGGCAAAGCTTCTGCCTGAAATCACAATTAGAAGCAGCCATTAGGACAGACATCTAACACCTAGGCATAATTTTAATAAATTATTTCTTCAGATTACAGCCTGACTGAACTTTAAGGAAAAAACATCCCCTTTCCTTGAATCTTTCCTTAGTGAAGACCCCAAGGTCTGAATAACACAGAGAATACAACACTTTTTTGCTCTGTGCATCATTTGCCCAGAAATCAATCATCTGCTGAAACACAGAGCATACCTGACTGCACCCTGTGGAAATCCTTCTTCTTCCCTGAACTCCTGGCTGCCTTACCAGAGTACAGGCACAATAATGACAAATTACATCAGCCTCACAGACTTTAGGCAGGCAGGAAGGAGTTCACAGAGAGACTGGCAAGAGGGATAGGGGTGAGAGGAGAGAGGGAAAAAAATCTCACTTCTTTGTCTCTAGATTTCTCTTTAAGAACTTGAGAACTTGAGCAGAACTATATCGGCTTTGCTACTATGTCTTAAAACTGTTGATTTTCCTGGCTTAGGAAAATCTTTCATGGAAGATACATGCAGAGAAAGAAAAGATGGAACAGATAAGATGTAAAAAATTTATTTTTAAAATTTAAACATCAGTAACTTTTTTCAATGTCTTAGTTACCTTAAATCTGCTCTTTTATTTCTAAAATGAAATCCTGACAGTTTTACTCAGGAGAAAACCATCAGAAATTAAAAAGAGGTCAGTCTTTCTTTGCTTTATAAGGGGTTTGGAACTAGTTTTCACATACAAATATGTATATTTTGTCAGAAATAGCAAGACTTAGTAAGCTAGATGTTTCTGAAATGGTCCCCATGGTTTTCTGATTTCAGTCAACCGCTCCATGAGTCAAAACAAATGCCAGACTTTCCTCACAGGCAAGTTTGAAAAATTTGACTAATTTAATTTCTAATATTTATAATCTAGCTGAACTGATATGAAGAATTCTGCATGCCCATTGCTTGCCTTTTTTAAGCCAAATTATGCTCAGTGATTCTCATCCAAATGTACTGCTTGACAGCCTTTATCCTGGTGTCAAAGATTCAATCCAGTAACCTGAAAGCAGTGAAAGGGAAATGGCCTTGCCTGCAATAGGAAAATGCTCTATGACACCAGGACAGACAGGGATGAGGCCTGTCAAACCTGGAGACTGCAGCTGCACTGCTGCGCATGTCATGCCCCTACCTCCCACAAATATTTCACCCCCTGCTTTTCTGGCCATCATTTTTTCAGTCATTTGCACCATCAGCTTTGATGACAACAGTTTATTTGACAGATTTTCAACCTCAGAATTTATGTGCTTCCAGCTCAAGAAGCATTAAAACCTGTGCACATCCTGCCCAAGGACCTGGAGCATCAGGCCCACTCACCTAAAAGCCTATTTCAAAGGAAGAAACCATCTATATTTTTCTCTAGCAAGCAGACAGCTCTAACTGGAACAGGTTTGGGTTGAAACACAGATAAGTTTGATTCCTGCTTTGTTTTGGAAAGCATTCCCTCACTGTCCCAGAGTAACTGTGTCCAGATAAACACAATAAAAATACAGGACAATAAAAACAAAGAACATGCCACAGCTATTATTTATTTGGGATTTCTACTGTATGGCACTGGCAAGTCAAGGAATACTTGAATAAACCTGAAATAACAGTAAATGTTTCACATTACCAAAGTTCTCCTGGCCTTTTTCTACACACTGACCAAAAAAATCCATTCAAAATCCTTTAAAAATGACTAACACTGTTGGTGATAACTTGCTAGAAAAAGGAACATCCGTATATTGCAACAATCCTCGTGCCTCAAAAAAGTTCCGCTGCAAACTCCATGCCAGATTTCACAGCAAGCTGAGTAAAGACATGCTGGCTCTTTTTACAGTCTCTACAGGTCTGAACGTGAAAGCACTGCATTTACCAGCAGCAATCATTTACACCATTAGCTGATCACTTCAACTCCTACTACTGCATCTGACCTGCATCACTCATCTTCCAGCCCTGAGTATTTCAGATAAGAGACAGACTGCAAAATTAGCCACACTCATGCCACAGGTTAGAGTTTCCTGTGCTAAAAATAGTAGTGTATAGAAGGAACACTGTAATTTTAGAGGACTTCTACTCTACTGAAACAGTGGAAGCAGAAGACTCAATAAATGAATGTGAAAATGCTTTTGTATTTATATTCAGCCTGTCACCCAGCTTACTTTACAAGCAAGGGCATCCCAAGGACATTTTTAAGACTGCAGCCCATTTGAAAGCTATGAGGCAGTACATTGCTACACTGACTATTTGCACGAGTGTTTAAAGATTTCAACCATGGTAAGACACTGTTGAATTACATCCATCCACAAAGATGCTGTGGTCGTTTTTCAGGTCCTGCTTGACTATATTCAGCAAAGAGAACAGCTGGAAGTAGCTGCTTTGTTGAAGAAAAGACGCTCAAATGATTCTGACTGGCTTGCTGAGATTTCAATGCTCCCATCTACAACAATAAAATCACAATTGCAGGGTTATTTAATATACATTTATTAGTTATGGTCCCTGTACTCTTGCATTTCAATCTTTCTGTTTGGTTTGTATGGTCTAAGAGCTACCCCTGATTAAATATACAACAGCCTTTTTGTGAACCTTCCTTTTTAAAGGTACCCATAATTTCTTCTAAAGGAAGCCAGGATTTGCTACCTCTCTCATATGGGCCCAGAGGAATGCTAGCTATTCAGAATGACTTATTTCTTACACACTGGTTACAATTTCATGAAATAGGAGTGGATTGTTAAAGGCACAGGCTTAATGCTGGAGATACCAGAGTTTTCTAAGGGCATATTTAGAGCTCTAAGTAAGTGATTGCCTAAACTTTCAGCTGAAGTGAGCCCCAGTTGTTTGAATACATTATTCAGGGCCTCCATTGAAATGCACAGCAATCCCATGGGCTGTTTGTACCAGAACTGCAGGACCATCCATGTGAGACAGGCAATTAAAAGGATTTGGGAAACAGGGATTTAAGGTTTGAAGCCTTGCTGGCAGGGTCTCAGCACACTGACAGAAGGTGTGACTCACAGCACAGACCCCAGCTGGAACTTTTCATGGACCCTCCTTTCCACCTGTGTGTAATCTGTTGCCATTTCATTTGAGGTTATCCTTACTAAAGCCTTCAGTCCCTGCAGACTAAACCCCAATCTGGCCTCAATTCTCCCCACATTGTGAGTAGTCAGCAGGCTTCTTCTGAAGAAAATCAATCAGGCTGCCTGAGCCACAGACATACCCATGAAGAAACATGCTGTGAGGTACTAATTGCAGGGACAGCTATCCTTCCTTACCAACCCCACGTCAAGACAACCAACATCAACATCTCCATTGTTCACTGTGGGTTAAGAAGACTTGTGCACACATCACTCCACATCTGCTGAGGCTGCACACAGACCAGCTGCAGGGAAAAACCCTGACCCTCCATGTCATCAAATAACTTACACAGACTGAGACCTCACGCTTCTTTTCTCTTTTTTTCTTTTAGTTTTTTTGTTTTAATTTTTCTACTGTACTGTCACTCCTTCATGACAGACCTTTTATCAATACAAGAGTTTCTTTGTTATCTGACAATTTACTGGTAAGCAGGGCATATAAATACATTACTAAATGTTAAAAAGCAGTAAAACATGTTTCTAACATGATTTCTTCAGATAATGGTCCCTCTAACATGATTTCTTCAGATAATGATGCTTGGTATCAAGAATTTATTCCCAAAAGATGCCAAGTTTCATCACGGAATAGAAAACTAGGATGGAAATACTTGAGAGAACATGTTTAAGATGTATTTCCACTTGCACAGACAAAGCCTGACATGGCTGTAAAACCTTGTAGCAACCTGTGTAAGAACCTAGTCCTGTGTGTTTCTAGTAGCTGGTGTATTGTTACTACAAGTAATCTCACCCTTGAAACACTCCAAGAAGCCAGTTCTCACTGATATGCTAACACAGGATCACTTGAGCAGTACATCCTCAAATGCTATCGCAGATAACTTTGATCCACATTATCACAATTTTCTTTGCTCTCCCTGGTGACGCAAAACTGAGCAATCCCTTTTCAGACTACAGCTGCATGCAGGGGAAGAGAGGATATAGGGTTATTGCCTCCTTTCCTTTACTGCAGGTTAAGACAAGAGGCAGAAAAACCTCACTTCCAGCTCATGGGCAGAGGGCGCAATTATTGCATTTCCACAGAGGGACAAGGGACAACAACTCATAGCGCACAAGAAAAGTAGAAGAGGATTCTGAATCAAAATCTGACTTTATTCACAGCTTCAGTCTTGGGCACCCACCTGCTGCTTCTCCAAATCTCATCACACACTATATCTTTAGGATCCCATGCCCAAATGCCATTTACATAATGATATTCTTCTATTTTAAGGCATTGCTTTAAAGAGAATACTTAAAATTTGCTGCTATTTCAGAAGTCAGGTCAGTGATTTGTAAGCATACCTGTGATGCTCAGCTGTGTGACACAACAACCACGAATCACACCTCTGCAAACTACAAGATTTAGAATAATAGAAGTGTTGGTTGGCTTTAGTTGATTTAAATGTGGAGTGTTCCTGCATGTTGTAAGGCCCCAAGGACCAGCAACTACATAGCTAAAAAAATTAAAATCAAATTCAAGAAACATTAAAAAGTCAGCACTTGATCACACTCCCCTTTTCAATACTGAGGCCATCAGTAATTTCTCCAATGCATTTTGCCCCTGCACGCAGTTCATTCTCTCCATATAAGACGCCTACAAAGCACAAGGCTGACGTAATGCTCAGACTTGCTGCTCGGTACTTTCTCAAGCAAAGAAACGTTTCAGAGCCATTCCTCTGCCCAGAAAAAAGTATGTGGTTTTATAAATTTTTTTCCAACATAGCTCTTTCTCTTCTCCTTACTGTAACGAGCCTGTTGTTCGAAAGCCATAATGGGAAATCAGCCAGGCTTAAATCACAGCCAATATCTGATATGTGCAAATGAGGAACACCTCGAATATTCAGCCAAGCAGCTTTGTGTTGCTAGGACACCGGAGGTCGGGCAGCACTGAAAGGGCAGATTATTCCCACCCCGGCACAGGGCTCCATTCACAGCTGCCTCTGGGCTCTCCTACCCAGCCCTCCCAGAGCATCCCTGCCTCCCAACTCCCTGTGCTGGCCCTTGCCACAGTGTCCAGAACACAAGTCCCTCTGCACCAAAAATGCCCCAGTGGGCTGCTCATGGCTCTGGCTCATTTGGATCATTTCCAAAGGCTCGCTTCAACCTGAGGGAGCCCAGGGTACCAAGGGGCTGCTCCAGCGCTGGGCTCTGGCAGACTTGCAGTGTGTCATCTGGAGAACTCCTTTAAGTATCAGGAAAACATTGCATTTAGGACCATTTTTAAGTCTAGAGAGGGAAAATTCAAGTTGAAAGAGGTGATAAGAGATTCCTGTGACCAGCACAAATGTCTACCTAGCTGACAGCAAGAATTGTGTGATGGCCCACATGAACAATCCAGCTCAATCCCATGTAACTGGTGTGTTAATCACTACTACATCTTATATCTCAGTACATCTCAGAAAGTGTCAGTCTAATTTTGGCATTCTTTTTAGAATTTGTTCCTCTGAGCTGTTGTTCTTGTATTCCTATACATTTTTACATTGTATACTCAGGACTTGCTTTGCAGATCTGCAACTGACAAGACAAGAGACAAGCCTAGCGAAATGTGTGTATGTGTGTGTTTACAGGGCAGGGGTAGAAAAAGAAGGCAGCTGTTCATTCTTGCATACATTAATTTCACAGAAAAAGGCAGTAAATATGTTCTCCTTGGACAGCTTTGTTATTACATAAAAATCCTATCCCATCCTCCCATTGAGACATGGAGAGGACCTCCAACATCAAAACCAAATTAGTTATTTCTAGTAATTCTGAAATTTCCAGTGTAAGTCAAACAAAAAGCCCCTTTACTGATTTCTTCATATTTTAATATAAACATGAGATGGAGGAGCTGAGTGGATCACAGCTCTCACAGAGGCCACACACAGAGTCAACATCACCTTGGGAAGTTCCTGTGTCTTCTGCATTGACACTAGCTGCATTCTGTAGAAGAACAAAAAAACACCACTGCCACCTCATTGCAACAGGTTATGCATTGACAAGCATTAATATGACTTCTTTGTTCCAACTGCTATACAGCTGTGAAGTAAGAGTTAACTATAGAGTAAATTCATTCTGCTTTATTAGCATGGTGCAAGTTTATTCAAAATGAATGGCAACAAACCTTCTCAACATCAATACGGTTATCAAAGTAACTATTAACTGATTTATCTACACATACATATCTAAAGAGCAAGAGAATGAATGAATTACAATAAATGGTAACAGAACATCAGGATCTAACTAATTTAACATTCAACTAACTGCCTTCTAAGTGACATAATTGTGATTACTCGACTCATCTCTAAAACTGCAGAATTCACAGCCATTGATGCTGGTCAACAGCCCTTTGTTTAGGTAAGGTTTAGTTCCATCTTCACTTAGTTACATCAACCACACATTTGGTTGACTCTATCCATTTTTAAGATGATTTTGTGGAGAAAACTCCTGCCCTTACTTACGACCGTAAAATTTGTTGTGTTATATTCAAAAAATAATATGCCTCTTCTTGTCCTAGAAGTGGATTATTTTCTATCCCTCTTCCATATCTTCTGATCATGGTAAAAACAGACTGTTGAGACTCCATGACTGGTTAAGTGCATTTTCACTGATACCTTACCAGCACTCTTTCTCCAGGAACTGGGCAGCTGCATGGAACACACATGACTGGAAGCAATGGATGTAACAAGTCTTCTCTGCGCAGATGATTTGTGACTTTAGGCTGGGCATGCACTATAAGGGAGCTGCACAAATGTCTCTTCCCTGAGAGGTATTAACAAGAGGTATTGAGGCTCCAGGTGCTCTGTTACAAGCTGGCCAAAGCAGCATCAAACCAGTAATAACTTAAGCATTTACATGTGTGCTTAGAGCTCATTGAGGCCAATGAGATGCACATGCCCTGTAAGAACCAGGCTGATTTGAGATGTGCTATGTTGTGCATGCCAGGGGTCACAGGGAAATACAATTTTAGATGGCTGAACAGCCATTTCTTCCCTGAGAAATTCCTAGGCTGGCTTAAGTATGCAACCCAACATAACCCTTAATGTTTGACTCAGAACACTTGAGATAAAATCAGCTTTCCTAAAAGCAATTTTGTTTGACATGTGAATTGTTCTCCTACATTAAAAGCTTCCTTGAAGGTAATTTAAGTGTTACACCACTTCTAATAAAAACCATCATTTCTCCCTTTGAAATACTACTTTTAATTGATGAGACTGGTCACTGCTTCTTTTTAACTAAGTATGAAGTATGCACAAATGGTGTGTTTGGCAAGTGCAGATGGACATACTCATCTTCATCATGTGAATCTGGGGCAGCCATTCATTTGAGAAAGCCGTATCACAGATCATTTGGCGTTTATCTGGCTTTCTGAAAGTGGATGTCTTCTCTCAACCTATATACATTATGCCTGCTTCACTAATAAAGGTTTGGAGACCCTTCCAAAGCACCTGCTAGCCACATACTTAGGAGATTTCTAGATCTATACAGAGTGAGTTTCAACAATGCCAAGATTTATTATACCATGTAAACAGTGGAAATAGAACATAGCACTATGAGTTTGGTGAAAAACTTGTCTTCTCTACAATAGATACTGTATAATGCTCATGGGTGTGTGCCACAATCCCAGGTGGCTGCCAAAACAAAAAGTTTGCCAGTGTCCCAAATTATTTACATGGTGCAATGGGCTTCCTGGCATCCAGCAGCTTCACAGACCTGAACTGTGCCTGCTTGCCTGGTGCTTGGGACCAAGCAACAAAACAAATACTGCCCACAAAGCCTAAAGAATCGTGCTGCTATCATCTCCCCAGCCAAGCTCCTCTAAGCAGCACCAGCTGCCCAGCTCCCTGTTGCCTGAACAGGGAATACACATCAGGAATGATGTGGAAACAAACCAAGAGCAACCTCAAACCTCATTATGTCAGCCAAAAACTTCCTATCAGTTAGACTGACCACCCTTGCAGCTCTGATGATGTCCTCAAACATGAACTTTACAGCTAGTACATTCTACTTCATACAACTGAAAACCACAACCTGACTCCTAATGACAGTGTTAGGAATGGACCTGCCTTGCCACTGAGGTTTATAAACTGCATAAACCCACTAGAAATGGTAAATTCTAAGTGTAAGACGACAGAGATAAAAAGCATTGATGTACTTTCAGTAAGCATTTTGTGTTAAATATTTCATCTGATGCACCAGATGTTCTGAAGTGTACTTAGTCCTTACAAGTGCATCATAGTGAGGTTTCCCCTGGAATCTTTGCTGCATCCTGTGACTAAATTAAGAAAACTCACATATATGTATGCACATAAAGAGATGTAGAGATAAACATAAATGTACATAAACAGTCAAAGAGAAAAAGGTTTAGTAACTTCTGCTCTTCACACAGATTTTGTATTCTGAGGATAGCTTTGACAAAGATCTGTGAATAGCTGGGACAGCACTCTAACTTTCAGTAATCTGTTTGTTATAACCACTGTTGTTAAGCTTTCTTTTATGTTACAGGTTGTAAACACACAAATGACAAAAAAAAGAAATCTTATCTTTTTCGAAACTAAGAAGAATTAGCAAGTGAAATCCTGAATACAAATCATCAATATGCATACAACAAAACCAGCTACATTTTGACTTACCACCTCTGGGGTTTAAAAGGACATATTTTAACATCAGTGAAAGAACAACTACAAGTTATGGCAACACTGTTTCCTGGTCCCATAGGCACTTTATCAGATCATATACCCTCCATCTAGATTTGCAAGGCAAATCTAGGGCTGCACTTCTCGAGACCAGAATAAAACTCCCATAGACTTCAATGATGCAGGATCAAACCCATTCCCTTCACAACAGGTTCTCTCAAGCAATTTTATCCTAATTTTCTACCCTGTGGCTGAATTCTAATGTTTGCAGAGACAAGCATTTTAAGTGGGAAAGCAAGGCACAAAGTGAAGATCCCAGAAGCAAAGGCAACCAGTGGTGAGTAGCACTATTTTACCTGCTGTGTTAGAGGGTTATTTCATTGGGGGCAGAAGGGAGAGCTGACACAGCAAAGAAGGTCAAAATATACCAACACCTATGCTGTCCTTTCCATTACTACTACAATAATTTTGGCATACTCCATTTCCTGTATTTCTATGGCAAAAAAATACTGTTTCAAGTGTGCCCCATCAAAGTTTCTCCACTAAAACTAAAAAAAAAATTTACACTTCTAGGTTCTGAAGTACCTTGCTTGACTCCCCCCACCCCAAATACACTCATCCCCGGTATTACTTTCTTATCATGCAATCAACATAAAAATACATGCCTTATGCCTTAATAAATAGCAGAAATACTATAATCCTTAACTTTACATAGCTAGTTTTCCTGAATCTACGCTATAGACTGATCAACAGAAGAGGTATTTTCTCCAGAAAGCAGCCCATCACTACAACACAGGTCTGCCCCCCTCTGCACACACAGATCTACTTCTGTCGACTTTTTCCCAGCTCTGCAAACAATCACCCCTTTAACTTTCAAACAAAGTGTGATTTATTAAAGCAGACTGCTTGGCAGCAAAGTTCTCCTGGCGTTCAAAAATATGATTAGACCAGTAAATTTAGTTCTTTTTTCATAAACTTGATTCTGCATGCATTTGCCCTCTTTAAAAGAAAATACAAGTGTGGAAACATTTCCAGTACAGCTTGCTCAGGCGAACTCCAGGCATTTTTTATTCTTTTTCTACAAGTCCACAGCATCTCCAAGTATGCAAGATTAAAATAATTTAAAAACCTGCATGAATTAAACCCCTTACCTTTTAAGACGTTTTCCCCCTTCAGCGTTCGTCCATTGTGAAAAACTGAATCTTTAGCAGTTGCAGCTATGCGCACACACACACACACACACACACACACACAGACACACACAGAACAGAGCTTTCTTCAGCTCACTGGTATTTCAAGTCTTTCATGTGATATCTTTGGCTGTACTTGCTTAATTCATTCCTGCTGCTACTCAAAGGAAGTCAAGCCTAGCGAGGGCTGGCTCTACAGCAATCACTGAAGATATTCCTGACTAACAGGACACGAGGGCTAATCTCACCTTATAGGCAGCAAGAATCTAAATATATTTCACAGCCAACAAATTCCTAAACCTTAAGAGATAAAATGCACAATATGCCCTATCTCACAGCTTAGCAAGGAAGAGACTTGTGAACTTTAAATTTTTTGCTAAAGAACAATGCTCTGTACCCCAGCAATGCTTTTGGAACTCTAGAGAAGTCTATTTATCATGGACTGTGCATGTTCCCTTGGAGTAGTTACCATGAGAACACAGCAAACAGGATTTGAATGTAAATTACCGTTTAGAGATGGGGGGACTTTTTTTCGTAATAGTTGAAGAAAACTTCCAAAGCTTGATGAAGTACACAGTTTTTCAGCGCATACATTTGCATGACAATGTTTGCAATTCAAATGCTTGGTAGAGCAAACAAGAAGGGAGAAAAGCCAAGTTCTTTGCTGGTATTTATGAAAAGCAAATCCTTCAGACTTGGGATCAGTAGTTGCAGTTCCACGATTGCCTATCCATGCCACAGAGCCACATATAAAGGAATTCATAATCCACAAAAAAATCCATCAGGTGGCACAACATGCAATAATTATTGTAGTGCCTGAAGTCAGCTGTAGGTGGTAAGATCCTCTGCTGCTGGCAGATCAATTGCTGAAGCAGTCAAAATTTTTCTCACTTCTAGATATTACACTGAACAACACAGCAAACATTTCACATTAAAAATATCCCATCCCCAGGCATTTGATTTTTCCACAGAATTGTTCTAGTACTTTGTCATCTGGGCCACCCCCATCCAAGTCCCTGCCAAAGCAGCAATTGTGTCTCCCCATGTGTCCCTTCATCCAGCTTACACACTGCCACGGTTACTACCCAAGATCCAGAAATTGCTCCTACCACCTGTGGACAGAGACCTACCAAATGGTATGTGCTGCAAAACATGCAAAATTCTTGTTTGCCTCCTCTGTCTGGAGTTGGGTGCAATCTTTACAGCAGAGTGCCTGCTCCCTCGTCCGCAGCATCCCATCTCTGCTCTCTGTCCCTAGCATTAAACAGCTCAATTTAAAACTCTTTAACCATGGACACTGAAAGACAAACCCTAATACACTTAGCAAAGGAATGCCTCGTCAACCCTGCTTAGCAAGCAACAAACCTTGATGAAGAAGAACATGCCTTGTCTGGGTGACTGCCGGGAGAGTGGAATGACCTACTTCAGCCTAGCAAGCGGGGACACTCTGAGATGGGGACAAAGGGACAGCCCTGTGGCTCTCAGGCAGCATAACCAAGAGGCTGCACACAGCAGTGATAGGAGTGATCTTTCAGAGAGATCACTTAAGAGAGGCATGTAGCACAAAACACCTTGTTCGTTCAGACAGGGATTCAACATTGACTGCCAGCACTCTGCAAGCAAGAGCAATTGCCTTCCACACACGCTCTCCTTATCACTTTTACCTAAGGAATGAGTCTTCTAGTGCCTGACCTAATTACTTAAGTGATGTGTCAGAAAATGATGCAGCTGGTACATATTCCACAAGTCTTGATCTAAAGCTATGTAATTCTGCAAAACCCAAGGCGACAAGATCCAGGTAGCTGAATTAAGTGGCGTTGGCCAGGCACGACACCACATCTTCCAACTGTGCCTTCCTGGTTATGAATAATAAAGCCTTATGAACTAGTTACAGGGTAAGGAGGATAAATAGTTTGCAATTGGCCCCATGCACTTGTTGACCTGCAAGATCAGGCCAACATGCCTGGGTGTGTGTTCTTGGGAAGCAGTTGCTCTCCTCCCAAATGATGAGCCTGAGCAGCAGCACCCTGAGTCTGATCCAAGCTGCCCAAGCAAGAGCAGTCTGTGTTCAGAGCCTGTGGCTCTGCTGCCTCCAGAAGCAATGACAGCAGTAATTGGCAGCCAGAATGCCTTCTTAAACCAAGTATTAATTAAGAACAACTGAGATTAGAGAGATTTTTTTAAAAAGGCAATAAGGATCTCTAATATATGAGCTGCTTATACATCTGTAAATGAATATTGCTAGACCTTAACTTTCTACAGATAGCCCCACACACCCCCAGCAACTACACCTGGGCTATATTATTTATTTACTCTGCTTTCAAAGTATGACAGAGTAACTATTAATGTGATCAGGCTATCTATTACCTTTTTCTTATGGGCAGCAAGTCAAATTTACCCTGTGATCTACTAGCTCCCAGTACCAGACACCACTGCTGCAGAAGAGCTACCCCAAGGCTTGGCAACTGACTAAACCATAGAGACACCTCCATTTAGGGCCTAACACTTTTTAGCTTTTAACTGCTGGGCTCAGCATCTTCCAAAACCCACAAAGGCATCTGCTCCCCTGTAAGGAGACCCAGAGTCTGCTGAATGTTACAGTACAAAGCAAATGCTCGTACAAGTCCAGTAGTATGGGCATAGAAGTTTGGAACTACATGAACCAATTAAGGATAACTTCTTAAAATAAAGACTTCTGAAAGTAAAGTTTTCCAGCTGCTTAGCAATCCTGTGCTTCAAGTACAGCAGAATTCCCTTGAAGTTCATAGTTTCTCTCCCTGAATCTTTCAAGGTTGTGGGAGTGCTCTTCCCAATGCAGTACCATTAGACTTACACTCTTCTTATCCATACTTCTCAAAAGACAAAAAACAAACAAAAAAAACCCCAAAATCCCCCCCACACCCCCCCCCCAAAAAAAAAAAACAAACCCAAACTCCCTCAGAGGCAAATTCAGTAATTCATACAGTCAAGTCTCAATATGACAATATTGCAATTCTAGCTAGACAACCAGCTCACCTACTGCACTCCCTGCACTTGTACCTGCTTCGCACCCTGCACACAATCACCCTTGTAGATGGGGTCAAGCTCTGCTATCACTGTTCCTCTGCACTGCATTCCTGAGCTGTACTTCTACCTGGTGTTTAGGCTGGTGACATGCTATACTTACATTTGTAATGATTCAGAGCTATTTTAAGATCACAACTTTAATTCAGGCGCCAAGCAAAATAGGTTTGTATCTTATTTCACATTAGAGGACAAACTGCTTGCTATTCCAGGGTGTCTCATGGTCATTAATGACCTATGCCTCAAAGTTCACTGCAGGTGCCAATAGCCATACCTTGATCCCCTCAAATGGCTCTGTCCCCAGAAGCAATGTTAATCTTACTGCCTTGATACTAATTTTCCCAGAATGAATATGGAGCATGATAGGACTCTAAGCAGCAGTAGATCTCACAGAATTTAATACAGACATTTTTTCTACCAGTCTTCCTTTGAACTGCTAAGGTATTACCAGTTTCATTTTTCCTGTTGCTCCCAGTAGCCCCTACCCTGCTGCAGGTCTACAACACAGGTTTAATTTTGTCTCACTTATTTACCTGACCTAATTAAATTTTAAGATTAAAAAAAAGTTAATGTAAAAACCTGAAGAGAAACAGAATTGTCCCATTAGAGATCACAAGGTCTGAGAGAAAGGCAGCAGCTTTTATCTTGACGGTGACAAGACCATCACTCCAACAGAGGAATGAAACAGAAATAAATGAGTGGACAGGGATGTGAGTAGAGATCCTGCAATCCTGCTGCCTGGTGGCACACACCAACACAAGTTTCCTATCAGAACAATTTAAAAAGTGAAATTTTCGTCTACATGAAATACTTCATGTGAACTATAATTAAGCCAGGATTTGGTCTAGCAGGACCAAACTGGCCTTAGAACTGTAACCAAAGAGAAGTGAATGCACCGGTTTATGTGCAGGGGAGAACAGCCACATCTGAACCTGCTGAAATCTCAAGAACAGCGGGATTATAAAAGCAAGGTGTAATAACTGAGGTTTTGAGAAACCAGCACAGCTGAGGCCCTGAAGATGCTGGAGGTGGGGCCACTGGCTATGATTATACCAGTATCGTGTCACTGGAGATTATGCCAATATATTTTCAAGAAAAAGCCTAAATGGAAAAGGGAACCTGAGAAAGCACTTGAGCCAAGCTACCCAAGGCTGGCTGCTTCTGGGTGACAGGAAAACTGCCTCTGAAACAGCTTGAATAGGAAGTTTAGATCTTAAATTTACTCTGATCTGTCTCCTGAATAGCACCGAGGCTTAGCAACTTTATTAATAGCAGCAAGCTGGAAGACACATTCAGCTGATGATTGTAGCGATGGCTGCAGATTCTTTTAAAAAGACAGTATTTTTTTGCTGTTGATTTGGTTTTGTTGTTGGGTTTTTGTGGTGGTAGTTGTTTTCTAATTTAAGGTACACGAAGGAAAGAGACGAGATCAGAAAAGGCAAGGTTGCAGGGAGGAATCATTATCAACTAGAACAGGAGACAGAAAAAGAAACATGAAACCAAGAAACAGAGAAAGATGTGCTAAAGTTCAAAGGGATGAAATGATACATAGTTCTGCCAGCTGCAGCGAAGATAAGGGGAGCTGAGGAGAAAGAGGCTTCATTAGCAGAAAACACTCATTAAGCATACCAAGTGGAAAAGTTTCAATGTTATGGATAGTTCAGAACAGATTGGAAATTGTGAAAACAGATACCCTGATTGTTCTGATGTCTCCCAAAGATTAATGGGTCCTCTGTCCTTCTGTCTGAGGCCTGCCTGCCGAAATGTCTTGTGACAAAAGGTCACATACTCCATGCACTCCCCTTAGGAAATTGCACTAATGAGTGTGGAACCTGCTTTCATATGTAAATGTTCAGTGGTTTACTGCTTATGCTGAATTGTTTTTGCTTGCCACTGCAACATACTTAGAAATTGAACTTTTGAAAAATTAAAACAATGAAATAATTACTGCAAATTATCACATCTGCTACCAACATGAATATGCTTCAATATCTATAGCAGAGAAAGTAGTTTGCTATACATTTTGCTTTTGAAAGGCTTGAATTTGACTTCTATTTGCTTAACTTCCTTCACCTACAGAATTCAAACACACTTCTTGAGTTCCCTCAGCTCCTCCCCTCCAGTTACAATGGATGTTCACCAATAGGTGTGTCCCCTATTTGTACTCAATCCAGAGAGGAACAAGTAGATGGAAAGGCTTTGCTCCCAATAACACAACTTCAGCTCTTCTCCTTGATGAATCTCTCTGGTCCAGCTCTCCTTTAATGCTGTGTATTTCAAAAAAGCAGTAAAACACACCTTTCTTCCACATGCTTAGGTATTTGGCAATCACTGTTTAAGTACCTTCTGAGTGACATTTATCATTCCATATGCAGATGGAAAACACAGAGGAGAATAGGGACTTTATTTTCTTTTGATCAAAGTTTACTCCACTTCAGTAGCTCATCTGAATCTTTTGGGCATTTTTTTTCTAACCATCCCTGCACAGTGAGTTGTGTATGTGGTTATCCCTGGTAGTCCATGCACACAGCTCCTGTGTCTCAGCCATGCTGGTTCACAGCTGTGCAAACTGAGTCACCTTATTTTCGTTTGTTGAACTGAAAAAAAGCAACACGCTGTATGAGAGGATAAACTACAAACTGCTCAATGGGATGTGCACCTACAGAATCCAGCAAAGTCATATAGCAGCCAAATGCTGTCTTTGTGCCCGCTCCAGCACCTGCACTGCTGCAGAAAGAAGAAACACCAACAATGTCACAAGGTCAGGACTAAAAATCACTCTGTCTGTTCAACATGGAGTGGGGGACCGAGAGCAGCACACAGCAGGTAAAACTTCCAACAGTGAATCCCAAAGGTGTATTTTGGTAACACTCTCCTGAATGAAGAATGTCATCGACAAGCATTATATATGGCTTTCCTTCTTATTTTCAGTCAAGTTTTCTACTGAGTCAGCTACCACAGAGAAGCTCTGTGACACTTGACTCTTGTTCTTCAAACAGTACTTCTTATTTAGTAAAGCCACTGATTCAAGTTAAATTTGCAATCAAATAAAGGCAAATGGAAAACAAGTACAACCATTTTTACGTAATATTTCAGTGAGATTTTACATGTACATTGAAATGGATTGTCTACAGAAATTTCTCAATCTGTTCCTGCATGCATTCCTGCAGTTAGAGGTGGTACCCAGATACAGTCTCAAGCTCATTCTCCTTGCACAGCTGCTAATTCTTTGACAACTGTGTTTTAGTAGTAGTAAAATATATGTGCAGATAGAGTAACACACACCGCATTTGTCAGGAATGAAACATTTTACTGGGAAAAGACTGAAGAACAAGGAACATAGGAGTGGGATCTCAGTGTTTTCCTTGCTATGGAAATGCAACAAATGCCTGGTTCTTACATCTATCGCAGCAAATCCTTGTAACTTTCCTATTACGGAAATGAACCTTATTAGTCAGGTGTGAAAGGACAGATAAGGGAAACCTGTGAGTTTGTTTCCAAAATCCTTCTATATAAGGGTCATGGGGCTTCCAAACAGAAACAGGAGCAGGGAAACAAACAAGCTTTTCAAAACTGCCTTCCTTTTGTGATCAGGGACTTTGCTAAACACGAAAGATCACAAATTCCAGCTACTCGCCAGGGCTCTGCTGTCCATGTGGTTTCAGCTGCCTGGTGGCTTCACACCACAGAGCACCAAACACCTCAAGACACAGAAAGTTGTTTTTATTTGCTTCCAGGCAGGTCCCTCTTGCTAATCTGCCCCAAATCTCCAGGTTATTTGGCACATTGCAAACAACAGCACAAAAGCAGAGTTAACAGTCTGCAACTGAAAACATGTGAAGTCAAGGATGTACTGTCCAGGTAGCACTAAAACCTACAATAGAATCCACACATTTGTTTTGTTACTATCCTGATTAAGTAGACAGCCCAGAAAAATGAAACAGGTAAATATGGATTTATAGTCAAGTCATCAATCTCTGAGTTGCCATGTGAAAACCATAAATCAGATTCACTAGCACCTCTGCTTGCTGTATTTTTGACAAAAGCAGACTGTGCTGAATAACAGTCTATTATGCCCAAAACAGATGTGCAAAACCCCAGGATATCAGAACCAGGCAAACAATGTTAATTTCAATGACTATTGTACCATTACTATTTTACTTCTAGAGAGCCCTCCAACATATTTAGGCATATCTTGACACTGCCTTGCATTATATGTAACTCAAAAGACAAATTGATATTGTAAGCCTTAGTCTCCAAGCCTGTTTTAAGAAAAAAATTCTTAAACAGAAAAAAACACCCATCATATACAATTCTTGGTATCTTCATAAATTGAAAGACAAGAGTCTGAAAAGAGAGTTATTCACACATTTTTCTATACACATCTGAATCACTGCCTCTAGGGACTTAAAACAAACTTTGCGATTTTGGTATTTTCTCCCTAAAAGGCTCTCAGAGAGTTGTCACACAAGAAGTGCAGTCTTCTACCTTCTGTTTATAACCCTCCTTAGAGAGCCATTTATCACAGTTGTGAGCAATGACTATAAAAGAGGTGCATAGGCCATGTGCAAAAAGAAATAATTTAAAAGCCCTTCCCCGTGCCTTCCCCTTGCAGAGCCTTCTACAGAATCAAAGTGAAGAATGCTACCCTCTGCCTCAAACAGTGGTAAATAACCAGACAGGCAGCAAAAGACTAGGCCTGAGACGTACAGAAAAGTTGGATACCATTCAAAATCTTACCTTCTGCACATTGGGCTTGATGCACCGAACAAAGAAAGGGTTTGAAGAACTTAGTGTCGCCATTAAAGAATGAAGGGATTCCTGAAACACAGGTAGAGAGAAGAGAGGACTTCACCAGCTGGATTTTTGTACAAGCAACATAACCCCAGACAAGAGCTCCTGCAGCTCAGCACTGCAGACAGCATCTAACTGCAACACCTAGTGGTGCACACCAGAAGTTACTGCACTGTGGAAGCTCTTGCTTCCAAACGGTCAGGGTCAATATGCTTGTGTTCATTTCTTCCACTAGCTCTTCTGATCAAAACTGGCATCACCGTTTTACAATGAACAAGATTCACAGATTGATATGAAGAAAACTGTTTATAAGGAAACACTAAATTGTTGTTTCAGGGATCTTTCAAGTCTTTAAGACTTAGCGTCCACATTCACAAACTGCTAGACTTGAGCAGGTCAAAAGGAAGGACAAGGGGTCTATGGCAAAGTACACCAACTCAGATTTCCTCTTTTTGTTTCAACCGCCCCAAACCCATTCATTTTCCATTTTCCCTGAAGAAAACAGGTTTTTTCCTAGCTTTAGAACTCTGAATGATCCAATGCATATTAGACTATCAGTTGTCTGAACCTCAGCTTGGAGATAAAAATCACAAAATCCCTCAGTCCTTTTATGATTATTACTTTAATTACACATCCACCCCTTTCCTGCCTGAGCCATCATCCCATATCTTATTCCAACTTGCCTCATTCTCTATCATTAAGTATGATGAACCTTTTTAAACTGAATTCTTGCATTTACTTTGCAGAGAGATACAAATGATTGTAGAGAAGAGGAGCTCAGGTTCTGAAGAGCCCACAAAGTTAGCAATGGTAAAGTTATACCCCTCAAAAGTGGCACTTTGTGCCAGGCAGCAGAGAGAATACAGAGCAGGCTGCCAAGGAGGCAGAAAGTGCACATTTTAAAGGAGCAACGCTGTGTGTCCTGCCATATGTCTTGGAGCAAAACTGTCAATGTCAATCTGTTATAACAAATTCTTGGTTTAATCTGCAGACCAAGCACTTCCTTGGTGATTTAACATGCAGTGATAAAGGCAGCAGGCAGAGTTATGGCTGTGCACAGGAGCTGGTGCAGGGCAAAGTGAGCAAACAGCAAAACAACTGGGAACATAAATGGTAGTTCTTGGTTCACTTGCCTTTGCCGGCCTATGGACCAGGGAGTTGGGTAGCAAGCATCAAACAGAACATACAAAGATGAAAATCTTTGTTTTAAGAGAAATATTTACAGCTTTGAAAAGGAAAGGCTTCACTCATATTAAACCCATGTGAATATTGCATCTGTGGACATTTGTCTCATCCCAGGCTCCCATTTAGAGATTGGAAAAGTTGGTCAGTTTAAACACAAATGATTTAAACTGTTTTCACTTTCACCTGTGGCACAGCCAGCCAGATTCTGCACAGTGCTGCAAGCTTCTAAGTCACTGTCAGGTGATGAGCTAATCTGGAGCTTTCCCTGCTGTAATCAACAGGCTGAAACAGATGGTATCTAAACTCTGCTATTCTGCATGCACCCCCAGGCCTGCATTAGGCAGGTCATCAAATAAAAAGAAGAGTCAACCAATTTATCATGAGAATAAAACTGTGAAGGCAAGTTCTTATCTTCAGTTGAAATAAGATGGACTAATCCCTGTAAGGCTTTAAAACATGTAAAAAACACCCAACCTAATTCTCTGAGGAAGGCATGATGTGGAGGTCAATATCTTGTAAAGCAGCCCAGCTGGTTAATGGTCAGTTACTGCAGCGTTAGATAAGAGGCAATATTCATGTTTGATTTCATGTTTTATCACCCTTACGTTTTCCAGGGCCCCTGACAGAGAACAGAAGGACTACTGCACTTTGCTCTACCTTGCCAAATGAGTGAAAAATATGGTCTGTTTTTGTAGGGTTAACATCTTAAAGGTCTACTTTGTACATATACAAATGACTAAGTGGAAACAGTACCCTCTGCTACCCCAGAGAACCAGCAAATAACATCATCTCATGACAAGAAATGGATACTTCTGAGATGAGTTATAGTAGCACAAAGCAAGCTCTCCCAAAAATACAACACCAGTGTTTTTTAATAAGACACTGTGTGTGTCCCAGCACACACTTCTTGTTGTTCTGTCCAACATTTAGCAATAGTCTATTAGGATAAAATCTGCCCTCAAGGTGTTCAAGTCTGCTCTTTCTAAAAAAAAGTGAATGAACTCTGCAAATGTATATTAATTCAAACAAAATGAAAAGCAACTAATCCAGACTTGTACTCACGCAATTTAGGAGATGTTTCATGCCAATCTTTCCCTTTTAAATAATCTGCAGATAGACTTTATGCTAGATTTCAATTTGGTGCCATTTTTGATGAGAGGCTATAAAGCCTCATAAAAAGGTGTTTAACAAAAATGCCTTCCAAACTTTAAGTTAAAGTAAGGCAACACCTTAATGAGGTATTTATTCAGCACTTATTTTTCTTAGCATACAGGCACTGCTCTAAGGCTTTGTGGGATTTTGTGGCTGGATTTAGATTATTAAGACAAACCAGGACAAGAGAGACCAGCTTCACAGATGAGCTTTAAAATAAGAACAAATAGGCAAGTGGGGAATGCAACAGGAGTTTTGTGGGGATGGTGTGATGGGACGGTTAGTGTCTACTTGAAGCTAGCCAGGACAGTTAATTGGTTAATTAGCAAGGGCAGTGTGATAGAAGAGACAGGAATGTTTTCATGCTCAAGTTTTGCCTTTTTCAGTCTGCACCTGTTCTTTACTAACCAGGTCTGTCTGTCACTGGCTACAGAGCAGAGAAGACACATTAACTAACCTTGAACTGGAGACTGACAGTGGGTTTTCGGTGCTTGCTTCCACATTTAAGAGTGTCCTGATTGTTGCGGCTTGAAATGTGTTCAAATAGATCATAGATGAAGTCAAGACTGAAATGAAAAAGGAAAATAGTATTTCTGAAGTGTATTCTAACAGACTATGAGGTCACCACTGTAGAATGCAGAGAAAGCACTGTCTCTTAGCAAGAAGCTCCTCCATCAAAAACATACTCATTGATTTTCTCCACAACTTCTAATAGACAATAGATTTTGCCTTTGCAGAATTTATCCAGAGGAGAAAAAACAAAATAAAAAACCAAAACAATGTGGTTCTTTCTTCTCCACTCCAAACATATCATTAGGGAAATGAAGTGCAAAGTCCTAGAGGCTTTACTGAATTTAACTCCACTCACTCAACCAAAACTCCAGCTGACTGCAAATGGAATTGTACCTGAACAAAGACTAAAAAACAAGACTTCCAGCTTGGTTAGGGACATAACACAAAACAGCCACCCATGCAAGCCTCACTTTCAGATAACAGCTGTGCATACTTTTTTCTACCCTGTTGGTTGGGTATTCTCTTCTTATCATTTCTACAGAAACACAGACATTTTCATTCAAACTCCACATAGATGTTGGTGCAAAAGCAAAACCAGGCCCAGCCAAGTTTAACTTGTTTATTCTTTTTACCTAGATACTTCAATTGACAGATGTTATACCAGAAATGTCATAAACCCAGAATAAATACCATAGAGAAGGATTTGCTTATTAACAGCTTCCCCTGCACAGAAGGGGTTAGGGGATTTGCAAACAAGCAACTTGCACAGCAAGGCAGGATGACTGGATGGGATAGGGGAAGGCAGCAAATGAGACAGCAACATCCAGGCTCAGCTCCCTCTTCTTCTGCCATTCCTCTGTGTGCCCTGGATTCTCAACCAAACAACTACAAAAAGGGATGTAGTACCAACACAGCTCACAGTATACACTATAAGGACCCTAAGACCTTACAAAGTGGAATGACAGAGACATGCAGGTACCAAATGCAGCCAGGCTCAGACTCTCAGTCAGATAAATCTTAATAGAAGTTCTCCCCTTGAAGCAATTACTATGTGGCAGTTTGCACTGTGGTAGTCTCTGACAGCAAGTGTTCGACCAATTAGGGAATGCCAGAAATGCAAACATGAAGTAAAAAACTACATGTGCACACTGTCTATGAGGCACTCTGAAACAGATAAAAACCATGACCACCTTCCAGCATCCTTACTCATTACAGACCAGCAAGTTGGGTTCTCTAGGAACCCCCTGGACTGAACAGCAACAATAGTAAAATGTAGGTAAACCCAACTTTGTGATATGCTACCGATATGATATGCTCATCTCTATTTCATTCTATGCTCATTTAAGGTCTGTCAAGGTCTGCTGCTATGCAACATCTAAAGTACTCAGACCCCAGCAGAATCAGGTGTTCAATCCTGGCAGAATTAGTTGATACAACACCCTTAGTATCATGTCCTTAATAAAAATTGCAGAAACTTACCTGCTTTCACGTAACAAGTTCAGGAGATCATCTCTAAAAGTGTCTCTGTTCTTCTCCAAGATCCCCCTGACATCATACTGGACCTAGAAGGATACAGAGCTGGTTCAAACAACAAGCCAAACTGTCAGGCACCTCTCACAAGAGTGGTGCTATAAAAAGTGCTGAGGGAACAGAGTGCTTTAGTTAATTTTGAGAAGCCTTGGGGGAAAATTAAGCTAATGAAAGTTCTGCTTGGAATAATTTCAGCAAATAAAAAAATTACCTCCCCAGCGTAGTGCTTCACTCCAAAGTTGTGAACGGCAACCCTTGGTTTTACATAAAAAGGATTGTTCTAATTGAAGGGGGAAAAAAAAAGAAAAATATTTGGAGGGGGTTGTCACATTATCCTCTCAACCCATACCTAAACAGACCATTGTCTTCCAGTAAACTCCCTGGAAGATTAGTGCTCCAAAAGCAAACAAGCAACTCCTGATAATAGGATTTGTTAGTCTGGGCTGCTTTAAATGCAGTAATAACAGATTTATAGCACATAAAAAGGCATTATACTAAACCTGAACCCCATCTGGAAGAACCATCTATAAACGGCACTTTGAAAGAGAAGGCTCTGCCTTAAACTGGCAGTTATGAAGATTGGTGGATATGCTTACATCCCAGAAATTGTGAAAAATAATTCCAGTACCACAAATAAAGGTAACACTAAACTGGACAGAGGAAACAGCAAACTTTCAGTAAATGACTTCAAGCTGAATGCTTTATTATATCAAGGGAAATTGAAGGTCTAAATAATCTGAGCTACTGCAGGTTGACAGAGCTCTCATTAAGAGTAGAATTTGACTTATTCACCACAATAGAAACCTTTAAGTGAACAGCAACAAGGATATGATCTTTCAGCAAACAATTCAGCCTTGACAACAAAGTATACAGATTGCCACGGAATTAGGGTCACATCCAAACAAGCCTCTAGAACTATGCACCCATATGTTTGAACCATGAATTTCTACTGAAACAGAGATCCTACATCATTTGCACAGCAAATATCAGCAAAACATCACATACAGCATGCTGGGCATTCAACTTCTCCAGTAAGGTGGAGTCAGTAGCTTGAGGAAAATGGCTCTCCTCATTGATGAGTGCCAGTAGTCCCAGTTTCTAGAACAGCAAGAAGAGGCAGAAGATGAATTAGTGCACAGATGAACACAGCTGTTGCCCCCAGTTTGGAAAAATCAGAAAGTCCTTAAAGTTGCTGTGTGCAGAAAGGTACAAAACCACTCATATAACTAAAACTCCACTCTTGAAGGTGACTGCAATCCTGCATTTCTGGCAACCCTCCTTTTGAAATATAGATCATATGATCTGTGGGCAAAATAAAAAAAAAAAACAAGCTACTGGAAGAATCAGTTCTCCTGATGTAACCAGTTTATAGATGCATACAATGACATTGCCCCCAAATATATTCCCAGTCTCCAAGATCTCAAACGATCAGGAGTCTGAGGAGTTTGTGTAAAACAGCCTTTCAAAAATGTTTCTTCCATATAATTACCCCGCCAGTTGTTGAACCAATGCAAACTTTTAGCAGCCAAAGTGCCCAGGGGCAGAGCAAAAGATGCACAGTTTAACTTCACCCTGCATGAAGCACAACCTCCCTTGGCTTTACATATGCCTCTGTGTAATTTCCTTTGATGTTCCCTATTTCTCATGCTGGAAGAGGTGGTGAACAAAGCAAGCTAGGCCACAGTCAATTATTGTGTCCAGCAAGCTCCAGGTTGATACAGCCTCTCAGAAAAACACGGCTCTCCACGTGCACATTTTAATAAGCCACTTCCCAAGGGCTCAGAGCAGCTCCAGAAAAGCCACACTGCCCTGACTGCAGTCACGTCCTGCCAGCTGGATCCTCTGCCCGCTGCCACTTGCTTCTGTGCTCATCTGAACTCTTGCAGTCATACACCCTGCCATGGAGATAAGCTCACACAGCCCCCCCTGTGCTGATAGCAAGAGTGAGCATGGATCAAATGATGCTTTTTAACCATCTCCAAATATTGCTTTTGTATATATTCACACATGGAGAAAAGTTGCTGCAAGGAAAAGAGCCCACAATATAATCCTTAACATAGCCATACACGAAAATGATCTGATTAAAAGTTTGCTATTTAAACGTGCAAGATCCACCATTCTCTTCACTTGTTATTTGTGCTGACAAATATTTGAAAGACATATTATTTCAGAACAAAAAACTAACAATAGGTAACAGTATCAAATTCTTTCTTACCTTTTCAATAAGATCCAAACACTCCCCATTGTCTGTCCAGTCAATATCCTCCCAAATTAGTCCTTCCCTAAGGAAAATAAAGCAGGCCTTTTTATTGAAATTATTTTAGTTGTAGAAATAGGAGAAGCTGGTGTATTTATCTTGCAAATTACAGCAACCTCAGCTTGCTTTTATAAAATACACTGCTCCAGACAGAGACTTTCGAAGGAAGCTAAGGCAGCCGTGAACTAAGACTTCAAGTAAACATGATATTGTCAAAATTCTTTCAAATTTCTCCTCTCTCTCTTACCTGCTGTACTCCAGTTGCTCCAAAGAAAAGATGTGCTTGTTGAAATACTCCTGAAGCTTCTCATTTGCATAGTTAATATTGAACTGCTCAAAACGGTTTATCTGAAGAGACAAGAAATTTTTTAAAATGTATACACTTCCAGTATTTTACTTTGCAAACAAGGAAATGGGTTAGGTAATAACATGTTTAAAAATCAAGTCCCAGAGAAGATGACAAAAAATATGTAAAGCAATAAAGCATAAATATGAGACAGTCCAGTTGAATAAGCTTTGGAAACCTACCTCGAAATTTTCAAATCCAAATATGTCTAAAATTCCAATAGTCTTGAAGTCTTCCTTGCTCCTGATTCTGCTATTGATTTTCTTAATGACCCATGCAAAACACTGAGAATAAAGTGCCATAGCCATAGAATCTCTGCTGTCTATTGCCTGTGTTAAAGAGGGAATATACAACACATCAACCACCCTGTGACTGAGAACTGACCAGACTCTGCTAGTCAGTGTCCTTAGCACAGCACAAAACAATGTATAATACAAGCAGCTTCATATTCCTATGTAGCTTGGTAGCAACTGTATTAACACTTACAAGGCATCATGATTCAAGCTTTAACAGTTTAACTTAAAACAGGTGTACACCCACATGGCCTTAAAATTATGTTTCAGGGCAAAAGCATTAAAAAAACTAGGAAATTATAAACTTCAGGTGTGAAGTAAGGAAAGAGAAGTGTAGGAAACAATACCTTAATTCACCCTTTTCCAGAGGGAAACATCATGTTATGCATACCTGTTTCTAATGCTCTTGTAAATTATAATAATAATATTTCACCTGAAAATTTTGAAGAAACACTCCCCTGACATAAGTGTCCATAGTGAAAAAAGTATCAGCCTACATGTTTAGAATTTGAAAAAAATGGTAAGTAATCAGACTTCATAAGAATAACAAGAGACAAGCTATAAGGCCTGGACAGAACAATAGGATGGGATCTAAAGAGGTTATACCCTTCCCAAAAAAGCTCTGTAGTACTTTTGATTACAACTCTGATGCATGAGCTAAGCTTCTGTTCTTGAGTGATCAATGATTTCTCTGGACTTGGAGACTAAGACACCTTTCAAAGACCCTAAAAACATGTCAAAATTGAGATGTCTTTACCTGTTGTATACTAAGAGGTGTTAGGATTTCTTCTCCCCTGAGAATCATCGACCTCTGAGTCAACGCTTCTGTTAGCTGTGTGGAGTCCAACCCCAGTAACTCAGCAGATCTACCCAAGGCTGGCAAAAGAGAAAGACAAATTAAAAAATGTCCTTAAATGTATAAAGCTATGAAACCAAATTGCTTTACTATCATCATCATCATCATCATCATCATCATCATCATCATCATCATCATCATTATTATTATTATTATCATTATTATTATTACCACCACTACCATTTAAGATGCTCCTAAAATGACAGGGATTAGAGATGAAAATACTAGAAATTCTAGGATACTGTTTTGCTGCTCATGAAAAGGCATAAATATGTGCAACTGGAAGAAATTAGCAGTAGAAGTACATTACAAGTAAGTCACAAATATTTATTTTCCTCTTAATGCTACATATCAAGAACTCAAACAATCTACTAACACATTCTTCCAGATACAAACAGTAATTAACTCTTTGTCCACATGAATGTATTTCAGTTTTGTTTGGGATAATGAGGATAAACCAATGAAATTTTTCTTCCATGCATACTTTAATTTTCAGTTCTGCTATGACGTGGTATATAAAGAAGCACATAATGTTACTCTCTAATGCAATATTTAAACAAACCTTTTAAATGCCCACCAGCTCAATCTTTAGACAAACCAACACATTCTTTCAGATATGTATTTGAAGTATTGAAAACTCTAAAAAAAGATATTTTCAGTGGAGATCTTGGATAGAGAATGTATTTGGGCACTTACGCTTTATCAGCTTGAGAATATTTCAAAGTAGGAATTAGATTCAAATAGAATTTCATTACTGTTAATGGACTATTATGTGCCCAAGGTCTTCACAAATTAAGACCTAGCATCCAGCAGCAGACTGCTTTGCTTTATCCGTCAAACCCCATCCTCCCAAAGTAACATTTTAATCAACATTTACAGATGTTAAAAAGCAGTAAACCCCTTTTCTCTCTTGCCCTTGGTACGTTCAGACATGCTAACAACAAATAAGGCTTTTAGAGCCCAAAGATTTAGATTTGGGTGCACAGCCCTCTCACCTGTTTTAAAGGACACTTGTGCCCCACCAGCAGTGATGAACTCAACATTTCCCAGATGCAAAATGCCAGCCAAAAGCCTCAGAACTTCTCGTACTTCCTCCTTGCTGAACTCCATCACTTCCATTGCAGTCTGGAATGATACGTGAGCTTCTTCAATAACATGCACAGACTCAAAAATGGGAGGCCTTAGGAAAGCAAGTCAGGACTAAATGAGAGCTGGCTCCATTCCTTTGGTATCATCCCAAACTGAATACACTCTAAGGCATCACTGGGACATCTTGGAACATGTAAGTATCACTCTGCTTTTAAGAAATTTCATTTTGATGCTGTAATGCTGTTGTAATTTGCTTTCAAATTCATCATTAAAATCATATAAATACTGGAACGAACCACTGAGTTGTGCATTAGATGCAATTACTATAATTTAAATTATTAATTGATTACCTCCTGGATGTTTTTACCAAAATTTGCCTATTGGCCTTGTAGGTAATAAGGCATGGGGGAGAAAAACACAGCAGCATGTAAGATTTGATTATTTTTGTGCCCAAACATGCACCTTAGCACTGTGGTCTGACAACTTCAAGTCAAACTGAGAAGGAAAGGTATCTATATAAAAAGTGTTGAATTTATGAATAAGCAATATGGCATCAAGGCTCAACTACATAAATGAGGAGCAAATAGTAAAATATTAAAAGAAACACTGAAACAAGAAAAATACATGCTTTCCTTTGGCACAGAAGAGGTAATTGTATGACTCTTGAAATGACAAAACTTTCCAAATTTGGGTGTAATATGAGCCTGTCTGAGACCAGTTCATAGTTTTGTACCCTTACATTCTTATTCATCCTGTTACAGACACTGCAGGTGTTTGACAGACGACACATTTTTTCTTTCATAAATCATCCATTACAAATGGAAAAGCCTCAGACTCATCCCACAGTTCAAAGCAGTGCAGAGATACTGGTTGAAGGTTTATTTTGTAAAGAAGGCATCTCAGAACAAAAGGGCAGCAGCCCTATAAGTTCATCTTCCTGCTCACTGTGCTGCTCTTTCCTGTCTTCTATAAAAAACGTTTCCCTTAAGTTACATTTCCAAGACCTACACTGCAATAAAAGCAGGTAATGGAAATTACTATAACAGGAAAAAACAGGTGAGGTTTCTGCCCACCTCCTGCTCTGGGAATGCAGCCTGGCAGCCCTGCTTGCAGCCCTGCTTCCAGCCTGCCCACACTGCAGGCAGTAGGCAAACATCACCTGCCCAACTAATTTCATGGTCAGCCTACCCTGAGATGATTAGCACAAATTAAATGTCATGATAACCAACTTCAGCATGTTAATACAATATAGGTAAGTTACCAACTTTTCCAACACCTCATTCTGCTGTACCAAATGAGGCACTTTTACACTGAAAAAATCTGCCACATCCACTACACATTAGTTTGTCAATTTGGCAAAAAGATTAACATAGCTAAGCAAAAACAGTTTGGTGAGGGGCATAAACCCAAATGTTATATCTGATTTTTAAAATCTAACACACATCACCTCAGTGCTACAATACCCAATTAGCATGGTATGGACTAATCAGTATGGACTAATTACTGTAGAGATGAGACATAAAGCCATTCAGAGAGATTCCATCAGGACCTCGGTTTTTAATCTGTGCTTATGTTTTCACAACTCTATTGTGAAAGTTACTCCATGTAACTGGATTTCCCAGCTGCAACTTAAAGAGTTACAGGTGCTTTGCTCTCTGTGTGCTGCACTGCAGACTTCACCCAGTAGATGCCACGTGATTTGGGCAAAGCTTTCAGATTGAAAAAGAGTGAGATATATATATATATATATGCATACATATAGATAAATAGATAGAGAGATATAGATAGATATAGATAGATATAGATAGGCATCTGTAATATAAAACAATGCAGGGAAAGGCAAAGGCATGTAAAAGTCTTGCTAACTTCCCAACAGATATTCTTTTCATTCCAAAACATAAACATTTCGCTAAATTACAGCACACTTTGAAACAGCAGAGTAAAAATGAAATAATTTTTCTTTCATATAATTATCCAAGAAAAGATAAAGACATGCTCAAAATGACAGTGAAGCATTTTAATAAAATATAAGTCCCTGTAAGATTAATGCCTCAATGAGAGAGCTGTGCATCGAGGAAAGCACAGGAAGGCTTTGTACCCTGCTCCGTCAATGGACTCCCAGACACCTGAACTTCCAGCACTTTCAAAGCAAAAGAACTAGGGAAGCAACTCACAATGACTTCCTTGAAAGAATCTTTGTCATTGATTGTCTTATCCGCTATACATCCAGACTGGTTCAGGTAGTGGTAGTTCTCAGGTACAGATAAGTAAAAAGCATCTAATGAGAGAAAACAGGTTGACAGAAATACCAAAACAGAAGTACTCCACAAGTTACTATGTCAGAGTTAAACAGTCCACAATTCATTTGCTCAGAAATTAAGACAATGCACAAGACAAGGTTTTATATTAAAATCAGATGTGGAATTATTTTGCTAGCTTTTGTTTTATTTAGCTGCATAATAGAGTTAACTCTACTTTTTAGCATGCAAAGACAGCAGGCCCACAGGGAATTGCTGAGACTGCTTTAGGAAATTTTGCATACATACAAATGTAATTTCTTTTGTTCAGTGGATTTATTCTTTATGAGAAAGGATTAGAGCAACCAGAATTATTTCTCTTCACTGCTGTGGAGTTATTTAGTACCAGCAAAAATACTCAGTTTGAACACAATGAGGCATGCTTGTCCCCAAGTAATTTTCTCAAGGCCACAGCAGAAGTTGGGAGGAAAACTACTGTCAGCTCAGTGACATTCTTCAGCTAAGTGGGTTCCTTTATCAAGTTGAGCTCAAATTCACACTCACTGAATCACAGCTGAATAAATAACCTATTTCTCAGCTTGGTTAGCGGGTTTCTGCAGTTAAATTCTTCACTGCTGTCACCACTGCTGACTGCTAGCAGAAAACCACTACAGTTGTGTGACTTGTGCTGTGCCACTCACCTTTCTCTCTCTCTTCTATCCCTGCCAGCAGAGCATAGAATATATGATAATTTCTTTCCCCGGGGTTTTGTCTTACTACACGATTCTGTCAAAGTAAAAAATAGTTTCCACTTAAGCGATCATTTTTGAAGACAAATTTTTTATTCACAGTTTCAGACAAAAATTAAATCAAACACAATTAACTAGGCAAAAGCAAACATCAACTTACTTTTTCCAATAAATCTGCAGCCAGCAAGAAAAGCTTCAGTCAAGGAATAACATAAAAATCAATTAATGTAGAATCTTTTTTATAATATTCTTTCTTTTGTTTGAGACAGGAAGACTACCACAGTCATTTCTTACAACATGCTAAGCCATATTTCATACAATACACCTACAAGATGAACAAAGTAGCAATGATGATAATATTGTAGCAGCTCTAATATCAATATATCAACACCTCCTCTTCTATCCCATCAAAACTGGACTTGGCACATTCTGCATTTAAAATAACTGTTTTCCTTTTTTTTTTTTTTCCTAAAGCTTGGAAACAGTGTCAAGAACGAAATGTTTCCCGCTGAAAAAGCAGTTTATGTTTAAAACAGCAGGTAGGATCCCCTTGGAATATTCCTCATCTCCACACCTCTGGTGAGAGCTCTGGTGAAGCTGGCTCATAGCCTGATTTCACCAAAAGCAGGACAAATCCGAGGATTTAACCCACCCAGACTCACACTGCAGTAATTGAGCAGTTCTGCTCTTTCAAGTACTTTTCCAGAGAAGTAAGCAGCTTATCTTTGGATATAGTAATGAGGGAAATGGCTGACAACTCAAGTTATTCCTGAGGACTCAGGCTGTTTTAGCTCATTACATGGGAAAGGCACAGGAGCCATGTCACGCTAGCGGTAGCAATACAAAATGCTGCTCTTTCAAGAGTACATATACCCCATGCTGCCACAAAAGCATGTGTCTATGTGTGAATTTGATGTCGCTGCTTCCCCTTCCCACCTACATCAGCTCAATTTAACTGTGTATATTTCAGGATGGGGTGAAAGGACAGACAAAGGCAAGCCAGTTCTCCCTCAGTCCTCCATCAAGGAGGTACATGGGCGCTTCCCACAAACAGGGGTCAAATCACCAAACGAGGGAGGATACAATCCATAATTCTTCCTCCCTGAATGTTTCCCTTCTGACAGATGTTCAACTGAATAAACTTCCCAAAGCGACTTGAGTTGTTGTTGTAAACAGTCTTCGCATTGCCAAAAGCTTCCATAATTGGACTGTGAAGACAGAGAATGACAGGAGTGTAAACATGTGACCAGCATGCCAACAGCTTCACATGCGGCTGGTGAAAGGAACAGCACTCTGACAAGCTCCCCTCTGACACTCTCAGCAACAGCCTACATCCCAGCATTACCCTCCATTTAGCAATGGGCATCTCAGTTTCCCAGCAGAAGATGCAAGTATTCATGCAACAGGAAGATAAATCATACTGAACTATTCTGCAGCTGCGGAGTACTAACTGCTACTTGCTACTTCTTTTGTAATCGCTCAAAAGTAGCACACAATTCTCACTGCAGTACTCAAATGATAGAAATAAGAAATCTCAGCACATGCAAACTGCTAGACAGATGTAAGGAGTCCTTGTCCTAGGGCAATTAAAAAAAAAAAAAATCTACATCAAGATACAGCATGTACAGCAGAGATGAAGCAAGATAAACAAAAGTAATAGCATCTCAAATTGCCTTTGTTTTTAAATAGTTTAGAACCATGTCATTTCACGTGAACACCAAGATTTCTTTTTTGCTTTTTAGATTATGTCCAATTTATCTGATGCATTTACTCATCTGTCTTATCAGTTTTCCTTATCCTCCCTTTCCTCAGCATGCTTTCACCACTTGAGCACTTTATCCTCACCATGCTGTATCTTGTTCTACTGTATCCTCAGGCTACACAAACTGAACCAAAGGTTTCTTTCTCCCATCACCCATTTCCCTTACTCCAATTATCTGATTTCAGCCCCAAACAAAAGTGAAAGCCACCATTAAAGCTTCATCCATTTCAAAACTCTGCGTATTTGCTTCACTAAGAGATACCACTGTGCTCACAGCTCTCTAGAGCAGCCAGGTAGTTTTATTTAATGGAGTATTTCCCTTTCTCCAGTATACATTTTAATGTTCAGTAAACACACACACATATTTGAATACATTGCAAGCTCTTATTTCAATGTCAAGGCTTATGTCTTTTGAAAAAAATACCCGTGTATTGAAAGATCCAATACCTGCTCTCAAGAATAGCTTGCTCCACACAGGAGGTCTTCTCTCTGGAGGACAGTTCCAGGGAATGTTGGCTCATTGCAGACAAGAACTTGAGAATGAGCTTAGTGCTCTCCGTCTTACCAGCACCACTTTCGCCACTGAAAGAAGAGGAGGAAATGGTTTGCACAGTCCCAGTAGCCAGTGAAGAAGCCCTCTGGCTTCTACAAACTACATTACTGGAGTTCAGGAAGACTGCGTGATTAGACGTGATGGTCATCAAATAGAGCCAGAAGACTCCGTTAAACTTCCTGAATATGATATCCAGGGAAAAACACAAGCTATCCTTAAGCTTCATACAACTGCTCAGACAGCATTTCAAGGCACTGTCTGCATATGTACACACACCTAGGAGGCAACAAAGAGGTCTCTGAATGCAAACAATTATCCAACACTTCCCACCATCATGTTAAAGTCAGAACAAAGACATGGCAATGGTCAGGGATAAAGACCAAACTAAGAATTAACATGGGAAATTTGGGATACATTGTGGCAACCTAGCTAATGAAGGAGCCCTGCTGTGAGTAGGATGAAGTTAGAGGCACCAAGGCACATTTTAACAGATAAAAGCTACTCATACCATTAATACTGAAATTCTTAGCGAGCTCCATACTCCTTCAACAAACTTTTCATATACTTATTAAAACAAACCAGATTCATGTGAGTTCAAAATATACAATTTCCACATCTCACTACCATCAGAGATACAAAAATATATCAGAGATATACAGGAGAACAAAGTTATTTATTAATGCTATATTGTTATTTTAAAAACAAACTGCTAGTAATTAACCCTCCTGATACAAACAGAAGGCAATATACTCAGTTTCTCTTCAAAACCAGAACTCTAAAAAGAGAATGTTTAGATTTGGTTCATTTCCTCGTTAGCGTTTTCCTTCAATTATGTAGTATAAACACTCAGTGTGAGCCATTAAGAAATGTAACTTGTAGGTAAAGTTTGTCTAGTTTGCTCACTCTTCATCCACAGTCATAGCATTATAGTCATAGTCAGCTATATCCTAAGATGTGGCCCAGCTCCTAATTAAGCTGTACCTAATTCCAGTTTACTCCCAAAGAAAGAGGATATATTTCACCTTTTCTCTCGGGTTTATAAAAAAAATTGTTGTGTGTCTCTGCTGATCGGCTGTTCTTCTGTGCCCGAGAATGTACAATTTTGTTTTCCCCAGCCAGAGATCTTGAAAAGGAAAGGCTGTGAATCGTCTCTTCTTATGTTTCCTTCATAGTTTATTATTTCTTACCATTACATTCTGTTCCTGACCTGCAGAGCTCTTCATTGCAGGTCAGTTCAAGGCACAAAACCCCGAATCCCAACTACCAAATATCAAATACCAACTACCAAATACTCCCGCCCTCAGGGTGGCATGGATATTTATACTACAATCCATGTAATCAGTATTTATAATACTTCTCAAATAACTATTATCTTTGTTAGAAAGTTAGACTCTATTCTAAACCAACCATAATGAGCCACCTCACTGCAGAACATGGAGCAGATAAGGAAGAAGGAGGAAGCCCAGAAGTCACGTGGACCTCTCCATCTCGTCATCAGCTGCTTACCATCCTAAAAACCCCATATATCTAAAATTCTCACCCTGTGATAAAACTACTCACTATTCTACTGTCTAATACACACTCTTGAAAACTCTACTTCATTCCAGAGCCTAAAGGCCCTTTTTCCATGAACAAAGGTTAAAAACAATGTTTGTCAGAAATCTTAAAATCTCTTAAACATGCAAAGAAATATTCCTCATAATTCCAGATTCAGACACTTTTCCATTGTAGCAAATGGGATTTTTGTCACTGATTTTGATGGAGCACAGCTTGTGCCATTGCTGAGTAATGACCCCACCAATTTTAGATTACAACAAAGTATAATGATGCTTTCTAGTAAAAAGCAAAGAAGAAAGGTACCGCCCAAAAAAACTAGTATGGCATTTTCCTGCAAATGAATTTAAACAATAAAACTAGGGAAGAGACATTCAGGAAACATAATGAGACATCATCATAATCACCAATATGTTCCAACAAGTGTGATTCATCCATTATATTTATACCACATCAAACAAATTCTGTAGTGTTTTTAATGTAATTTTACCCTTGACATCTGGCCTTTTCAGAATTCCTTTCCTTTTTTCTTTGCAGGCCTTCACTCACTCCTCTCTTCTGCCCAAGAAGCAAATACTTAATATTCCTGCATTCAATACTCACCATAAAAAAAGGTTTCTGCTAGATTTGAGAGAGCTTCACAAACCCTTGCATTATTCTTGTCTAGGGCAGTAAATCATCAAGTGACACACACCTCTTCCTGCTTAATCCTCTCCATCTGAGCCATGCATAGAGCTCAACAGCAGGCACAGGGTGACACTGAGGACATCACCTGTTTCATCGATACCATACTTCCTCTGCCCCCACCTACTGTCCCTTGATCTGGAGCATCTGTAGTTCTATGGGAGCTGAAAGTTACCCCACTGTAATTGAGAGCCGTTCCACAAGTGAGATAGTTAAAGCTGATGGAAAAATATCTCTTGCACCTCTCTCTGATACAGCTGGCATTATGCACCAATTACATGCTCTTGTTTTTTTCATAGAACAGGAGACACTCAGAACCGGTTCGGTTCTGGCCCATTCTGACAGTTGCCAATTGGACACGCCCATGGAAGACATACAATTATTTCCCTTCTGTGTTCTTCCAACTTCCAGTTATTTGCTGTTCAGAGGCTTCCTGATTAAACCTGTTTTTTACATTTCTTGTAACCCTCAATATATTTATCTTCTATGAGTTTCTAGCCATACTCCCATAAAAAGCAAATGGTATTATTTTTTTAGATCCACCTCCTATTAGCTTCATTTGATACCTCTCAGTTCTCATGGTGGAAGGAGAAACCAACAATTCATCCGGGTGCTCTTTCTGCTGTGCATGACATGTTAGTGCCCCAAATTCAAGGTGTCTGTCTCCATTAGTCATTTCCCATGTTATACTTTTTATTATTTTTTAAATTTTCCTCTGGACCACCTTCAGTTTCACAAAGCCCAAAGAATGAATTTATGCAATGTTCTCTACTCATTTAGCTGTAACTACTCCATTCTATTCACCTTTACAGTTGCATGGGATCAATCTTTCAGAGGCTTTAGAAAGCTTTCACCCACAAGGTCAGTAAAAGGGTGACTTTTTTACTGCAACCTTTCCAGCAACCTTTCCAGCCCATGAGTTTAAGTGCCCAGCTTGTTCCATATCACTTCATTCAGGACTGTGAACATATTAAGTCTGACAGCAGGACAGAAGGCCCCCACTTAGAAGATCTTTAGACTTTCTTCCTGACTTGTTCTATGCACGGCTAAGGGCACAGCAGCCTGGACTCATGACTGCCACAGCGTAAAAAGGGGTCACTGAGAGAGACTCCTCATTCTGAAGGACATAACACTAAATAATTTCTCTCTTCTATCTGGATAAGACACAGAACAGTCTGTAGTGGCTGCTAATTGCTGGCACACCAAAGGAACTGCTCCATGAGCACCTCTGGAACCTCTAATCCAGCTCCTGAGGGCCAAATGACCAGAAGCCCCAAATGGGGAAAGGGCCCAGGAAGACAAAAGGATACTTGACCTGAGACAGGAGGCCAGCACGTCTTGACCCTACCTACTCTTGGAATTTCTATCAGCTGAACACTGCTGCACCCAGGAGTATTAGCTATACTTTTTCTTTTCTGTATCTTCTCTGCCTTTCTCTCATTCTCTTTCTTCCTCTAATTCCCTCTTCTTGAAGTTTTATGTAACTTAAAATTGGATGGGCTTAGAGTTTTCAAAGTTAAAGAGCTAAGTAAATGCTTTGAGAAGCGTTTTATGCTGATGGAATGTTGCTTATGGAACCTTTGCAAAAGTTCTCTGATTATCTAAAGTTGCCAGTGAAGTTTTTTGTTGTTTTGACCCCTTGATAATATCTTGTCAGTATTGCTCCCGTGCATCTGAGTATCTGAACAACGGTAAGTCCTTTTAAGAGTCTCATCAAGTGAAGCTTTTGGGGCTTACAGTCTGCTGCCTTTAAAACACCAAGACAGATACACACAGACAAAACAGGCCCCTTCAGCAAATATACTTCATCAAATGCACATCTGAACTTTGGTGCACCAGTCTCACAAGGACATCACACCCATCACAGGTCTGTGTCCCATATAAAGGATTTGGTTTGTATTGATTTTCAAGCTGAAAAACAACTATAAAAGTTTCAGGCCATCAGATAATAATAGAGAGAACAAATTGGTATCAGTGATCTCCCACTCATGTCACTGACTCGAATGTCATACAGAGCAATGGCTGCGGCTCCCTTTACACTTCTTTGGGAGTGCTCTGATGTGGATCAATTGCAATTTTATCTGAGAGAAGAGCGTGTATTTTGTTCTGCACAGATCAGATCACCTTAAACAGAGCAGTAAAAAAAAACCCCAACCCAAACCAAACCTAAAGATATTTTCCTATTCTTGTAATAAAGGCATGGAGGTTTGAACTTGGTCTCAACTTGTGAACTTCAAGTTAATCTTGGGAGAGCTCAGCCCATTTCTTACACCAGGACAAGCTGTTTGGCTATTGCTCAAATTAGATGGACTTCCTTCATGTTCCTGAAGCACTTAGCAGAAAAATTAGATGTTTTTAACTAAGTGGGCTTTTTTTCCCTCCTTGTTTTAAATGAAACTGGACCCTGCAGTAATGGTTCAGACAAATATGAAACTGAGAATTCATTGATGCAGATATTTTTGTCTACAGAAAACCCATAGTTTTTTAGTCTGGGGGAGTCAAAACACAATTTCACAACTATGTATATATTCTAATACACCAGTTATGTACAGCTTCTTCAGTGTGCCCTTTTTTTGACATTTTAGGGTTCTAAGTCCTTTTTATGCAGCATTATTGTTAATTAATTCCTGTTAGACACACCAATAAATAAGCATCTTTGCATGATTTATTCTCTCTTCTGTATTTCCTTCCTTGTCACCTCTGACCTAGATGATTATACTGGAAATAATAGTCTCACATTTAAATTATATTCAAAGTTTTTCTAATTTTTGTTCTGCAATTCACACTCTCACCCTACCCCATCCAGAAAAAATATCCCAATATTAATATTTCAGAACACTAGAAGCTTTTTCACAGGGTTTTGAACCCAAAGCCTGAAGAAAGCAGCTCCGAACCGAAGCTGAGCTAATTCTGGGGGGCCAGCAGGGGGCACTTCAAGTCCAGAGGATCATCAGAAAGCATTCCAAGCTCCTTCCTTTGTGGGGCTGTTACAATTTGCTACCGAGTGCTGAGATCCCAAAGTCGGGAGCAGCTCAAACTGCCTATCAGAATGTGAGACCTACCCGAATAATTGCCTCATTTTAACTACTGTGTTTTCAACGTGCAACAGAATTTTCCTCTTTATCATCTCTTGCACTAAATGCAAGATCAGAATATTTGTCTGAATTCAAACACTACAGAGCTCCACTTGGCTACTTCCTTTTTCAAATGCCAGTAGTAACCAAGAAAGTTACAGTGACAGTACAGTGACTTGTTGCAATGTCTAATTCTAAACCAGTAAAAGATGCAGGAATGACCAGGATTCTGAATTTGCCAAACACTGTTATACCTACACTTCCTATGTCCTAAACTAGGTATGTGACAACAGGGACTTCCCTAAGCTGTAGGAAGGCCATGGAAACCTTCAGTAATTTTAAAAAATCCTATTCTGAGTCCTCCACAGATAGAGCAGATAATGCTTTTTTAGGAAAGCAGATCTGGCATTCAATTCTTTTTCTTTGAACTGCACATTTCCTCAATTTCTGCAGTAACAAGATATGCTTATACAGTTGTATTGTGCCACTTATGTGAAACACAAAACTAACACAAATCACTGTTTCAATCCATGACCACAGTAAACAATTTTAAAAGGGATTCCTAATACAAAACTTCTCCATATTATGGCTTATCTGTACCAAAGCACATGGTTTACAGAGCAGAGAGTGCTGAAGACTCCCCTGGAACATCACAGACTTCTGCTTATGTCCTTTTTAGGGCATAACCTGCTTTCCTCTTGGCAGCTTGCGAGGAACTGGAATGAAAGGTAAAATAGTGAGGCTAATACAGAATGGCAAAAATACCAGTGGCCACTAGAAATTGCAGAAAGTTGCAGGCAGGCCTGGCTGTGCTGCAGCCAGTCCAGATTTATAATAGCTTGGGTGTTGAACTACATACACCAAATCCCCCTCTTTTTTTCATGAAGCCTTGCAACCTGGCCCATAATTTGAAATGTCAGTAGAAATTGCCTATTGCAAAAGGTGCTGCTCTCACTCTGCCTCACCCCGTCTCTGTCCCACTATCTGCCCCATGCTGTACTCAGTCCTACAGCCACCACAGGGACTCCTGGGGAGGTTGTGAGACAGCCAAAATCATATCAACTTGTGCCTGAAGAGCTCCACATGTGTAACTTCATCGTACAGGAAGGTGACAGGAAGTAGGCCTAATCACAAAAATGTGAAGGCAAGAGAGGAGAGGGAGGTGAAATACAAGGTCTCTTACCCCCCTGAGCATCACCCCTTGCCCGGACCCTGGTGGCTGGTGCCATGCTCAGTGACCTGCTCCTCCCTATCTGGCAGGCCAGACTTTGGTCTTCCCTCCTGTGTGTGAGCCAACACAGCTGAGCTGGCAGGCTGGGGAATGGGAAAAGAGCTGGCTGCGCTTTCAGCTCTTCGAGAGCCAGAAGGAAGGAGGAGCTGAAAGCAGTGAAAAGCCATTGAAATGCCAACTGCTCCCTAACGCACACTCGGCCACAGTCAGATCCTGACTGCCAGTGACACAGTGGTTCAAACAGGAAGCTATTAAATCACCATTAAATTAAAGAACAACAAGATTAAGCAAGGAAGATTAATCAGGCAGAATTAAGTGGCTGAAAATGTGGAGGGGTTTCTCTTCTGCTATTCTTATTTAATGCATATCTCAAGAACTGTTAGGTTAATTTT
This sequence comes from Certhia americana, assembly GCA_018697195.1. Taxonomy (NCBI): domain Eukaryota; kingdom Metazoa; phylum Chordata; class Aves; order Passeriformes; family Certhiidae; genus Certhia; species Certhia americana. The sequence continues at coordinate 78,381,157 of CM031858.1, read as the reverse complement.
TTCTTTTCCTCTCCATACAGGAATCAAGGTCTAGTGGTGACAAACTACTGAGCTGCACAGAGATGTTTAACTGGTGGGAAAACACTTAGGGTAACATTTGATGTGTGAAGACCAAGAAATGCACAAAACTACAATAGATTTTTTTCACTAAATGTAATTGTAAGATGCGTAAAAAAAAAAAATTAATGTTTTGTTAGAGGTGTGCAGAATGACACAAAACAAGTTCAGAACTCTCTTGAAACAGTGCTGTTTTAAAAGCCTGCTTTCTTTTGGAGCCCTCCCCACGTGGCCCAGAGCCATGCTCCCAAATCACCTTGAAAGGCTCACCATCAGGGATACCCAAAGCAGCAGCAGCAGCAGCTGCCACCACTCACCTGATGAGGATACACTGGTTGTCGTGGCGCTTCCAGAGGCAGCGGTAGCACTCGTTGGCCACGGCGAAGATGTGAGGTGCAATCTCTCCCATGTGGTGCTTGCTGTATCGCTCCATGGCGGCGCAGTCGTACAGCCCCGGGATGCTCTTGTAGGGGTTCACGGAGGCAACTATCGAACCAATGTAGGTCTGCAAGCACACAGCATCCCCCAGAGCTGTTATCACATGTGGTTTGGAACAGATTAACACTCTTCTCAAGTGAGAAACAAAAAATGCGTATTTGCAAAACCGTAGCAATCCTTTGGATAAAGCCGGCCAGCAATTTTCCCTGATTTCTTCCTTTCAAGAAAAGCAACAACAGGGCAAAAATTCCCACCTCAGTCATGTTCTCAGGCTTACCCCACCTATAACACTGAGCTTATTGACTGTAAAAATCCCTGCCTTAATGCTGCTTACAGCTGCATGGTAATGCTTATCAGTGCTGGCCTACAGCTGCTTCTCATGTGTCCTTAGGGACTTGCTGAACTTACTAAAACCGACTAAACTGACTAAATCCCAAGTAATGGTGGAAAAGTCTGTATTTCCACGTAGAGTATCCACATCCTTCTCTGATTCTCACTGTTAAAACACAAGTATCAGTCATTATGATAGACATAATGGTAGGACCATTATATTCAGAATAGCAGGCTCTAAGAAAAGCATGTGAAGCAGCAGATGCTCCAAAAGCACTGGATTTCCACAATGTTTTTAATATTGCTGGATGCAGAACAGCAGCTGGCAAGTCATTAATTTCTATCCCACTGCAATTAGAGAGCACATCAGTTAAAACCACCCAGGTAGCAGCTTATGCTCATTCCCATTGCCTTAACTAATTAGGCTGTGGTAACCTGATCATTTGCAAGTCTGTTCACAATGCTTCAGTTTCTCCCTCACCCTCTATCCACTTCAATGTATTTTTCTAATAAAGTCACATTAAGTCAGGTAGGAGATAACATTAAGCATGTTATCTCCAGAGTTTCTGGGGCATGTGAAATTAATGGATATACTGTATGGCAGGTGCAGTGTTACTACTGCGATACCAATTTTATTTTGATAAACGCCCTTTCTGCGGTTACAGGCAGGAAGCTGACACCTGGCTTCAGCAGCCCTGCTCTGGACTGGTGAAGAGCCAGGCTGGGCAGCCTCCAGCCCTGCAACACAGCCCCCATGTACAGACAGATGCCTCAGCAGCAGTCAACCCTCTCGTCACTGACAGGAACCAGCTGTGAAGCTGACAGCAGGACTGGGGCTCTCTTCATCTCCACAGCACCCTAACCAGAGACGGATGGACAAGGTGAGCAGCATCTTGCAAATCACTGGAAGACAGCCCCATGTGCTCCCTGTAGCCTCCTTCTCAAAGTCACCATAGGGAACTCAGTAAGACAAAGGGACCATCAGTTCCCCCTTACTTTCCTTTCCCCTCTATCACTCTTTTTTGCAGCATTTACAGCCTACATCTACCTGACTCCCTCTTTTTCTCCTTAATTAACATGCAATTATCGCTGTGTATCAGCTCTCCTTTCTCACTGTTACCCTGCTGTTACAGTCTCCATTATCCACCTGTTCACCCTCCATCAGGCCCGACACAAATTGCAGCTTTGAGCTTTTGCTAAGGGAGCTGCAGTGGTGTCCTTGAAATCATGACAATTTTATTAGCAGTAAGGGGAATATGCCTCCTCACTGTAACTCTAGCACCTTTTACAGAATAGTGAATTTTCAATCTGTATGTTTTATAACACCCCCAACCCCACCCCCCCACCCTCCCATGCTGTGCAACAGCTCAGAAGATTTCATCTGGAGGAGAGATACCATTTCAACATGAGATCGTATCACAGGGCAATTACAGAACTGAGACAACAGCTTAATTTCCTGGGATCATCCACTCTTGGATTCTTAAATAACTAATAAGTAACAAGGAAGGTTCTGAAAACAATCTTCCTCTGTTTGATACATATTTCAGCACAGATTGCACAGGGAAAAAATTTAAGAGGCTTCTTTTTTAATTACATGACTGCAGAGCAAGTATGACCAATAAAACAGACTGCTACAGATCTTCCTCTTATTAAAGTCTGGCTGAAGTCTTTGGAAAAGAGTAATTTGAGGCACGCCATCACAACAGATGCCATGGCTATGATGTAAATAAAAAAATCCCCATGAAACATGATACCATCTAGCTTCATAAGTAAATAATCACTACAGCTTCTGCAAGAGTAAGTACCTGACAGAACAGTATTTCCATGATAAAGCACTGGCAAAACTGCATCACCATGGGCTACACATTGTGACTTTTCTTGCTTCTCTTCTAAACAGCAAATACTAAACAAGTGACAGCAGTCCACTTCTGCATACAGTCATTTAAAACGGGTCAGTCTTTCAGATGACTTAAGCACAATTTTTTAGAAGTGACAGAAAGACTTTCAGAATATTAGTCATTACTGTGAGTTATAAAGGTTTATTCAACACAGTGAGCTGGGTCCATTGCCTTGTAATTCAATAAGGTATAATAGAGAAATGGGAGGTGTATTATGGCAGTAAAAGAAACCTGGTGAACAGCAGAAATCATAATGGTGAAAACAATTTCTAAATCATCTCATGGAGTAATGCTTAGGACATGTTACTATTCTAAAAAATCCTTCTCTCTATCTTTTTCTTCAGCAAAAATGTGAAGAACCACAGCCTCTACTGACGAAGGCGCACCTTTTTGGTTCCAGTCTTCTGGTGCTTTATGTACTACCTCTTTGCAGGACAAGTTAAATATATGCACAAACTGCCACCAAATTATAATGATACCTGACAGAACAAACTCAGGACTTCCTCATCCCAAGGCAAGATCACGAGCAAGGTATATTCTTCACAGTGTATCACATTAATTACCTACCAAGTGTCACCTACCACAGTCCAACCCAGGGGTAGCTACAACCAGCTTAGCCCACATGGACTAAGGCGTTAGCTGGCCCAAGCAGAAGTTCTGCCTTTACCCAAGGTAAAGTCTCAATGGGCTGAAGCAACACTGTTACTAAAAACTACTCCAATTATTTTAAAAGTTCACACTAAAAGACTTCAGAAGTCTAAGTCTTTAATCTTCCAGAAGTCTTTTTAAATTGCTTCTGGCATATTCCACTGCTTCAAGGTATGCTGCTGTAAGAATCATTACCCACATCACTTCTAGGCTTACTACTTATTCCATCCAGTACCTATCATATGGTCTTACTCTATAAGCAGTAGATACTAGACTTTACCCTGGCAGCTCCAAAAGCCACAAAGTTAGGGACTTGGGGTAGGAGGGAAGGACATGTGTACTCCCATGAAGAATGCTACCACCTCCCACTTTCATAGGATCACAGAATGGCCTGATTTGGAAGGAAAGCAGAGACCATGTAGTTCCAACACCCCTGTCAGGGGCAGGGACACTTTCCACTGGAACAGATTGCTAAATACCCCATGCAATGTGGCCTTTAACACTTCCAGAGATGGGGCATCCACAACTTCTCTAAGCAAGAAGTTCCAGTGTCCCCACCCTCAAAGTGAAGAATTTCTTCCTAATATCTAACCTAAACATACTCTCAGTTTTAAGCCATTCCCCTTGTCCTGCCAGTACATGCCCCTGTAAAAAGTCTCTCTCAATCTTTCCTGTGGGCTCCTGCACTTGCCCTCCCTTGGAGACCCTGAGCAGCCACACAACACAACCCCTTTCTCAGAGGGCAGACATGGTTTAGCAAATGCAAGTACCTTAGCAGCAGGTTAAACTGGTGTAAAAATACACAAAAATTGCAGGATTGCTCAGTGGACGTGTGTTGTCTCCTGAACACTATTTCTGCACCAGACATCATCATATGGCAAATTAAGTGGGTTAGCAATCAGAAAGAGGATCTCTAAATTAATACATTATGCCAACATTACAAAGCAGGTGAAATTTCAGAAAAGGTATTTTCACATATGAATGACACTTTCACTTTGCTTGTAAGACAGTCATCTAAATTTTCTTTTTGTTCTTTGCAGTTTCTAATCTGATTCTGGAAGTCAATAATTACTTATTTTAATGAAAGCATTCCAAAGCAATTATGAATAGGAGAGATACTGCCAGAGCACTAGTGAGCCGACAGGGGAGTTCTGAAGATTTCCAGCTGAAATAGTTTGAGAGTTTTTTCAGTGATATACTGTGAGAACTCCTGTTAGAAGTCTGACCCCTTAAATCCATGGCAATGAACAGGGCAGTTTACTAGTTCCTAATATATGACTGGCTCAATGCATCAGACAGAATCACACACAAACTCTTGAGCTACTTTGGTACAGACTAAACCAGCAGCAACTTGTTATCATACCACGGCTAATATATTTATTGAAACCAAAGTATAAATGGAGTATGTATTACTCAGCCTGAATCCCAATGCAGCACTTTGATTATTGTATTAAAGTTTGGGTTCCTTCTGCACTTTGAAACTTTCTGGAATTTTACGTTGTTAATTCATCTCCTAAAACACTTCAGCTCACAAGCCACAGACACTCCTGCTCCCCCCTTCAGAAAAAAGGAAAACCAAGATTGTTTGCTGATCCTCTACAAGGGCTTTCAAAATTAGAAGTTCCAATCCTATCTTCTCAGCTACACATTGAGTAAGGCAAGACAAAATGAAAGATGTACTTCAGAAAGGAAGAGATTTTTCATCAGTTCTTTGAACCTTTTTTGTTTTGCTTGCTGTCTTCTGATAGCAATTAGCTTTGAGCCCCTGTCTTGAAATCATCCCACAGTTCCTCAAACACTGAAAAACAATTGTTATTTAACAGGAGCTCACAAAGACTGCTGATACCCACAGAAATACTATAGCAAAACTTTAGTCAGATAGTCTGTCTAACATGAGAGGGTGTTCATTTTTATTTAATGAAGACAAAAGCAATTTATTTTAGTTTGATGCCAAACAAATCTAAATGACATACAAGGTTTTATTATTCCAAATACACTTCAATGTATTTTACACTTAGAATTACAACAAAAAGGTTTGCAATGTATGAACATAGTACAGTTTGAAATGTCTTTGTCTTACTTTCCCACAAAGAAAAGGCTTTCAGACTAAAAGAGAAAAAAGCAGAGTAAGACATTTACCCCTCAAATTTTTTTCGGATTCTCTATAACAAAAAAAACAATGAAAAAGAAAACTCTCTTAATGGAACATCACTTCATTAGCCCTATAAACCAAGCATACTGAATACACCAGAGCCACTCTGCTTTTCATCTTTTCCCCCTCACAGATGCTTTTTAGAATTTTGGGGTATATCCTTTCAGGTTTGTTCCATATCCAGCAACCATAACACCTTCCACTTCTTCCCTTTTACATCAAAACTCCCCCACAATAACTTTTCTGTTTCTGAGGATCTTTTATGATATCTGTGTTCTACCCAAGCTCACTTTTCCCATGTAAGGTCATTAAATTTATTCCACACTGCTTTTCTCATGACCTTTCTCCTTCTACATCAAGGTGTCCCTCTGTACTTCACAGACTTCTAGCATCTGATACAATCCAGTCTTCCTTCCTGCTTTCATAAATAAATAAATAAAAAGGGGGAAGCAGGGAAGGACACACACTTCTTCCAGGCTTTTCATATCTCATGCTACAGTGAGAGTGGGAGAGAGAAGGCAGAAGCAGACTGGAAGACTCTGTTGAAGTGTGTTATGTGCTGCTCCTTTACTAAATCTTTGATCAGCAATCTCAATGGAAGCCAAAGATGCTTGCACTATTAAAACAGAAGACTGCATTACTCTATTTTTTTCTGTCATGTTTCTTTACTACCACCAAAACCCAAAATATTCTTCAGAGCTTGGAACTAGAGATGCTGGAACAGATCAAATATAGAAATTAAGATGTTTTGTTTACAGCTCAATTAACATCAAGAAACAGGACTTTGTCCAACTCTTAAGAGCACTTTCATGCCTTTCTGCTTTAGAACATGAAAAAACTATGTTATCACAGAAAGAAAAGCATGTTTTCAATGCCTCAAAAAAAATATGTTTCTGGATCGTTTTTTAACAACTCCTGACTTTCCTGGAGTCTCTTAAGGAGCTGATTCTGTGTCTGAAAAGTAAAAGTTTTTTGCTTTTTTTTTTTTTTTAAATGGGGTATTGGTATCAACCTGCCAATTTATTCCACAATTACTTTCTGGGCTTACCCATAATATATGGGAAACTTCAAATTAAGCTGCAGTACAAGTGGCTCACCTCAAAGTTACTTCTATGTTACTTTTACAAAAGGCATGGGAAAAGATTTTTATCAGCATTCCACAAAACCTCTGCATCTCACTTACCTTTAAATCATCACAGCTACAGGAACATTACCAAATAACAAACCAGTGTTTTCATAGAACATGCAGTGGCAGGCAACATTTAAAAGACCACAAAATAGCCATCAGATTTTGTTATGTCTTCAACACCAAATTTTAAGGTGTCACGATGAAAAACCTGGGAACAGAAGAGTTTGCTCCACACCGCAGATATGGCCTTTGTGGTTCAGAGCTCTCTCAGGTGAAAGGATTCATGGTAATCAGGGCTGAGTTTATTTTGTGGCAAAGACAACCAAATGTCTACCACACACACAGGAGCAGAAAAAGGATAAGGATGGCTGGGCCACATTTTGGTGTGCTTTTTAGGGGAGGCAGAAAAAGGGGCAGCAGTACGCCATAAAGAGGATGGTAATTAATGCCCTCATTCATGGTAGGACCTTGATTTGTCCTCACTGTGGTAAGTATGCCCTGTCTTTCAGTTAGTCCCATGCTAATTTCAGTGGGACAGAATCCAATTGTCTCATGTCTGAAGCAAAGCTTCTTTCTTAAAAACCATAATCGAAGTGAAGTACTAAACTACAATTTAAAATGTTTTTTAAAACTACATGTTTTAAATGTTTTCAACCAATCAAGCTGTTTCTAAGATGGAAATGCCATACTCTATAATCATCTTTACATGCTTGGGCTCCTGCAGTCCTCACCCTGTCTGGTGACTCATGGTGAACTTCCAACTGTCCGAATTTACATCAGCTTTGCTTTTCTCTGTATCTGTGTTCCTTGTCAGTACACTCAACATTATGACCCCTAAACTATCCATTTTTCTTCTAAATGTTGATGGCTTCTGGAGGCTCACCTGGAACAGAGACTAGACAGAGCAAAAGGATAAAGCAGGCATTTATTAAAAGACCTCAAAGGGTACACCTGGGCCACATAAGAGCCCAGCCAGACCACACCCAATATGAACCCCAAAATGGTCACAAAATGGACGACCGACCACAAGGTCTCACACTTTTGTAAGTTCTGGTCCATCAGCATATTAGAATCAATAGTCCAACCACAGCTTCAGGTTATGAAGCTCCATCCTCCTTGTTTTTTTCTTCTCACTTCACCATTGTTTCTGTTCTTGGGCCTGAAATTTGTTCTTGGCATCAAGCTAGAGAACTACCAAACTTTGTCAACCTGCTCTGAGATGAGAGCTTAATAGCGCTTAATATGAAACCTAAAACTACTCACCAAACCAGCACAGAATCTAAAAAATATAAAAGCTAAAACTTAAGGCATCAAGGTCAACCATAGGATTGACTGCAAAACGAGCTGTTTGTAAATACACAGGCCACACTACAAATAAAAGAGTTAGCACCCATAGAAGAGGACCTTTAAAAGGGAACCAGAACATGACATGGAATGTCACTAGAAAGATCAGCTACCTACAGCAAAGGCCCACCAAGACCCACCTTCTACACGTTCTCCTCATCACTGTTTTTGGAAAGCGTCTTCTCACACTGCTCAGCTGCACTTTCAAACCATGTCCTCCAGTCCGTGATGGGAACTGCAGCAGCCTCTCCTACCAATCACTTCCCTGATGGCCTTCTCTCCTCCTGTGCTGAGCACAGATCAGATCCAAGGCATAACAGACCAAGGCCTTTTCAAGCCAGGCTTTAGTCTTGATTCCACCAGCACAGTTCACAAGAAGATTTTGGAAGAGTTCTGGATTATTTTAAAATGTGATTTCAGATGATTACAGGTCACTGTTGGGCAACAGGACACCCTCTTAGATGCAGCCTTGTCTGTTACGTTGACCTTTCAATCCAGCTAAGGTGACCTTAAGTTTCCCTTGGTGCAACAGTATTAAGCAACACTGTCCAGTTCCCAAGTCCCTCCAAGGGCAAAGGCTGTGCTATTTCTTCACAAAAAAAGTTGTACTTTGTAATCCAGCTGCCTTAACTTCTACACTAAGAGAATCCTCCCACTCCCTACAGCTTCAGTCTTGCACATTCACTGAGTCCTTGTCCTAGGGAGCTAAAAGAAAGTGTCTAAGCCTGTTTCTTAAGGGTTAAAAACTGGATTTTGGTCACCTTAGTTGCCAATGTAAATACCCAAAACCGCATGGAGGCAGATACCTTTCTGTTTTCACAGAAGGATCAGAGACGAAGACCTCCCCACCTGGTTGAGATACACTCACGGCTTATTCTCATCTTCTTCTCTTTGTTTTCTCCTACTGGACAGATTGTTCCATGTGGATGGGGATTACTCAAGGAAACATTACAAGTGTTAGCCTGAATCCACACAAAAACCAATCCAATTAGGAAGTACAAAACAAATATAAAGAAAAGTTGATAAAAGAGCACTGTTACAGCCAAAGGTACAAATCAAACCAGACAGTTGTCAGACATTTTTCTCTCTTTAAGATATTCACAGGTTTCTGGCAGTTTTTCTCCTGTATAAAAAGCACAGAGCCTCCTTATTTTCACTGTACTTTTTTGCTGAGTAATACAATGCAATTTCTACCATGCAGCAGTCCTATCTACTGGGTCAGAATAATGATCTTTTGTACAGTTTTCATATAAACAATTGCTGAAGAATTTCTCTCTTCACCATTGCCAAGCAGATAGAGGCAGTGACCTCCTGAACACAAACACTATTGATCAGAACAAGACATTGATTTTTGTTATTTTCACGGGCTGCAATGCAGCACGTGAAAATAAGTTTGCACATGAGACTGTAGCAATCTGTGTGCACAATTTTAACCAGGCAAGCTCTAGCTCAAATTAAAAGAGGCCTCACAAAAAGCAGAGACCCCATGGCTTATCACTTCATTTCAAATTGCCAGTGGCCACACACTAGTTCTTCCTCCTGCTTTGTTATTGCACAATGCTCAAATGAGTCTTTCAAAACTGTCTGAAGGTCTAATTTACCCTCCAGCAAGGAAAAGAAAAAATGGTCTTCTTCCTTTCTATACATTCATACTGGAGAGATGAAGGGGCTTTTCAGAGAAAATATACACAAAGGGAAAGAAAAATGCTAGTAAAACAATGAACGAAAGAGCAGTGTCTCTAGAACACTGGTGAAATATTTTTATATAAAGCTTTGCAGACCTGGTTAATTCAGCCCACAAGTATTTTACATACTGATATCCAGATATAAGTTCTGTGGCTCTTTAATATTTGAAGATCTCTTCTATAGAAAAGCCTTTTTTAGGAGGAAAGCAGGAAGAGCAGGAATTACTCTTTAACAGAGCATGAAAAGAGAAATCAAAAGCCAACATAACTGAAATCTAACTCTATGCCAGGTAGTTATCTGGATGGCACTGAACTGCTGCCAAATATCTGTCAGTTGAGCAATCAGGATTGAGATAGCAAATGGAATTTACTGTCAAAAATCTTATAAATGGAACTTTTGGATTACATTTGCTTTTAAAAGGAGAGACTGACAAACATCAAAGGGAAAAAGCTGAAACTGCTTGTGAGAAAGGGACGATTTATTTTCAAATAAAAACAACAGCCTGGCTTATGAATCAATAATCCATTTACTCAGATAAACAGTAGCTATAAAAGTAAGTTAAATCACTCCCAACTTAAATGGGTTGTTTGCAGCCTTTCTAGCATTACACTTCTAGAATATGTGTGTAATACAGTTGGACGGTGCAGCACAAGCAGTAAATTTTGACTCATGTAAAGAAAACATGTGCTGGTGACAGGTAAGCACCCTACGTTTTGCAGCCCAAATTCCTGTCCTCCTTTCAATGACTTTTCTAGACTGGGAACAACAGACTTAACAGAAAGGAGCCAAAGCTTACCTCCAAGTTAGGCAACGGCGTGTGCAAAAGCATTCAGCGCTATTTGCAAAAGCTCTGACTGAACTGCACTAAGCATCTGTTGGCATTTATGCAAAAGACTGATAATTTTTCTTCTGATTCTGCATGTTGATCTGCTTTCTGTTCTTGGCTCATAGAGTTAGTGACATGCAATAAAGCATGAATACTCACCTCCAAATCTGTGAAGACATTAGCAATATACACCATCACTAATGACAAAATCTGCGCATGATGACAGATTTCGACTCTGTAGTTTTCTATATGAAGTTACCATCAAATATAGCTTAGAGCTTTTGTAATACAAATAGAAAACTCATGGAATTCAACAGAAATTTTCCCTGTTGCCAGTCCATCTATTATTTATTCCTCAACGAACCAACTAACCAACTGAGAAAAAAACCAAACAACTGATACAGAGCAGAATAGAAAGAACAAGCTTTCATGTTTTAATAAAACTTTGACCTCTTCACCCTCTCCATCTCACTAAAGCAGCCCACTGATGCTAGCAGGTAAGATCCTTACTGCAGTGTGCATACCCAGCAGGTTAACAACACCTAATGTGCTGCAAACCATAATACAAATTTATGTGTTGGTGTAGGCGTTGCACACATGTAGCCACTGCACACACTGCAAAGTGTTTTGTGTAGCTGTGGCATACATGGCAGTATACTCAACGACACACACCTTTCAATTCTTATAATGGTATCATATTGATCATAACATCTCAGGCTGAAATACTTTATGAGATCTGAAAACATGCACCTTCCTTTAAAATCCCCTGTACTTTCAGTTGAGAACTTTGTGAGGACAAAGTTCAGACAAACACCCTTTATTGTTGTCGTTATTATAACTATTAGCAGTTTCACAAGTCATGCATAATGGAGGAAGTCAGAAGCAAGGTTGGTTAACCAGCTGATGGCATTTGTTTACTTCTCATATCATTACAGCTATGTTTCTCCATTAACACATATCTAAAAAAAAAAAAAAAAAAAGATAATTTCCTGGTGGTAGACAATTGTTGATCTATATAACTGACCAGCCTTTAGAAATAACAATCATCAGTAATAAATTTCACTAGATTCCCAATTAAAAGCCTGCTGTGTTTTTATAGATCTTTGTCTGCTGCTCTCTAGTAACAGATGTGAAATGGAAGCTGTAATTAATGCTTGGAGACAGGAACTCACTTTGAACCACATTTTGAAAACATTATCTGATGTGTGCAAGCATAACATTCTAATTATGGAGGTAAGCAGCTATGTATAGACATTTGTCATGCATTCTTAGCAACAGCATTCTCTGCTCTCCACACTCCCATGGAAAGAGCTGGTGGCAAGGATTTTCCCCATCTTCTCAGTAGCACAAGAAGGCGTGAAGAACACTCTGATTCATCAGTGCACTTTTAAGATTTCTCTACTCTAAAAGCAGAGCAATTGAATAAACAACAGTTTCTTCAGTGACCACAGAGCAGGTCCTGCAAACCAATTACCTGAGACTGCTCTACAGCACAGGATGCCTCTGGAGAGGAACACAACCTGTGCAACCACAGCTGTACCACAGAGAGACCAGAACAAATGCAGTTCTAGGGGGTAGTGTAATTGTTCCAGGGACATGAACTATATTTATATATATGTTTTATGGTACTAATTAAGGACACAGTTTCTGTGTGCCATTGTCTGGGGTTTTTTAAGACCACGGACCACAATTATCTTCAACAAGGCATATGACTGGCCAAAGACCAAGGCTGTTGAACTGCCCAGGACTGTTGTAGGTGTCCATGATATACATTCTTTTTAGGTTCAGTTTCTGCTTGGAGTGTGTCCAACTTTTCCCATTTAAGAAACCAGCCATGAGGTTTTATCTTTACTAGTAAACACTTTAAGACTATGGTTTAGTGGTATTTATGGTGGCATTCAGTCAAAGGTTGGCCTTGAAGACTTTGGAGGCCCTTTCCAACCTCAGTGATTCTATGATTCTATTAGCTTCTACTGACCTTCCTTTGTTTCTCTGCCTTCACCTACAACTTGCGTCCCTGCTAGAGGACATCTGAGCAGGAGTGCTATTGAAGTGTATGAATTATGTCTGTCTGCATTACACAGCCATGACTTTAATGTGCCCTTCTGTTTTCTCACTGTAATATGTAGCATTATCCACTTCCTGCTGACCATCATAGCATGGTACAGAGCAACTGCATTGGATCCAAAAGGAGTTTTACTGTACTCAGAAAAAACCCAAATATGCAAAAACCCGGAAAAACAAGTCACAGAGAGCAACTGACCTAGATAATAAAGTGTCTGTGTCTGCAAAGAGAATTTGAAAAAACCCCTGTGGTGATTATTGATTAATACTGCAAAAACATCAACTAGTTGCCTCTGGGAGCCCTCATGACTTGGAGGGAGATAAATTATCTAATTACTGCAAGCTCAACAAATTACAGCTGAACATGCTGCTTAAGTAAATAAACACTAATAGATTTAAAAATCAATGTATAAATAACTGAAAATTCCTTTTAAGAATGGACAGAACTGAGCTTTCTGTGTAATGAAATGGCTAGGAGCTCTGCAACAACCTTGTCAGGGAAGACTTTTGCAGTTTAACACCTTTTTTAAAAATTGGATAAATGTTGCTTTTTCATCCAAGTTATTCTATATTTGTTGCTTCAGCTGAAGAGAGAAGGGAAGCTAGCCATGAAAACTGAGCTCCTAATTACCATCATCCTTCCTCTGATGTGGATGTGGCTGGTACAGCACTACATGTCGACGTGGCTGGTACAGAATTTTTCATACATACACACACAAACATAACAGATGGTTATAATTATTGGCGGGCAAGCTGCAGTTCTAATTTGAGAGTGAGCAAAAATAGGTTGTGTGGTCCCTCACCCTTCCTGGCCACCACACCCAACTGCTGGACACCCTGGAGATCACTCTCCTCCCCATCAGGGGAGGGTGACCAAGGGACCGCCACACTGCAGCCCAAGCAGAATGCTGCTCTAGGCATGGTGCACATCCTCCACACAAATAAGACAGGCACGTGTCAAAACACCATCACCACTTCAAAGGGGAATGTGCCTTTATAGCATTTCTTAACTAAATTCAAAAGGAAAAAGCTAATCAAAAGTGTTTTGAAACTTGTTTATTGCTCAAACTCATGCAAATGAGGGTGGATATGATGCTGAAAGCCTCTGTGCTGACCTGCACAGTATATCCTGCAGTTATTTCCAACCTGCCTCTCACCTCAGCAAAAGCTGCTCTCTCATCCTCAGCTCTGCTCTTCTGAAATTTGCTCACCTGCATCAATAACCAACCACTGGCTGAGACAAGACAACTGCAACTCATCCCAGAGCCTGTCCAAACACCATAATTTGTGTGACTCACAGCACAATCCACGCCTTGTGGCTTATGGCATTCTCTCCAAGGCTGAGCCAGTCTGCTCCGCAGTGTGTACTTAACTAAAAGTAAACCAGAATCAACAGCTTGGGAACAATTTGCCTTTGAACATTGACAAGAGTGGCTGCCACAGCACTTGCCCTCTCTATACCATGTGCCCTGTGATGGCCTCATTTCAGAGGTGACCAAATCCCCCAAGTGCATTCACAAAAGGTTGTTTTCAAATGTGGGCACCTTCTATTTTTAGCACTAGTGTTTATCTTTCCATATTTTGCCACATAACAGCCTAGCATGCAAGCTAATCTGAGCATTCAAAGATGAGTATTAAAGCTTGTAGGCTGATGTCTACAGCTGGATCACCCACTGTTGTTCCCAATAGGAACAAAATGGGAGATGAAGTAGTAATGAAAGCCTGTGCACCATATGATCACTGCCATCCTAAATTTTGTCCTTTCCTGGAAAACAAACGTGATGATAACACAGAACCAAACCTGTGATTCTCACAGGCTACAAGGGAAAGCACACATTCTTTGACAGAAATTCAGACAAAACCCATCACAAGATGTTAGCATACTTGACACTGATAGAAAAAGATGGTTGCACAAAGACAAGAATAACGTTTTGTTATTGACCTTCTCACAAACAGCACAGCTTCAGGTGAGAGCCTCAACTCATGATGTTCAGAGCAAGCCATCATTCACACTACAAACATAATCTGTAATCTAAGTCAATAATCTTCCCTCCCCAAAAGAGATCAGGAAATATAGAAAATCCTCTGCTGACCCTTTATAGTTGCAGTTGTTGGCAGCAGCAAATAAGTCACTGACACGTTTGACAAAACTTGGCATCCATAGCAAATAATGTTGTAGTATGAATTAGGAAGTAGTGAAAAGTTTAGGAACACGGGTATGAGTATGTGAGACAGAAATGTTAATAAGTAATGGAAGATTAAATTCAGATCAAACATTTTAAGATAGTTATTTAAATACTCATTGCTGGAGAAACAGCTCTTCAAATATGACAAAACACGCAAGTTAACATTGGAAGATCTACATAAATAATTGTCTTTTTGAGAAAGTAACTGTTTAAATTTCCCTTTAATTGCTTCTTTTTTACTTTTGAAATTATATATACTTTACACTACAATTAAGTATATTGCACTTGATATAATTTTTATGTGTGTACCAAGCAAGCCTCAAAACCTGAATCCCAACTAAGTGTATTCTTTGTTAAGGTAAAAAGGTGTTTCCTGGTCTCAATGCCGCTGAGAAAACTGACAAAAAGCTGAAGAGAGAGCCACACTAATATATTTGTAATACTACAAGCATAGAACTGAAAAAATGACAGCATACACCTCTGCATATCCCTTCTCCCTACTCAGGTTGTGGACAAGGAGGTGCACAGAACTGAGGTTAAAAGGGATCTGCAAACTAAAAGCCAGAATACACCAATTATATGGTGGTTTGTATCTGAGAAGGCAAGAAGTCTTTCAATGGGATGATCAGCCCCTAAGCCCACAGTGGAGAGTGGTACATGCCTTCCCAATTTATCTCTAATGCACCAGGGGCAGATACAGCCAAGGTGATGAGGTAGATGCAAGAGACAATGTGTGAATTACAATGATAAAGCAATTCCTGGTCAAAGGAGAAGGCAAAAGTATAACCTGGAAAGTTTTGATTGCTCCTGGCATAAACTCCAATGGCTTTTACTGTCCTGTACTAGAAGTAGTTTGGTCCCAAAGCGGAATGACAGAATGAGCATGTTTGAATGATGAGCTGCAAAGTAACCTTCAACAAAGGTAAGCTTAATGTATCTTCAGTCTTTTTTTTTTTCTTTGTAAAATTAAACGTTAAAACATCATTGAATTGTTCAATATAGTGAAGAAATTTTGGCTTAAAATGACAGACCTCCTTTTGCAATGACAACACCCCCTTCTAAAATAAATGCTCCTATATTTATGGACTTTCATGAAATTACTCAAGATATTCAATTCAATTCTTTTTGAGATACTTTTGTTCCTGAATCCCTTCCCTTACTATTGCTGCAGTAGGAGTGGGGTTCTCCAGAGAGGCAGGAGAAAAGAAGATGCTTTAATAGTCAGGTCCTCATTACACATACAGGGCAACAGAGAGGCTTTCATATGCATTTCAAAACACAAGGCTTTTTTTCCAATCACCTTTTCAATCGTTATTCAGGTGGATTCAAAAGACTAAGCAGTTAAATTAGCAAAACTGAAGGGACAATGAATAGTCAGTAGCAACCTCAGATCTGTCATCATTAACAGCACACAAACCTGTTTGTCTAGAAACGTACACTGCACTAAGCACCAAGGATCAGAACACCCTAAACTTGCCTTGACAAGCTAAGAAAGAAGCTAGGACATGTCTCCTCAGAACAAGGCTGTTCTATGCCTCATCAAAAAAAAAAATCACACTCATACCCTCATGGTTTTTTAAAAGGGGACATGTCCTCTATGTTAGTGCACATCATTAAACAATTTTTAAAAATTTTGACTCACACTGAGTACCATATGCTAATCTAACAATACTGATGGAAAACTAAACTTTTATCAACTACATATCTTTTCCTTGCTTATGCGGGTTTGTTCATTTATGCTATTCATTATTTGTTTGCTGATTTTTCTGAAAGGTAAAACAGTTCATTTTAAGAAAATAAATACACATAAAGAGTTGTGTAAAGAAACTTCCTCAGTATTGAGGAATTCCCCATGCTAGCCACTTTTAGGTTAATGTGCAAAGGAATATTATTTCATTGTGCCCTTTTTTTGCTTTTTATCAAATCTTAAATACAGAGAAAGTATATTTTTTCACTTAGATACGTTAATATTTAAAATTAAGAAGTCAAACTGTGTAGATGAAGCTTTAAATAAAGCACATATATGGTCAAATCAAGGGTCTAGCCCAGACATGTGATAAAACAAAAATTGTGTTCTGCAATTATTAGTGAAAAAAAACCAAACCAAAATAGCCAACCACCAAACCACTGAAAAGTGGAATTTTTCAACCAGTAGCAGCTGCTAATATTCCTTGTATCTTTCTCATGTTTAGTGCAGTTCCAGACTTAGGAAAGATTTGTATCTAGTTAATTCAAGATGAATGAAAATATTGAAGGAGCAGGCAAATCTAATCATAAAGATCTTCATTACAGAGTTAAGAAAGGGAATTCTGTGTGGACTAATTCCTAGTTTTGGAAACTGACACACATCTGCCTGTTCTCATGGACCCCAAATTCCAACTACCTTTATTTAGAAGCACAAATGCTCAGCTTGACAATCTTATGCTTCTTTCATAATAACCCTTCTACTACAATACAAGAGGGGAAGCTGATCAGAATTGGATCTTGGCCTAACAGGATCTCAAATGGCAGTGACAGATTAGGTCCCACACATCCTCTCTGGTGACAGACAGAGAACGTGTTGTTGGGGCAGAGTCTAAAGGAGATGAGGAAAATGAGAGTCCTTTATACAACTCTGTCACTGAAAGTATAAAAGGGTATGTAGCATGCCAGTTTTTCAAGATTTCTGAGGGATTGCATGTCCAGCCTGAGCTACCTTCTCTTTCTATCACTTTGGGTGAGAATTCACTATATGAAGTATGCTTCAGCTCTATTGGATACACAAGTCATTAGGAGAGGAGATAGCACAGAATAGCAAAACACAGCACTTACACATTCAGAAACATTCCCTCTGGATATTTTTCTTAATTTTAGAAAAAACTTACATAGATTTTATCTTGCTGATATCGCTGGAATAAGTTGTGCATAATGGAGCCTTCATGGAGATCTACAAGAGCTGCCATGTCTTCCACGCTCTCTGTGCTTGTTTGATGCATAGGCGTTACTTTTTGGTGTGTGATCGTGCTCTGTTTATAAGTGAATACCTGAAAGAGGGGAAACAAAACCAGTATGAATCAGAACACACACTCAAAAACTCCTGTCTGAGAATGGAGCTTTCATAGCCATTCATATCCCCTATCCAGCTTATCAGTGTGCAGATTTCCAAAATATAATAGTCTGGCAGGGATACCTTCCTCTAAAGCTTCACTAACACTGATTGAAGCCTCAAATACCTACAGGGGTCATAAGAAACTAGAACATACTGACAGCACACTGAGGGCATTTTCCTCTTTAAGGGCAAATTCAATCCTGTTTCACACTGGATTACTCCTAGACTTTATCAAGAGAAAAATAAACCAAACAATAACAATACCCAAAACCATGAAACCAACCAAACAATAAACCACCTCTTGGAGTAAAACCCACTTACACTCAAATTGCTCTGAGAGGAAAAGTTTGACTGTGTAAAACAGCAAATTAAAATTAATGCTCTAATAGGCCGCAGTGTTCATATGTTTGATCTGAAATCCACTTAAATGTTTCCATTGAACTCTCCAGTCAGGAAACAGTCATTACTCCTAACGCGAGTAGCATTCTAAGTTCTGTGTGCAGCAGATCTTTAGAAATGAATAAGCCAACAGATTTCTCAATTGACTTTTGGGACCAGTTTCTGAAGCCAGTTCTTAACTTAGAGTAAAAGCTCTAAAAAGGAATTTAAATATTCCATTGGAAAACACTTCTATATATCTTTTCTGTAAAACTATCACAAATATGCAAGATGTACACATCCTCAATACAGTTAATAATAACATCAATAAAGACTACAAAACAATTGATTTTGAATTCAGCATCCCATTTCCTGCAAATTTACATCTTGGCACCTTATCCTTATAGACATATGCCCACATTCACATAGCCAACACTCCTCAGGCAATACTTATCCCTGCTAATGGCACCATTTTAGTGTTAAAAAGTCAAAGCATGGAATTAATGCAAATACTTTGTGGAAATACTAATGTGGAATATTAGAAAAAATATTCCAAACCCTTCCAAAACCCCTAAAAATAATATTTATGATGCCAACAGAAGCAGAGCCATAACTGTCAGCCAAGCACCAGCAAGTGCTGCAGGAACGCTGCTGTGGGCTGGGGGTCATGCTGTGCCTGAGGGGCCACCTCTGCGCAGGAGGAGGAAACCCCTCAGAGGTTTTTCACCATAAAACCTTAGGTATCTTCCTGGCAATGAAAGACTAAACATTGTAGGAGGCCATCCAGACAAACAGTGATGTTGTCTGTCCTGCTGAGATAAGTGAGAAAGAGAGGCTGAAGAGCTGAAGGCAGATCAGTCTAAACACCAAAACTCTGTACTTAGATATCCTAACTGCTGATAGAGGACTACAGCCTGAAGATATTTCTTCATTAAAACAGTACCCTAAACATAACAACGCTGGCACAGGCCATCACACAGTTACAGATGTCACTTGCACCAGCACAAAGCATACTGAAGGAAGGCTCGGGGAGAAAGGAGATCCGCGAAAGCAATTTCTGACAGAAGATGGGAGGCATCACAGACATCAACAGGGAATGAGAGCAAACCATCAGAAAGTTCCAATAGGTTCAGAGCATGCTACGTGTGATCCCTGGCTGAGGGAAAAAGACAGACATGGAGACATCAGAGCCTTATTTTTTGGTGAAGAACCATAAAGATGACACGGCAAGGATTTATACAGGGCGAAGGGACCCTGCCAAGATGGAGAAAGCAGCTACTTCTAGGAGCATGTGGTCTAGACTGAACACCCAATAGACAGAATGAATGTGAAGAGCATCAACTGATAGGAAAACTTCTGGGGCTGAAAACTGTGTTAGGAGTTCCAAGACTAACCACACAAACTGTAAGTGGAATTAGAGGTAATTACATTTCAGAAGTTATAAACTGCAGTTCCTAGTTAGAAGAACCATAAAGGAAAACTCAAAGATCATACTGTAGAACAAAAATACCACAAGCTGAACGATTTGGAAATAAAAAAGATATAAGGAGAGCAAATCCTAGAAAAGTAAGCAACTTAACAGAGGCTATGTATCATCCTGGATACAGAAAAACAGACTCAGTGAGAGAATTAGGAAACCAAAAGGGGATGACACATATCCTGTGAGTGCACGTCATGTGAACATGGAAAGGAAGCAAAATATCACTTCTAGGAGGACAAACCTCCATATTTGTGATGTCTATCCTTTGATGAGTGATGCACAGGTTAGTAGGGTAGGCAGAGCAACCTGTACATCACTTAGCACATTTATTAATGTAAAGAATTCATAGACAAACACCATGAAAAACAACATGGAAATGAGTTGCATGTGGCAGCATTATAGAAGATGGTCTCTGCAGGTTCATCCTTCTCACTCAAACTCACTATTTTCTCTTCTTTAGTCTAGTTGTTCTAATACTTCTATCTCTGCCACACACTGCCTTCGTCTTTGGGTGAGGAAATTGTTCTGTGACCTGATTCAGGCATAGGACTGAATCATTTAGCTAGAAAACACTCCAACTTCTAATAATGGCTGCCATTACTTGATCAAAATCATCTAACAAGATCGAAGTCATGAGAGAGGGCTGAAGGATCACATGTACAGACCTCATCTCCTTAAAATGGGCTTTTTGCAGCCCTGCTGCCCAAGCTCTGAAAGGCCTGCTTTGTTTTATTTCATCTTGAATCACGCCTTTTTTAGGATAAGGACGTGGAAAAACTACCTTGAACTTTATCGTTAACTAACTAGAAGATCATGTTATGAAATATTACTTTGCACTTGAAATCCTCAGGAAATAGGAACCCAGAGCCACTCTGCAGGGTCAGCACAAAGAACAGGAAGGTGACCAAATCGGCTCCTGAACTTCAAGAGGACCCTGTTGGCAGAGTGCAGGAACATCCATCCTCAAGGACCCTCCCAGCATTTCTGGAAGGTCAAGTGAAATATGCAGGAAACTAGAATAAGATTTAAGACAAGCCTAAATGAGAATTCAGCAAAACCTTCTTTCCTTTCTAGATATAAATGATTCAAGATAACAAACATGCTGAATACATGGAAAATCTAAATTAAACCTTAAAGAGACAGCATGCAAAATAAGAACTCTCAATGTTATTCTGGAAATGAAAATTAGAGGTTGAAATAAAATGGACCAATGCAAAGAACAACAGCAAAAAGAATAAGCTTAAGAAATATGAAACAAAACAGTAAACTCAGCATAACAGCAGTCAGGTACATTTCACTGAGAAAGGAGAACCCTTCAAAATTGCCCTGCTGTCCCTACCATGGCTTACTAGTGCTGTGATCAACATGCCAAAAAGGTACTCACATGAAGAAGTGGCCAGAGGACCAGTGCTATACTGCACAATTAATCTAGCATGTGAGGAAAAAAAAGTTGTCTTTCAAGCCTTCCATTTAAGGGAAATAATACCACAAAACATGTAAAATTAATTTTCTACATTGAAAAAATATCCCTAAGCTCAAGCTCTAATAGAAATTATGATTTAACAAAAGATATAATTTGTAATACAATTTACTAACATGAGCAAAGTACATCAAAGTAGGCTCTCACCGACAGGAGTACACACGCTTTCTCTCCTATGGAACCAATTTGTGACACAATGCCAAATTTAAAAAAATCCCTGCTTGAATCAGATCATTAAATAGCATCATGAGATTTCACAACAGTTGAGTCAAGTGAATTTAAGAGAATGCTGAATTAAGTGCTTATGTACATCAAAAAAACCCCAACATAATCCCCACTTCTTGCAAAAGCTACAAGTCACACTCGGGATTTCTAGCCAGCATGGAGCCCATACACAACTGAATCTCTCAGGGTGTTTTTCACAAAGAGGAGAGGTTTTGGTCTGGTGCTGATGATCTACACTGGATGGGAGGAAGGCCGAAGGTATTCCAAAAGTTTCCTGATCAACAAATTGGTATTTGAATTACAACCTTTGTTGTTTTAGTGAGATTTCTGTGAGATTTTTATTTAAAGGCAAAAGTAGGCTCATACGCACCTTGGAAGCCCTGACATGAGGTAGATCATTACTCGAATTGCTCTCTGAAACCGTGCAAGGTCAATACTGAAGAGTTCACATACCGCATGTATTTTAAAACAACTCCTTCTACACAGTGACCCCAATTATCCAACATATGGGCAGCAACTACATCAGCTGGTCACCTGCCATAGTCTTGCCATTAATAATACATGCTGAACATGCCTGCCTGATGTCAAGTACTGCCTGATTGAGCATGGCTATGCAGCCTAACATGTCCCTGTTGTCAGTCTTGCACCAATAAATCAAGAGGTTTTATTGGTAGGGGTAAACAAACCTCCCTTGGCTGCTCTTTCCTGCTCAAGAATTTATCAACCCTAGGTGTAGTCTATAAACTGCAGGGCCTTACAGAAGATAATCCTGATATCCAAGCATATAAACCAGAAATACTAAATTTTTGTCTCACATACAAATTAAGTTGCTCAAATCCACATAAGCAGAAGGATAATGTAAAATATGGTAAACATAAAATTCAGTAGAAAAGGAAAAGTGAAAACAGAGCTACTGTACAGAAGTCATCTGAGAGACAGGTTTACAAAGTAAAAATATACAAGCAAACAACCACAATTTTTTCAGTAATTCCTGTGATACTAGAAAACCAGCTGCTACAGCACCTGGGCAGTTCACAAGCACCAGAAAACAAACCTAACTGACCCAAAAAGTAAAGCTCACAGCCTTCCTGTTGCTGTCCCATGGACAGTCCTATGTGAACTCTTCATAGGGTTAATCCCAAGGGCTACTGTGATGTCCACAAAAATCCATGACTCAAGAGCAGCTCCAGAGGACTTGGCTCGCACATTCACGACATCAGTGCCCTCTGTTATCTGAGGCATCTTTTTGCCTGTTGTCACTGACCCCACAGCAGAGATGAGCATAGTCCAGCAAAACACACAGGACTGTACAGAGAAACATCCACTTAAAAATATTAATTCTTTTTTCATTCTCTGCTGTTGGTCTGAACTGAGGATCATCATTTGTGTTTCCCTCGTGTTTAGAAGTTAAAAGAATGCAATAAATCTTACAAAATGTCTTCATAGATGAGTCCAAGCAGAAAAAGGAGGCCATTACAACTTAGGAATGCAGCGTTCCAGGGAGAAAAAATAAATCACGACAAGCCCATGGACCCAAAGATTAAAAACAAAAATAAAAATGCAGTATTTCACCCTTTTTTCCCTTTTTCTACTGTCTAATTAAATACTTAAAATACAGGAAAAGGGTGCTCTCTTATAAATCTAAAGTAATTTAAGATCAAATGTAAAGCAGAACTATTGACAATTTAAAATTCTAGTTAATCATGACGAGAATGCAACCCAAGTAATATTTTTGTCCAGAAATGTACTATTTTTCTGTAACAGCTGACCTTAGACACCCAACTGTGTTGTTCCAAAATAATCTTTCAGACATCATGATGTACCAGGGCCCAAGATTTGCTTTGATGTAACGTAATTTAATCTCTGTCAAAGTAATGAGAAAACTCCACAATGAAGTTTCTTACCAATGAAACTATGGAGGAAAATGAAATAATTTCATGTAAAACATTTATTGATGTCAGGAAAAACATTTATTGATGCTGTGACTTCCTGGCCTTTTTCTTCAAGCAACTATCCCATACACACATCACATAAGACTCAGCCTATTTCCCACCTGTTTTGTAAAATTCTCCCCTTTTGTGCTGGAACCATTGCACTCCCTGGCCTCCTTTACCCTTCACATGTTAATCTTGATCACTAATGGAAAATGTGTAAATGACCACTTTGCACATCACTGTACTTACCCAATCAGTCGAGTAACACACAGCCTGTAAGTTGTGGTAATCCTATGTTTTATCCTTACCCTCTGCTCACTTTGGTTCCTGCCATTTTCAGTCTTTGTTCTTTGTCCTATCAACCAAGCCCCTCCCAAACCCTTCCTCTCAGTGCCCATTTCATATCAGTTCCAGACTCATCAGGGTCTGGGACAGGTGTGCCAGGATCAAGTGCTGGGAGCCTGCCCTGAAGGCTTCTTCACCCTCTCCCCAGCCTCCAGCAGCAACAGCACCAGCAATGACTTGCAGCTCCCCCTGAATGGCTTTCCTACTACAACTTCCAGGTTCTCACACCCATGCAGAATATCCCTTTCTGCTCCTAAGCTGTGCAGTGAGGGGAAGTACGCTGCCAGAATGACAGTCCTAGTCAGTGCCACAGCAGAGCTCAGCAACCCACTAACTTGTGCCTCTTTGTTGTTCCTCCACATGCTGACCACTGTCAAAAATCTCGTCTGATCAACACTTCCTGCCTAACGCCCATTCCACAAGAGGTATTTCAGGTTCACTCTCTGAACCATTGCCATTCACAGACAACTCTGCCATCAAGTATGAACAAGCTTCTAATTACAAGTTCAGCACTTATGACCTTTCAATTGGGCTCCCCCACACAGACAATTAAGGAATTTAATTTGAATATAAACATATCCATTTTACCTAGATTACGCTACTGTAAGTTAAGCCTCTAGGCAGTCCATATATTTCTTACAAGTAAAAACCAAAACGATGCATCTTTAACTTTCTTTCCAAGTGACCTTGTAAAATTTACAGCACCTGCAGACACCACAAAGTGTAAAGTTTAAGAAGCCCACTTATATATAGTGTGACTGCAGTAATACAGAAAACATACAACATCCCTCACATGTCAGCAGCACCTTCTTCACCATGCAAAAGTGCTCCATTCTGTTTGTTAACAAAGAAGTGAGAAAATTGCAGCTGCCCAAGCTTTCTCACAATGCTGGACCAAGTGAAGCATTCCAAGGGCAGGACACAGGAGATGTACCCCAGCACGTGTCTCCAGCTCCCTGACAGGCAGCCACTCATCAGCAAGGTCTGATCAGCTCTGGCCACAGAGAAACCCAGGGAGAAGGCTCTGACCTGCACATCACTGTGAGATGAGACAGAGAGCAGACCCCAACCTGTAGCAGACAAACAGAACATCTGAGCCCATGTTCCCCATGGGTTCAATCTCCATCTGTCTTGGGACCCCACCAAAGCTATTCCCAAAGCAGCCAGTTAACAGATGTAATAGCAATCACTCCTTTTGCTTTCAGTGTGTATCACCTTAACTAGCTCATAGGACAAGGGTTGAAAACTGATGATCTCTGCAGGAGGAAGACCAGAACACTAAAAACTCTCACCCTTTATCCATCATTTTCCACATAAAGGAAAAGCATGTCTATGGACAATGACAGGCACTGAAAGCATTAGTTTTCCTCTCAACATTACTTACTGCTCAAGTGGAACTTTCAGTTTCAAATTTGTATTTATTCTGTGATTCATAGAAGTAAACAATGACGATTTGCAATTGAATGAACAAAGCTAAATTTAAATAATATACCTCACTATCAAGAAGTGGAACAACTATGGTCAATAAGCAGCCTACAAATTATACCAGCTTTTTTGAGATGCAAAGCAATTAATCTCAGTAGGTCTTTTTTCTAAGAACAAAATAAAAAAGGAAAAAGCCCTGCAGATAGCTGACTGGACTGTCTCCAAGACTAGAATAGGAACAGCAGTGAATCCACAGCAGTGAAATCAGAGGCAGTTTTCTTTATGGGAGCTGGAGCTCTAAAGGAACATCCCTACAGAGCAAGCCCTGTCCCAAATGAAGGCTCACCAGAGAAGGTGACACTCCAGTGATGCTCTCCAGGATTCTAAACAAAACTGGAGCAATGCCAGTGTGAGCCTTTTGGCCTCATCCCTCTACATTCTTCTCAACCCAATACTTTACATGAACTGACCCTGCCTGGGCTGCCAGTGTATCCCCATGGCGATGGGTGCCAATGGTGCCCAAATCTTGTCCCATCTGCATGAAGTCATGCACAGGGGGACCAGCAGGTACCCGGGAAGGTGCTGCCAGGCACAGCTGCCTGATAGGAATTTCCCATCAGGAAAGTTTCTGGCACTTATCACCACTGTATTATTGCCAAAACCAAAGAGGCTCTGCCACAACCAGCTGTAATTGATGAAAGGTCCTTGCATCAATTCAGTGCAAGCCGGTCCTCCTGCACAGGGGGACCACAGCCACTGGGTTGGGATGCTCCTCCCCCTGCAAGGCTGGTGCTACAGAGGGTCAGAAGGGACTAAAAAGAAACAGACCCAGAAGAAAGGCTTCTGCATGGAAATGGATGGTCTTCATGGCAAATTTCCATGTGCTGAGACAATTTAGGGCTTAGGTTTCCTTCACCCCTCCTAGCAGGCAGCAACCTACCCCTCAGCTCTGGTGAAATGCAGCCAGACACCGGAAGTTTTGCTCTAGCTCATGGCTTGCTCATCCAGCGCTGGCTGGGTGTCAGGAGCTGGCAGACCTGCAGGAGCACCCCAGCAGGCTCCAGTGCAGGGGCCAGCCTCATGCCAGCCATGAGACAACCAACACGGCCAGGAGCCCGGCTGGAGAAGAGCCAGCACAGACTGCACTTGGCTGCTGGCAGCATGATCCAGTGCACTCACACAGCAATGCACCAGTCAGGGAGGACTGCAAGGTCTTACAACCCTCAACTACCTCCATCCTGAAAGACACCACCCACAGAGGCTCCAGAGTAACTTCCCAGACTCAATTCACTCACACCTTCTTCTGCAGGTTTTACACCACTGGCAACAGAGCAAAGCATGCTTCTCCTCCAGGGCTTTCCACCACCAACTCCACCTCTGTGTTCCTCTTGCAAAACCTCCCCTATTTCCAGTCATTTCTCCTCCCTTCCCCACACCTCTGCCCCTTGCCATTATGGTCCCAGTTTCCCTCCTGGTGTCCTCTCCTACCCATCACCTCCCCACACGGAGATCTACCCCTTTGGAATGACCCTGTCCCAGCTTGTTTTTGTCAAGGCAAGAACTTGCTTTCCAACCCACACATACATTTAATTTTGAATTCAAAGTGTCCAGGCCCTGAAACACTGGCAGAGTTGCACCTCATTCCAGCTGTCAGTCAACTGGTTCCCTGTCTGTTCTGCCCACACCCATGGGAGGACCTAAATTTCACCAGAAACACAAAAGGGTTGTCAGACAACAAACTAATGCTCTACTTGAAACAGGAGTGTAAATGTTACATGAGACGGCCTAAATACATTTGGGCAATAAAATAATATAGAGCAAGAATAGGATACTGGCAGGGATTATCCATGAATCCAGTGCTCAGGGCAAAAAAACTCTCTGCACTGACTATTTTTAAAACTGTTTGTGAATTGAAGACACAACAACTTGCATAAGTGTTTATGGACTTCCATAAGTCTGTAAACACGCAATCTCAGCTTCCAGCTCTCCTGACAACTTTTAACTACAAAACTCTTAAATTATATTTCCCTCATTTTTTTTTGTTTTGTTTTGTTTTTTTTTTTTAATTTCTCCAAATCTTGGCTTGATTTTTGTAGTGTAAGTACTGTATGCCTCACAGCAACAATATTTGATTCTACTCAGCTTTTTAATCAAACAACCTTTTGTTCACAACAGCCATGTGCCTGCTCCTGTAGGACCTTCCTGCCTTAATTTAAAGAAACACCTTTTAGATCTTCATGTATTGACACGTTTTCAGAGAAGCAGAATAGGCAAGAGATGGACATGAGAATGAACTGGTGGACCTTGAAATTATCTTTGAGGGATTTATTTTCAAGTTCTTTTGAACCCACTCCAGTGAAATTTAGATAAGGATCTACTCTCATATTTGTTTGTTAAAAAAAAAAATGTTTTAGGGTTTTCTTGCCTTTATGTTACAAAAATGAAAAATCTAAATGAGAGACGGTACAAAGCTCTGTATGAGTTTGCAGAGATCACAGATCATAGACTATCTCAAGTTGAAAGGGACCCTTAAGGATCATGGAATCCACCTCCTTGTTCCTTGCAGAACTACCTAAAACTAAACCATGTGACTAACAGCACTGTACAGATGCTCCTCGAATTCTGTCAGGCTTGGAGGCATGACCATTACCCTGGGAAACCTGTTCAAGTGCCCAACCACCCTCTGGGGGAAGATTCTACCCTTAATATCTAACCTAACCCCTCAGACACACACTTCATGTAATTTCTACTTCTGAAAGCCTAAGTCCAAATTGAAGCATGAATTATTTATTTCAGAAGACAGCAAACACTTTTTATATTTCTTTTAAAAGTTAACTTATAATCTTTTTTTCCACAATATTACAAAATGTCATTTCTACAGTATCCCTAATTGCCTTATAAAGACAAACCAACTTCTCCCCTTTACCAGCACGCCACACTCCTACCCACACCCCTGGCACTACTTCCTGTTGCTCAAGCCCAGAAAATAGGAACTGGGTACAATCCTGGTGTGAACATCAGCCCCTCACTCACTCTCTTATCATCTTTAAAGGATCAGAGGGGCTTTTCATTAAGCCAGAATTTACTACCTGCTGTTCCTGCAGGTTGCCTGCGGTGAGAGGTTTTGACACAGCTACACTGCTAGGAAGACAGCCAAGGGCATATTTTATCTGCAGCTCAAAGCGGTCCTTTAAACAGGGTAACCATCTACTCAACTTCTCTTCCCCCCAAACTTGCAGGTGTACAATGGTAACTTACACTGTGGGGAGGAGAGAGAGGGCAAGAGGCAGAAAAGAGAGGAAATGAAGCCCTGAATACAGTAAGTTCCTAAGAACATCTGCCCATCAAAATAAATATGGACATGATAAACCATAACACACAATGGAGAATGCTCAAAGCAGAATTATGGGCAGGTGAACATGAAACATTGGGCATTTTCCCCAAACCTAATCACAGTGCAGTTCCAATAGCAGCCTAGTCAACAAGGCTATACCATTTCAAAATTGATTTTTACTATGCGTGCTGATCTGAAAACAATTCATCAGGCTTTCAGGAAAATGCTGTCTGAGGAGAAACAGCAAGACCACTCCCATTGTCACTACAACCATTAATTCAGCTGAACAGCAACTGGGATTTTTTCCAGTTCTGACCTAAGATAATGGAAGGTGCCCTTAAACAACCACAGGAGGAGGTTACCTCTTCTTACTTATGTGCCTGGTTCTGACATGCAGAGGTAATTGTAATTATACTGTAGGCAACGAACCAGCTCTCAGCAGGTGTCCAAAGGTGCCTTTTAACCTGCCCAAGTTACACTGGTTCCCACAACAGCATAGTTTCCCCTGACTGAGAAGGCACACTAAATATCGACAAATTATTTTTTGCTATCATGGAAGCACTGTCAAATAAAAAAAAAATAAGTGCAGGTTGTTTATCCACACTCAGAATTAGCCAGTGCCATTCATAACCATTGCCAGGGGCAGCACCATCTTTGGACAGAAGAGGCTTTAGCCCTATCTCATAATCTTGGCTGGAAGTGAAACTCAGCTGGCTTCACACAGCATGAGTACAGCTTTCTCCTGCCCATGTGTGTTAAACAGGATCCCAGTACATGTCAAGAGGCACATGACAGTCCTAGCCTGGGTCTAGGAAGGGATTGATCATTCACTCAGCTTTCCTGCTGATCTGCCTGGGCCCCATAGTGAAGCTCACCACAACCCGAGGCAGTGCCAAAAGCAGTAAGAGGCCATGGCAGAAAGCTTCATGCAGCAAGCGTGGATTTACTGGCTTTGCCAGAGATAAAGAGAAGATCAGCTTCAGCTCTGCACTCCAGTGAACCCCTCTTGCCAGAGGCTTGGACACTGAACCTCAACAGCCCAGTCCAGAGTGCTGTTTCTGAGGCTAGGCACATGCCAGTGTCTGATTACTGCAGGGTTGGCTGCCCAAGTCTGCAATAATAATATGCAATAATCCCTCCCGAGAGGCACTGCTCTCACATGCCCTGCTAGCAGGACCGTGACAAAAGACTCTGTGTCTGCAGAGGGAAGGAGCAAGGGACCTTGCCTCCCTACCAGCAGACAACCATGGGTCACTGCAGAGGGCAGGGGGTGCCTCTGCTCCTACTGCTGCTCAGGCGACTTGGCAAAATAGTAACTGACAGGTGAAAGGTAGGAGAAAGGATGAAGAAGCTGGAATAGTTCTGAATTTCTATACAGTAAGCAAAAAGTTGGGCTTTTCTTAATAATATGTTCTGATAGGTTAACTAATCAAGGAGATTTCAGCATGAAAAATTATCAGAAACATTCTTTTCAAAAAAGCACAAAGCCATCTTTTATAGTTCTATGGAGTTCTAGGGAGTATTCTGCCCTTGGAATCTTACTTTTCTCCAGGATCAGCATGCTTAGACAACAGCAGCAGTCTCCAGCTGATGATCACTGAGAGCTCCTGGAGAAGCACTGTGGGTCAGTGAGCATTTCTACTGGTCAGCCAGGATGTTGCAGCAGGGCTTTGTTTCGCTCTCTTCACCAGGAATTCCTCCTAAAAAGTTACCCAAGCTCTTTGCTGGCTGAGCTACACAGTAAAGCTTAAAGCTTCAAGACTCTCAAGTCTCTCATGTCTGCATGTTATCGTCACAACAAGGTGCCCAGCAATATGTTAGGCTGAACTGTCCTAGAGAGCCCCAACAGTGCAGAAGCAAGAAAATCTGAAACTTCCCAAACTGATGTAATGGGGACTGGCTCTTCATTCCCCCCACCCTTCCCAGCACTGTTAGCTGCAGCAAGAGGAAAGTCTGCTGCCAGGAAGAACAAAACAGGTTTGGACAAGCCTGAAACCAAGCTGCACATATCTTAAGACAGCAGCCAAGGTGGTTAAGCCTTTTTCATTACAAACGTGAAACCCAAATCCACGCCCTGAGAGCCCAACTGGCCCCTGTCAACCGAGATCCCTCAGACACATGTGCAGCTGGAGTTGGAGGGTTCCTGCAGGCACATGCCAGCCTTTCCCGAGTCAGGGGGGTCAGAATGCCCCTGACAGGTCATTTATGATATTTTCATTAACTTAGGGAATACGGTCTGACTGAATTTTTCCAGGACTCCCACACCCAACAACTGCTCAGATTTAAGATCAACAAAACTGGCTGAAAATTGCACAATGGTTCAATCATGAAACCACAGTGAAGAGAGATGGAAGCAGTGGAGTAAAAAAAGAAAAAAAAAGGCGACACATTCATTAAAACAATATATAAATAAATCCTGCTGTATCTTGTTTCAAAAAGATGCAGAAATAAGGGAGAGGGCATAAATGCATATTTGTCCTCTAGTTCAAAATCTTAAAAAAAAAAAGATGTGAAAAAGAGAAATTGCTTATTTACAAGCCACACAGTCACCCTCTAACTTGCAGTGAAGTTGCACAGTGCACTCCTGGGCTGCTGCAGGAGCATTACTCAGACTGATTACACAGTCAGGTCCCAATTACTTAGGCTCTCTCAAATGCATACTAGTAAATTTGATTATTACTCAAATAAAGCATACATTGTTAGGAATGCCAAAGTGGGCTCTTTCTTTGACTGAAACCTTTGTAGGAAAAAACCCAACCTCTTTGCTATAAAGTTTTACAGCGTCTAGTACAAAGACCTCTTGAAGATTTTTAAAGTACAAATATGAAAACACTTCTAAATTTTAATATGTCTAGTTTGAGGAAAAAAAAATTAAATTCTTTTGCTTGGTAATATTATAAGGAGCATGAACAAATATACCAGGCCCAGGAGCCCAAAAATCCACAGAACAGCTTAAAAGACCTTTTTATCTTTCTGTCTCTACAAGTTCCCCTTTCTTACAACCTTAGAGATAATATTGCATATAATACTGTCCATTTTCTGTTATTGTGCAGGTAAGAATCTCCATCCATTGTACTTGGGAAAAGTTTGTGGATGTTAAATACAAAATCTTAGGGTTTTTTTTTTAAAGGAATGATAGATAGAAGGCTTGAATACAGGTTGTCTTGGCCATACTCCTGTGGAAGGCTTCCTTGAAGAAAAGGACAAGTGGCACTGCTAGAACATGCTATAACTTGGTGAGATCCAAGGAGCACCAATTGTTCACTGCAGAGCATGAATCCACAGATACGGGCAGATGGAGTGGTTAAGAGATGCAATACTTTTCAAAGCAATGTTGCAAGCCTTATTGCACAGCACAGATATTGCTTTATGTGTGAGAACGTGCACTATATACAGATAAGGGAAAGAAGTTGCTCTTGGCTGTAAAAGTTTGAGAGACTGCTCTACATGTTACTCCCATAAAATCTGCATATAAACTGGCTGGTTTGCATTTGAACTATAAAACTTCTGCCCTGCAAGAAGGAAAAGGGCAAACTGAACACACATGAAGGTAGCTCTCCTTATTAAAAGGTGTGTGTGTGATTTTATTTTCCACAGCTTTCCTGTGCTCATATTTGAAAACAACAGTTGAATCACATACCAGATAGCATGTATGTGTATGCTGGAGAAGACCAATTGCAACTGGTTCCCGTGATACCAGCAAAGAGTAATTCACAGCACTATTTCTTCCACCCCAGATAAGGACAGTACTACTTCAGTAGTTGTGTCAGAATTATAGACAACAAAGATGTCCTATCTTCAGAGAATTACTTGGTAGCTTTACATATAACCATAATGTTTATAGCTCTGGAAAGAAAAACCCAAACTGTCGCTGCAAAGAAAAACACGCCAGTACTTTTCTGTCTTTGTAAGGATACTGATGTTTGTTTTTGAATTTACTTTGACAAACCTCAAGCACATGAAGCTGTAAAAGCTTGTTTATATTCTTTAAAATGAAGGTTAGCCAGAAGTCCAACATGAAACACTATGAGATTACTTTAACATGTTACTAGAAACCAATTAGAACAGCCAGATTAAAATTTGACCACCTTTTCTGATTGCTTGCATTTGAGGAAAGGTTGTGAGAGAGATACACGGACATAGCAATCTTGCACAATATGAATAGCGTTGCCCTCTACTTACCTTCCCAGGCTACTCTCAGTACCCAAAGAAGTTTATTTTACTGTGTTTTCTGATAAATAGACATCTTAGAATTCAATTTTAGAGATTCTTGCTACTGACAAAAGGCTGCCTTTAAAATGATCTCTTCCCCTAAAGATCTCTTCCTCTTATATCCCAAGACAGGTTCAGCTTACAGATACATAATCTCACTGAGGGTGCAATCTCCCTGCTAGGACACCAACCAGTTGTTCTTTTTGTAACAGACACTTCCAGTGCATAGGCCTGAACATTCTCAATTATGGGCTTCACTCATCTGAAAAAGTTCAGTCAAACCAACAAATTTGCTGATACAACCCTTACAAGCCCTTGCATGCTTTGCAGATTCAATAGAAAATACACAATCTTGTACTTCTCTGCAAAAATAGTACTATGCTGTGGGAAGAAAAAACACCCCACAGGAGCATACATAGAGAATGACCACTTGCAAAAACTGCATAGGCATAAATGCAAGTTTCCAAAGGTCTCAATTAAGTCTCTTTGTAGCTGAAATTCTCAGTGAAGGAAAGGCTCGAAAATGCTCCAGCTTAGGTGCTGGGAGTTGAGCACAAAATCTTAATATTAAATATTCAACAGCTGCTGGGAAGAAATTTAGCATCCCTAAAAGCAGGCTATACAGGTTCCTACCACTATCCAAATTAGAGCATCTGATTTCAATTATCATTTTTATAGGGTTTGATTTAACTGATCTGACCAAGACCAAAATAGGTCCCCTTATGAGATGTTGCACAAAAAGACAGAACCTCCACCCTACCACGAGACTATCCATAAACACTCTTCATGTTCCCAGGCAGGGAAGCAGTACTTGCAGCCCAGGTACTGGCAGAGGAAGCCTTTTTGGTGAGAGGAAGGTTTAACCTGGACTATCAGGATGCACTTCTGGAGAAGACAAGCCAAGGAGAGCACATGACAGGCATACAATTCACCAAAGGGATTAAGTCGATAATGAAGTTGAAGCAGCACTCTTTTTGATCCCCTCCATCTGCTCCTGCCTCTGCTCCTGCTCCTGCTTGGTAACTCAAGCACCCAGATATGCAGGGCTGCTGACAGAGCAAGCAACTGCTGGTCTCCACACAAATTCAATTCTCATTACCAGCGGCTTCTCCCATTAGGACAGGTCTACATCAGATCCTGCTGATGCATCCTGTGAATCACAGATATGAACTTTTCCCAGCAGAGGCCCTTGACCTTACCATGATTACACGGATGGTGCTCTTTCAGTGAATTTTCTTTTGCTCATGGGGCTACTGGGGTTACTTGTTCCAGGGTCAACAGGCTGTCCACACAGTCAGGGAAGTGCTAGCACATCTGCCAAAATGTATTTTCCAGGCCCCTTGGGGCACAGTTCAATCCAATTAAAACATGCACAAAAGTAATAAAACTCAAAAATTATTCCCTTGATGCTGTGGGCTCCAGCAGTCCAAAGGTCCTTCCCTCTACTATAGCGCCAGCAACTTGAAGTCAAACCCCTTCCAGTAGAGCTGTATCAGCTATTTCTGAAATCACTTGACCCTTTTCCATATGCATTTGAGACAAAACCATGCTGACTCCCCTGGGGTCCTTGGACAGAGAGGAATTTTTTTGCCCAACTGAGAAGAAACTGAGAACAGCTTTACCCCCAGAAAATCAGCACCTAACTGCAAGCATGTCCTTCCTCTCATACAACCACACCACTACAGTGAAATCACTCTGCTGCATCAGCTGAAGTTACAGTGGTAGCAGTACCCACGTAGAGATTTTTATTTTGACTTTGCACAACCCACTTCCTAGAAAGAAAAGGTGCTGTGAAGAAAATGAGGGGTGAAAGACAATCTCATTTCTAAACAGTGGTGCAAAATGTGAGTTAGCCTGCAAAGCCTAGTCAACTCAGTGATCTCTGAAACATGTTTTGAACCAGAGGAGAGACATCACCTTAGAGCACAACACTACAGGCAGATGCTTTGGAGGGGATACTGACCACAGGAAACAGAGATTCCACAGTTCAAGCTATCAAGACACAAAATAAGGCACGAAGGATGGGCACAGGACATGCTCTCGAAACACAAAGGAGTTTTAAATTTTAAAAGGAGTTTAGTAAGACAATACCATCTTGTCTAAAGATCTCAAAAGATAACACTGCTGAGACAAGTTCAGGCAAGCACTCCCGCTAGATCATTGGGCAAAGAAGGGCATTCAGATCAGCAACCAGTAAATGTTTATTTCCAGTGGGAAGAAGCTGCCAGGGGTGCAGATTCTGGTTACTCCATCAACCACACACACTGTGCTCACATCAGATAGGCAGCTTTCACCTTGCTGAATGCTCACCTTGCAAACCTCAGGCTACATCCGCCTTGCAGGGATGGCAACAGGATCTCTGGCTAAACCCAACATGCACACGTGAAAATCAGTGCAGGTACTGCCCAGAGAACTGCTGCATATATGGCTAACAAACTTACTGGGAGCTGAAAAATGTAACAAGGTGTATTTGTTAGTATTTTATATTAAGAAAAAATGCTTATGTTCCCATGGTTACAGACCTGTTTCAGACTATTTACAATAAAAAAGTTGAAATTCTTCTCAAATGAAATAGAAAAACAAAGAGCGCCATTTGAGGGTGGGTTGGGTTTGTTTTTCTTTTTGACCCACAGACCTATTTTCAAATACAAACCAAGAAGTGAATAACAGGCCTTTTAATACTAAATTTATACACCCAGAAAGTAAGTTTTCCATGAGCTCAGACACCAAAACTCAGACACTTACCACTACCATGTGGCTCAATACACTTGTAACAGATTCAAGATCTTTTAAAAGAAAGCTCAAACTCCATTTGTACTCCAACAGCAAGAGCTGGCTTTTCTTCCAAGCCTCTTCACAAACCACTTGCTCAATAATGAGCTTCCAAAACTATAGTAAAATTCATTGCTCCCTTTATACTCATCTCATTATCCCGGCCCCTTGCTGTGCTTGCTCCTTTTAATGAACGGAGCAAGTATTAGCTTGATTTCCTACCACACATCAACTTTTCAGCTGAGGTTAGTAATACATATCTCTAACAAATGATAAGAACTCTATTAATTTACTGTTAAATGCATAAAGCCAGAGATTTTATTTTTTCCTTGCATCTGACAGATAATTAGAGCACACCTAACTTTTCTGACATGCTCTAACTTTTGCATGCAGGCACAAATGATAAGAGGAATTCAAATCAAGACCAAAAGTCAGTTATCATAAAAGAACAGAACTGAATACATCCATTTGCATCCCTATGTAAAAGACAAAAAATAAAAGCACAGAAAAGTGTCTCAGGAATACTGAAGTCAATACACAACAAAAGAAAGTTTTAAGACCTGAAGTTGGCAACAGCACATTTTGATGAGAAAATTACATTCGACCACAAGCCTGTTCAAAATACAGCTTACTGAGAAAGTAAAGAAAATAATCTAAATCAAAACAGTTAAAAAAATAATTTCATTGCTACATTTTCCAGACTTTATTTATGAGGCCTTGCACATTCAGACACAGATAGCCAACAGTGAACTCAGATGAAGCAGCATAAAGGAATGGAAGTTGAAATTAATGCTGACAAATCATGGAAGTCCCACCACTCTGGGTGACTCCAAACTCAACAGACATGTCAGGACAATGTAGCAATATGCTCTGCTGTTGGCAAACCTGTGCTGACAAAGACACTAATTGTTTTTCCAGTGGTAGGCTCATATTTTTTTTGTCTAACAGAAATGCAGATCACTTCTTAAGTTTCATAACTGGAAATTAGCAAATAGCACTCACAGACTCACCTCAGTCACCAAGCATCCTGTTGTGCCCTTGGCTGAAGGCAACAGCCAGAACTGGACATCTATATAAATGCTGGAAAAAAATCACAAGCAGAAAAAACCTGGAGAGAGCTCTAAACCTAAGGAATCTCTCTCTTGCAAGTCCAGGGCAGCAAGAGCTGGTGCCTCTGATGACATGTATGGCCATACTGCATGTTCCTATAAAGGAAAATGCCAGGGAGGCACTTGCTCCTTACAAGTACAGCTGCTGCCAGGGCTGGCTGCAGGAGCCTCAGCCATCCTCACTGCTGCAGCTCACCCTACCTGACTGCAACACAGCAAGATGCCAACCTAAACCTTACATGAGTTTTTCAATGGTTTTGACACTACAAGTTTCTCACTTTTGCTTTTATGCCCTACTTGGTACAGTGGTATAACAAATGGATGAGGATCTTCATGTGTTGCTGCTCTGAAACAAAGATAAAACAGCAGTAGTTGATGCACACATCTATTTGTATTTAATTTGTGGATTTAAGCACTCAAACCTTTTCAAAGAGTGAAGAAGGATCACCACAATAATTTCCAGAATTCCCCACTACTGCAAGGACAGGTCTGAGCCTATCAGTACCAATCAAGCTCACTTTAAATAAACATAATAGCCCGCCCGCTCCCCCCCCCCCCCAATTTGTTTATTGAAATTTGCTGTGGGGCTGAGGATAAAGTTTGGTTTATTTTCTGCATTAATTTGCAAAGCCAGAGATGTGTGCTGGAACTTTTAAACAAAGTGCTGGAGTCAGCAGGACCTGAGGTTCTACCCAACCACTAATTCATTGTCTGACCTTGAAGAAGTCCCTCAACTCCTCATAAATCTGCCAGCCCATTTGTGAAACTGGATGAAAGCAGGACTACCCCACAAAATGCATGCTGCAACTCATTTGGCCTTCTGTTAAATAAACATAACGCCCCCTCAAAACAAACCTGACCAACTAAACAATGTGGGTTTTTTTCTGTATACAAAGCACTTTGTACTGTACAAAAACGGAGTGCTTTACCAAGTGGGAGGGAAATGGATGTAAATATTTACACATGTACTGCAAAGAGCTGTTACTCATTCCAGGGATGCACATGCTGGTAGCTGTGTAATTCAAGAACTACATCAGCATAGTGGGGGTGCCTTCACTAGACAGAAATAACATACTGGTCTCTTGAAAGCATGCACGGTGCCAAAGAGGATAAGGAAAAAACTGACATTAAGGAGACAGTTCTTGCCAGACTGGAAACCAAATTAGCTTCAAATAAGACATATTCAACAAAGCTACAAGTGCTCAGAGCTTAATTACAGAAGTAGATGAAACTGCTAGCTTAGGATCCAGATTTTTGTTCCACTTGTCCTCATTTCACAAACTCTTCTAAAAGGGAAGGGTATTTTGGACTGGTAAGTAAATCTGGAAATACAGAGGACAGCTCTTTCTCTTTATGCAACTTGTGCTCGATTGCCCCTTATGCCTGCCAAGAATAAAAGTTAATGCTAAAATTGTGAGAAGGGTCACCTCAGCAAGCAACTCACCTGCTTCCATTGTGCCCTGCTGCAAATGCACAACCTGCTACTTTACATCCCTCCACACTTGAGATACTATGGACGTACAGGACACTGTCTTCAGAGTAACACTTCTACTAATGTATTTTGATCACTGACACATAATCCCAAATGCAAATTAAAAACAGAGGTAAAACCTGTGCTGTGTGAGGGAAAGAGGCTGACTAGATTCCCTTTCACATGGCGAAGTCTGGCCCTGTTGGAGTCTGGAATTATGAGAAATATTTCTTTGCATGTTTAAGAGATTTTAAGATCTCTGACAAACAGTGTTTTTAAGCTTTGTTCATGGAAAAAGGGCTTTTAGGCTCTGGAATGAAGCAGAGTTTTCAAGAGTGTGTATTAGATAGTAGAATAGTGTGTAGATCTATCACAGGGTGAGAATTTTAGATATATGGGTTTTTAGGTGGCAGACAGGTGAAGACAAGATGGAGAAGTCCATGTAGCTTTTGGGCTTCCTCCTTCTTCCTCATCTACCTCCATCTTCTGCAGTGAGGTGGCACGTTATAGTTGGCTTAGAATAGAGTCTAACCTTCTAACAAAGATAGTAGCTATTGGAGAAGTATTATAAATACTGATTATGTGGATCGTAGTATAAATGTACACGCCACTCTGTGTGGGTGGGATTTGGGGTTTTGTGCCGTGGACTGGTCTGCAGAAAGAGCTCTGCTAGTCAGGAACAGAATGTAATAAGAAATAATAAACTATGAAGAAAACATAAGAAGAGACAGCTGGCAACCAGTTTCTTCAATCTGGCTGGAGGAATAAAACCTCTGTTTGCATTCTTGGGTCAGCATTAAACAGCTAGTAACAGAGACACACAAAAATATTTTTTATAAACCCGAGATTTGGTGTCCCTGGTGGGCATGCCTTTGACGTCCCTGGTGAGCATGGCGTCCACCTGAGTGGGCATGCCTTTGATGTCTGCTTCAGCCAGAGCTCAGACCACTGAACACCAGCCAGAGAAGAAGAGAAAGGCATTCCGTGAGTGACTGGGGGTGAACAAGCTCAGGGGCCCAGGGCTCAAGTCCCTGAGTCCAGCAAAAGAAGAAAGAGAAGGAGAAGAAGGCATGACTCCAGAGATAAAAATAGGAAAGGACTCTGAAACTTTGCATAGGAAGAGTGCTGCAATCTTGACCCAGAGAGGGGGAAACCAAAGGCGCCTCGGGAACTCCTCCACCTGGACCTGCTGGCCAGAGACCAGGAAAGTTACTAGAGCGATTTTGCACACATCTGTGGGTGAGACTGTTCAGACATAAAGATCATAGAACAGCTGGGCATTCTGCTCGCACTGTAAAGTGTGGCAGTGGTTTGTCCCATAGAGATTCTAGGAAGGAATTGTTAGTTTAGCAGACACACAAGATAAAATGGCCTTTCCTCCAAGATCTCTGGGCTGGAGAAACAAAATTGTACACTCTCGGGGTCATGGAAAACAGCTGGCTGGCAGAGACACACAAAAATATTTTTTATAAGCCCAATACAGCCCCATTAATTCACGGTCCCTAACAGCTCAAGATGCCACTTACCAGTGTTGAAAAAACCTGGAACCAGGTTCCAACAGCTTCCTTACAAGTTAATTTCATCTTCCATTATAAAAATTAGTCTGTCCCTTTAAAAATTTCTCAACAAAAGAGAATTGGCTACTGTTACTGTAGCCTGTTATTGTTATTATACTGTTATTGTTACTGTTAGTACTGCTACATTGCTATCACTTCAAAGGTGAGTTTGCTTTACAAGCATCAGTGTGGTAATGCTTGTGCCTAGTTTGCTATTCAATTACACACTTCTAATAAGACATTTCTTTCCATTTTCAAACATAGAGGAAACACTGCTTATAACTGCAACCTTGAACCACATGTGATAAGGTGCTTAGTATTTACATAGCATTCACACTAAAACTGATAAGTGCATCACGTTGTTCACAAGTTAGAAGTTATGCAAAAAAACGCATGCTCGAGGGCAGCTTCCACAGCTCTGAACCTCTGTGGTGCCTGAATCTTTGTCGACTTCAAACTGCCTAATCTGCTCTAAGGACATAATGCACAGTACACTGTTTGTTCAGCTTGAGGAGAGTTAGATTTAAGGATTTCATATTCCAACAGCACTGACTCAAGCAGCAACGTTCAAGGACTTTTCAAAGTGCATCCGTGGAGCTTATCAGTATCACAAATTGAATACTACTCTACCTGACTGTTTTCTTCAGCCAAGGCCTTGGGTTTCGCTTTAATCTAGCATCAGCATGACACTAAAACTGAAAACCCAAACCTTCACTTAGAAAACTTCTGTAGGCTGCTGCTTTCTGCCATTCTTTCTACAGATATGGACCTGCATGTGATGCAGAGTAAACACACTCTAAGTCCATTGATTTCAAGAAGCAGTACATGTATATATATCTGTGCGAGAACTTACACGCGTTTCCTCATTTCATCGTCTACACAACATATGTACACATGACAATACTTTCCAGAAGAGTTATATCAGCCTATTAGGGGCATGAAGACACTGCATTGCATTGCAATAGTTCTGCTCATTTCTGAAATGTGAACAAATGCATTTGATATGTACACTGTCAGCATGCTTGGGATTAACAAAGATCAGCAACCAATTTGGAGTAATTGAATATTCACAGCAGTGTCTGGTCTGATCGGTTAACATAGCCACACACAGGGAATGTAGGGCAAGTATTTTTAAAAATGCTCAGAAAAACAACCCAGAAGAAAAGCAAGGGTACTGCTTAAGAAAAAATGGACCCCCAGTAGCCTTATGCTTCTTGGCCTCCTGTTCACCTTCTGCACAGTCTTTGCTGGCTGCAGCCCATACATCAAGAGTTTTGTTCATGTACAAACTCAGCGCAGTGATCACATTCTTCCTAGAAGTACATGCCCATGTGCCGGACTTACCAAGCTTTTGTCACGCTCTCTTTGCTTTCCTGATCACGCAGTGATACTGCCCTAACCTTCCCCCCCACACACTGAAGACATGTGAAAAACATTAACGTATCTCAAATGCCTAGCAGACCTTGAAGTATCCTTCTCAGAACTTTACATTTCCTGGGCAAATCTTGTGGTGACAGAAGCTCTCTTAATTGCATTTAAGCCACTAAAGATCCACTGATAACGCCAATGAAGTCTGACCATCAGACTTCAATGTATACTAAATGCCTGCCTGAAAGCAGCATTAATAATGGAACAGATTTATTATTTACTTCTAATTATAACTCCTTGCTGATGCTAGTGAAAAAACAGTTTCAAGAGAGAAACAATCAACAGTAAAATACATGTAATTATTTTCACTATAGGCTTGTGTCACTTCTACCTATTAAGATTGCTCCCTTCCCAAATCTGTTTCCCAATTCAGCTGCATGTGGAAAGCTCTGGACAAAGTATTCAGTGGCAAGTTCACATCTTACTAATGCATGTTTTTTCAAGGTATCTTATTTTATCATCATAGGCAAAACAGTACTTTTGTGTCATTCAGGACTATAATAACTCTGTGATTTGACACATGAACATTCTACCAGGCCACTCTTTGGAGAGGCAAGTTTAATTTAAAAATGGAACAATTGCTTCCAACAGACAAGATTTTATCTTTCCTGTAAAAGTCATCAGCCCTACAAAGTTACAAATCACTGGAGGAAAATCCCACAGCAAGCCTTCAGCAGAGCCTAAGACATTCAGCAGCCAAACACCTTGGGAAAGGCCTCCTGCCCTTGGCATGCTCTAGATGCTGCTGAGCAAGACCTCCTGGAGCTCCCCTTGGCAGCCTCAACACACTGTCCCTGGCCAAAGCCTGCGGAAGGAGGACAAGAAGGTCATCCGACCCTCATGCTCTTCATGAGCCAAAAAAGGCTATGAGAGGCTTTGTGCTTTGCTGAGGTTTGCTGGGTTTATAGTGAGGTCCGCCCTGCTGCCCTGCTCCTGGCTGGGGAGGGAAGTGGGCCTGGCCATCACTCACCCAGACAGAGCCCAGGCTCCCAGCCCCAGGAGCTGCCAGCCTGCCCTGTGCCCTGACGTGCCTCTCGTGTGTCAGAGAGAAAAGCAGGGAGCGAGGCTGCAGGGATGAATGAGCAGGATGAATGATGAATGGGAACTGAATCTGAAGCACAAGCTTGGAGACACCAAACACGTAAAAGCACAGGAGCCCGTGCATGGAAGACAGAACAAAGAGTAGGAGGCACAAAAAAAACCCCTCAAACAAACAAAAAAAAATTAACAAGGGAGACTGTTAGGGCGCTTTCACCATTTATTTCTACCCTCATATGTATACATCCTTGTAACTCCAGAATATCCAGAAGCTGCTTAGAGACAACTGATACTACTCCCCCTGGTACAGGTGCCTCTCCTCTCCGGTGTGTACCACAACTGTAAAGGGGCAGCACAGTGCTTTTTCTACAGCGCGATAAGAGGCCCTGCAGCATTTCTGAACTCTTCTGGGTATGACTTTGCAACACAGAGGGGTTCTCTCCATGTACATTTTGTGACTGCCCTTGGTTAAGTCAGATTTATCTCCTTAAATTGTCTCTCAGCCTCACCATGTGTATGCTAAACAGGATCCGGCTTGTATTACAAAATAAAGAGTCCTGGATGAGGAGGAGGCACATGACCTACACTAACATTTTTTCCCCTGGTTTAGCATAAATAAAAGCACCACTATGAAAGAGCGCTTAAAGTTCCTTTTGCAGCTAACATTGAAAGAGTTTATTATCACACTGCAGAAACGCTTTAGGGGAAATCTTGCCC
Source organism: Certhia americana (assembly GCA_018697195.1). Lineage (NCBI taxonomy): Eukaryota > Metazoa > Chordata > Aves > Passeriformes > Certhiidae > Certhia > Certhia americana. The sequence continues at coordinate 78,338,407 of CM031858.1, read as the reverse complement.
TAATAATGTTCTCATGAGAACACTTGACATTTTTAAACAAGTCACTTTGAAATGTTCAAGAATACTAATGTCATGAGGCTTCCAAAGGTGCAAGGACACATCTTACCACAAAGGGAAGCTCCTGTGTTACCTGTTAAAAGAACCTGAAGCTCCACAAGAAGTACTTCATCTTTCAAACAGTATTTCAAACATCAAGCTTTGAAAGTGATCTAGCATTGAAACACCAGTCTGGCTGCTCAGATTTAGTTTGTTTAAAGTTAGCTGGTATAGTGAAGGGTATCTGGAGCTGCAGAAGATCCCCCTTGGTTTCTGTATTTCCCTGACACACACAGGTAACACAGAATTCAGGAACTACTTGAGTGAGCAGAAGATAGAGCAAAGATCAAATGAGTTTTCCATCTACAGAACCAGCACAATGCAGCCAGAGGCACTGTAGCTTTCCCCAGAGGAGCTGCCAGTGGACACAGTCTTCTTTACTACAGATTCATCACCCTACCTCACCATACATGCTGCCCAGCCCATGGGCTAGGATTACCAGCACACCTAATGCAGTACCCCACACATCTGCCCAATGGCTACACTTTTTAAACTATTCAAATGACTTGAAATAGCAATGAAAGAAAGATTTTTCACAGCTCACACCCTTAAGCACAGTCCTCAGTCCCTGAGGGAGAAGTGGGGTGGGAATGGGACTTGGCTCTGACAAACAGCGGCCCCCAAGGGGCTGACTGTAAAGGAAGAGAGAGATGGTCATCCCTGCTCACCACTATCAGTTTTTAAAATGCACTAGCATTTTCTCAGAAGCTGTCATTGTGTAAAATCCTGGCCAGAACCATCCAGTCATTTGACTTTTCAATTAAAAAAAGAGTATGAAAATAAAATATCTATATAATAAAAAATAGAGCACTCTAGGCCACTTGTGTTTCGGTCAACTCATCCTCTCCAAGTAAAAATCTCAGGGTCCACCCACGATTTATCTGCACTGTAAGGTACAAAGCCTCACCAGAGCAAAACTGAGCAATGCCCTGTTGCAGAGCAAAGTATCCCTGCATGTAATTGTGCTTAACCTAAACCATATGTTCCTAAAAACACCAACAATGCTGAACAATGAGACCAGCCTCACATCCAAGGGAATTTAGGAACAGGGGAACAACCAAAGTGACAAGCTTGTTCATCATGGAGCTACAGATTCATTGTTGTCGTTTTTTGGCAAGATGCTGCCTGAATTCCTTCCCATGTTTTGTGAACAGCTGAACTGTGTTCCCTTACAAAAGAAATTAATATGGCAGCCTGTGTACATATGCTTTAATCTTAAAACAAAGCAGTTTTGCTATCTTTAGTACAAGCATAATAAAGGCACCAAAAAAAAGACAGATGGTTTGGATTTTCTTTGCAGAAAGCAAGAGAGAAGACTGACTTCTCAACTGTTTACGTAGCCACAACCCATTACGTGGCCACAGCAAACCAGGAGGGATACAGAAAGTACCTCTTTGTCAGCATCTCAGATGCTGGCTGCTTTCAGTCAGGTCTTATAAAAAGCATGAAACAACTCAGCTCACAGCTAAATGCTTTTGTTCATACAGACTTAATTTATATTGTTAGGAAAACACTTAACAACGGCCACACTAATGCCAAACAAATTAATTTCAGTAAAGCTAGAGCAAACACTACTGTTATGTTTAGGCAGCACAGAACAAAACCCTTGAAAATCCAGCATTAAAGGAGTTATTTATGGTCATTGCTCAGCCCTTCTGCCCCCATCATTTGTGCATTAGAAACCTCCTGACTGCTCACTTGCAAACTCCCTGACTTCTGACCAAAACTGGCCATGTACTGATAGCCCGAAAGTTCATTTTGCAAGGATAATACAATCACCCTGCTCTGCCAGTTGGGATGGGGTTTGGGTTTTAGATTTTTGTTTGGTTTTGGTGTTATTTTTACAATTCAGCCTTTCTTTTAAAATATCTCACTACAGGATTAAAACTTCCCCCTTCCTGAAATCAATCAAACTGATAGTGGTTTTGACAGAAAGGAAAGTAACAGGAAAAAAGTAAGGACAGAACATGTGCAACACATCCAAGAAGAAATTCATAACTTGCTCTGTATTTTTTATGTAACAGACACATAGTTCAGGGAAAAGTACACACAAAAAGACTTTTCCCTATTACCTTTTAAGAAATGTTCAGAGAATGGCAGCCATGTAAAAATATCCCCCTTGATATAAAGGGGTAAAAAGACAAGCTGAATTAGCTCCTGAATTAGGGGCAGAAAAATATTCTCTGATACAGATATTGCTTCTGTTAGCATAATTAAATGCCTTTTTAATATTTCCATGTTGGAGAATTTAAGAGCCCCAAATTAATGATTTTTCCAATTAGCAAGTACTTAAAAAGTAAACAAAGATGGCAGACATGGAAAACATCAGAAACACTTGTTCAATTTATGAGTGCTTCCACTTGAACCAGTGCTCAGACACAGTACTGACAGTAACACTTGGGGTTTAGAAGCAGCATTTCCATTAAGGAAAACATTTGCTGCAGTTGCATTAAATCCTCACCAGGCACGGGGAGGCTTTTGTGCATTGCAGTTACACTCCATTAAATGCTTCACAGGAGGGCTGGGGTGGCACGGCTCAGTGGGCCTGTGGGACACGTGGGCTTGCAGGGAACGTGCAGCCTCTGCCATGTCGCTTGCTTCACTGGTGCCTTTCTGCAAAGAGCACGGGATGGAGCAAGCACGGTGAGGAGCAGCCCCTCCTCGCAGCTCCTCCTAGAAGATGCCCCACAGGCTGGGGTACCAAAGGGCCCCCGGGACAGCCAAGTGCAGTTGTGCAAGGCAGGGAGGCCAGACTCCCTGTGGATGCTCCCAGAGAAAGCTGCCGGCTCACATCTGTCACGAACTCTGTTTACAGGCGCGCCAACAGATGCTTGCAGCGAGAGTCGCTGAACTTTGACATCCAACATAAAGATGTAAACACTTCTCCACAGAAGATAAATCCTGAGTACTAAAAGGCGCTCTGGCTGACTTCTGGCCCTCCCCAACCCCACACCATCCACCAAACACAAAACTCCCACACGTGTCCCTTAAAAACAACAACAATAAAAAAAGACCCAAAGTACAAAAAAAAAATCCCAAGAAATTAACATAGTAATAGCCACAGCACCAAGATTTTTTAAGTATGCTAATCAGTAGAATTATTACAAGTAAGCCAAATATAACTAACTGGAGAATAAAATGAACTTTATGTTTAGACAGATGGAATCTGATTTCCTGCTGTAAAGCTGCTGAATTTGGCAATGACCCTGAGCCCCAAAGGCAGGGGATCTGCTGCCCAAAACACACATGAGCTACCCAATGTCCAGAATCAGTAGTCACTATCCTTCATATGCACCGTTAAATTAAAAAGCATGAATTGAATGTCTTCATAAATAATGTTTGCAAAAAGAGATGGATTCATTTAACATTAAGAACAGCCAAGACCAAAGCCCACTGCATATATTTGTGTATTTTCTTAAGAGGTTGTATATACAAGAGAGCTCACAAAGGGCTTCTTTAAACTGCTCCCTTGTAACTGCTCATTTGAAGGGTAATAGATATTGAATTCAGAGAAATGTCCGAAAAAACACTGTTTGGAAATATTTTTGGGCCTTTATGTGGAAGAGCTAGAAGCAAGCACGATGCTTTTCAATGCCAGCTAAGAAAATTCTTGTCCAGAAGGATTTACTTCTCTGATGCCTGATCCTATGAACTATGGATGCAGCCAAACACAGCATTTACTGATAAACAGTCCTACTGACTTCAGTAACTTAAGCCAAGTAACTTCAGTGGTGTTATTCATGCCCTGTGAATATGAACGGAAGACTCTTGTTTAAAAGGGCTCCTCACAACAGCAAAGGCCAGCACAAGAGAGTCCCAAGTGAGGGTGAGAAAGGACACAAGGCAAAGAAAAGCGTCCTTATGAGAAATGCTTAGCCATTACCTGCAGTTTAGGGCTTTCTTTTTAATTTTAAATCAAAAGTGAGAAAAACATGAGCTCTCCTGGTATAACCACACAGTAACATCAACATAATCCTACTGCTAACTCAAAAGTCAAACAAAAGGACCCCCTCCCCTCCCCAAATGAATGAAAACAGATAGAACAAACCCCAAACCTCAAAGCCCAAGTCCACAACTTCTGAATGAGGTCACAATGAGAAGCTCTCTTAGCCGTCAAAAAAAAAGCAAAAACCTCCATGGAAAACATACTTGAGTTGTGTTTAACAAGGAACATCTGTAGCCTTCCAATTCCTGAGATGCAGAAATACCACAGAAGAGCCACAATAAGTTAAACACACAGGAAAAAATACTTTTGTTGCTGCCCAAACCATTTACAGGTGCCTCTGATTTGAAACTAAGGATACCAAGCTCTACTCTGTTTGCTGACATAACACCATGCTGTGAAGGACTTCTTTGTGACTAAAATTCACTGAAAGCTGGTTTAACTGACAAAGTCTTTACTGGTGAAATATGACATCTGTTTTTAAAAAGCCTACATTTTTTTGATATTATCACTCAGCTGCTTCTATTTATATTTTATGTAAAAGTTTTTCTCAGTCAGCTAAGTAGGTATGCAATTAAGTATCCGGAAATGTTAGTGTCAGACTGAGGACAGTTTGCAGCAATTGATTCAACTTTTACTTCTCCCTGGATGAGTTTGTTCAGATAAGATTTCCCCTATACACATACATTAGTTATGTCTTACATATATACAATTCCTCCCTTTCAAGGGAATGGATGTTATTAAAAATGTGTGTTCTTAGGTGCTGTTCTGGAAGTCCTCAGTTCTCAAAGGCTTAAACATAGTGCTACTTACACCAACAGCTATGACTGCATTAAAAGAAAAAAAAAAAAAAAAAAAGAGTCCTTTGATGCTGACTGCGTATTTATTGGTATTACTTTTATATATACTTGGATGTACAAATGGAAGAAAAAATAGAGAGTCCTATTTAGATGACTAGAAAAGTTTTCTTGAAATGAATGCCATGCAACATGACATGGCTCTTCTGAAAGTTTTCACTCCCCCCAGGCTTTTCAAATTTGCTATCTATGCTTTCACTGCAGACAGTTTCACGTGTGTCTGTACAAGTCAGGAGCACAATACAGTCCTCTTTGATCTGAAATAAAGTTCACAGTATTCAGAAAAAAAAAGAAGAAGGAGAGAAACTGGAAAAAGGTTTTTTCTCAATGGAACCACTGATTACTGAACATACACAAGTAAGTAATTTCAAACAAAGCATAGAATGACAGCAGGGCTTTTAGGATTTTATTTAAACATTCACTTGAGTGCTTTATAAGCTCACAGAACTTCATTAAAAATACAGTAAGACAATGAGGAAATGTCTGCTTTACTATAAATAAAATCTTGAAGGAAGAAATAATTTTAACCCTAAAAATAAATGCAGCAAAAATATCCTCAAACATAAAAAAAAAAAAATCAGTAAAAAAATGTCATCTCATACAAATGTATATCTAAATACACAAGAAAAGATTAGGACTTATTTTTTAATTCTAAATGTTCCTAGACTTCATTGACATACTTAATATATTCCTACTAAGTATGAATATACTGTATTAATACAGTAGAGTCACAGACATGGTGTTTCCAAAACATCCAGGACAGAGCCTTTCACCAGCTCTCTGCATTAATGGAACAGAAAAATAAACAACACAACACAACCGACCCACGCACCAGTTAGCAAATGAGTACAGCACCTTCTCTTCTGAAAAGGACAAGGTTTGTGCTTATAAAGGGAAACATATTTATAATATGAATTGTCTGCACATTGTAGCTTTTCCAGTCACTGCAGACTCTCTGTTTCGAAGGACAGCCTTCAAAAACTACTACTCAGCTCTCAAAAACTCAGCTACTCCAGAGCCAGCTGTAGCCCAGCATCATGAACGTGTGCTAAGAGGGAGGTCACACCTTTCATCTCCCACTCCTTTATCTTGGGCCAGGGTGCTGAAACACAGGCCTGATGTACTCTTCCCCTCCTTGTATTTAAAGAGGCTTTCATCTACTCCCATACAGTGCCACATTTTTCTTCTTTCATAAAGAGCTATGAATTTTTCATAGCTATTTGCTCAGGGAAATCAAAAATTACAGTATCATATTCCCCATTTTAGTACATCATATCTCACGTATCAGATATTTACCACAGACCATCATATCAGCTAGTTTTACAACCATCTCACACAGAGGATGACAACAGCAGAAGACAGCTATCACAGTTGTCTTTAATGATAATTAGCAAATGAACTGTTTAATTGTAACACTCAGGCAATAAATACAACACTTGAGGAGGAATTATATCACCATGTGATAATCAGGAAATTGCTACACAGCTTGTTAAAGTATCATTATATAATCCCACCTTCACACTGAGTAGGATTCCCTACAACCACTCCTTCAGCATACAACTGTATGCGGCTAGAAGTTTTTGTAGCAAATTAATTTCCGTCACTCACAACGGAACAGAAAGAAGAAACTAAGAAGCACTACTGTGCTATGAAATTTTAATAATTCTGCAAGGCTGACATTGGCAAAGACTTGAAGTCCAGATTTAAAAAGTAAAATCAGAAACCAGCTCCAGCAACACACCTTCCGAGTCCCACTGCCCTGCCAATCATGTCTTCAGAAGACATGCAGAATGCTCAGTGGAAAGGTAAGAAGTGCAAAGTCTAGTAGAAACTACTGAATCAGAGAAGATGAATAACAATGCTGTGCTTTGATAAGGTCCCAACGTTTTCATCAGTTTGTCATTAGACTTGAACATGAGCTCCAGCTGTCAAAATGATGTGGGAATCAGTACACCAACCATGCTTCAAAAAGCATCATCACCCCATATTCCTGCAACCTCATCCCTTGCTTCCCCTCTCTAATTCTTCAAAATGATATACAGCATTGCAGGATATGGCAGGGATTGCCAAACAGTCAGAGGTAACCGTCAAGCATTACCTCAATTCCATTTCAATTCCATTGCATTTCGCTTGCCACTTTCTGCAGCCGATTGGTAACGAAATAGCAAGGGCAGGATGGTGTAAAAGCACATCAGGAAAAGGAATGGAAGAAAAAATATTGACCAATGTCTGCTAGCACAGTTTTACACCCAAAGTCCACTCCTGAAATCATAAGCCCTAAAAATGATCAAAGTTATCAAATGCAGTGAATTTCTACTATGCCTTTGGCTGTGCAGCTGCCAGCTCAGACCCACTGAGGAGGTGGAATACTACATGACAGGTCTGAAGGCCAATCCCTATGTCCTTCCCTATTTTGCACCACCTGGTTTTAACACACACACACACACAAACAAATGAGGCAATTTTTTTCCCAGTGATGTTCATAACATCAGGGTTTTCTAAGCAAATATAATCAATTGGATGACATCACAGTAGAGACTTGAGACTTCTTCTATATTACCTGAAGTTTCAGCTCGCATTATGGACTCCATGGAAAGGCAATAACATCACACACAACAAGCACATAGAACACCACTACCAAGCAACTTATCTGCTGGTGGATGTCAGCACTAGCTCTGCCAATTCTTTTCTAGGGCACCAAAGCAAGCTGTCCCTTTTACAGGGACATCTGTGGTTCCCTTAAGTATAAGGATTTTGCAGCTCAAAACACTTCTAAAAGTCACGCTCTTTACAGCTACAAATCCAATTACAAAATCCTGTGAAAATTACAGGTAGTCTCCTATGTAAGCATGCAGGTCACTCCTGCCAGGAACTGGAGAGGGCATGTGTTTAGGATGAAAAGCCCAGTGCTGGATATTTCCTGGAGAATGTTAGCATAACAACACACAGAGAAGCCTTTCTACACGGCAGTTCAAATGTAACGGTGATGCTTTAATGTGATGGAGCCTTCTTTTTTTACCTTGAAAAAGCCAACAGAGGAGACAGTCTCAGCCTTTCTAGTTAACTGGACTTCAAATTTCAGTAAGAAAAGTCAAAACATGCAACATCCCAAATCTGAGAGCCTTAAAGGGACAATTTAACATGCAACCCAGAGAGAACACACCAGCACATGGGTGGCTTTCTTGTTTCTCTGAGAAGACTTTGTACCCAGCGGCAGTTGTACTTCTCAGTCTAATTTTGTGGATGTCTTCTCCCATACCATATATGTCTGGGTCACCAATAATTTAGTGTAAGAGAAAAGGATGACAGAATCATAGAATGTGTTGGATTGGAAGAGACCTCTAAAGGTCATCTAGTCCAGCTCCCATGTCACAAGAGGGAATACCTTCCACTAGACCAGGTTGCTGAAAACCCCATTCAACCTGACCTTGAAGACTTTCAGGGATGAGGTAACCACAACTTCTCAGGGCAATCTGTTCCAGTGTCTCATCACACTCAAAATAAAGAATTTTTTCCTTAATCTCATCTAAATCTACCCTCTTTTAGTTTAAAACCACTACCCCTTGTCCTACTGCAACAGGCCCTGCTAAAAGGTTTGTCCCCAGCTTTCTTGTTGGCTCCCTTTTGGTACTGGAAGGTGCTATGAAGTCCCCCTGGAGCCTTCTCTTCTCCATGCTGAACAATGTCAAGTCTCTCAGCCTGCCTCATAAAAGAGGCATCCCTTTGTTCTTTTTCTTACATGGCCTTCCTTCATGGCTCCAACAGGCCGATGACCTTTCTGTGCTGGGGGTCTCAGAGTTGGATACAGCACTCCAGGTGAGGTCCCACAAGAGTGGAGTAGAGGGTCAGAATTCCCTCCCTCAACCTACTGGCCATGCTACTTTTGATGCAACCCAAGATACAGCTGGTTTCCTGGGCCGTCCAAACACTGCCAGCTCATGTTTAGCTTTTCATCCACCAGCACCCTAAAATGCCTCTCAGCAGGGCTGTTCTCAATCCATCTGTATGGATACCAAGGGATGCTCCAACCCAAATGCATGGACCTTGTACTTGACCTCATAGAACTTCATAAAGTATATGCATTTGCCCACTTCTCAATCTTGTCCACTCAGCTTGGTGTTACCTGCAAACCTGCTGAGGCTGTGCTCTATCCCACTGCCAATGCCACTGATGAAGGCATTAAACATTTCTGGTCCCAGTCCAGAACCCCAAGGAGCATCCTTGTCACCAATTGAGCTCTTCTCATCCACTGCCTGGATGCAACCATCCAACCAATGCTTCATTCACCAAACAGTTAATCCATCAAATCCATATCTCTCCATTTTAAAGAGAAGGATGTTGTGGGGTTCCATGTCAAAAGCTTTAGAGAACTCCAGACACATGACATGCACAGCCCTTCCCTTGTTCACTGATGTGGTCACTCCATCATTTTCATCCCACACTGCCAGCACAGCAGCAATTTAATCATGAGTACATTACATCTTGCCCGTCATAAGCCACTCTGCAATTCTGTCTGGTTCCTTTCCTGCCTGGAGAAAGGCACATAAAGAAAGCAAGGGTTCCCCATCTCTGAAAGACATGCCTTGTCTGAGAGACAAAATAAAATTTTTTTTTTGGCCATGTGCCAGCCACCACTTTCTGTTACTGTAAGGGAATATAACCTTGGAGAGGCCACCTTCCTCCAGTAAACTACATCATCACCAATGTGGAACAAGGCTCTCACACACAGTAGCATTACTTCAGCTTTGTCAGACACAATCATAGCAACTGACTGGAGAGGCAACAAAAATAACTATTAAAACCAAGTTGCACATTCAGGTCATACAAAATGAATATTTTATTCACAAACCTTTTAGTTTCCCTCTATGCCCTCCATACAGGGAGAAAATACACAGCTGGTGTCACCACCATAGTTTTGGGAGTATTGACAACAGAATGGCCTATGCAGCGCCAGGCATGCTGGCAACAGACGTGATTCACCTTCGTCAGTGAAACTTCAAGTTTATTGTGATTATGGAGATGTGGTGGGATAGCTCCCACAGTGGAATGCTGCCATGAAGGACTACACACTCTTCAGGAGGGACAGACCAGGAAGGCATGGGGGTGGTGCCCTCTCTGTGAGGCAACACTTGGAATATATTGAGCTCTGTCTCGGGGTGGATGGCGAGTGAGTCTGGAGCCTATGGGTCAGGATAAAAGGGCAGACGAGTGAGGCTGACACTCTGTGGGTGTTTGCTCCAGGCTGCCTGAGTGGGGGGAAGAGGTGGGTGAGCCCTTCTACAATTAAAATTACAGCAGCCTCAAAGTCACATGGGGGGGGACTTCAACCACCCTGACATCTGCTGGAAAGCTACACAGCAAAGCACAAACAGACCAGGGGCATCCTGGAAAGCACTGATGACAACTTCCTGCCTCAGATACTGGAGGATCCCACAAGGAATGTTGTGTTGCCTAACCTCACAATAACTACCAGCCAGGCAGCCTCACCCCAATCCCTGGAAAGGTGAGGAAGTGCCTCATTCTGTATGCCACCTCGACCCACATGGGAGACAAGAAGGTGATCAGGAGTAGTCAGCATGGGTTCATTAAAGTAACTAATGTTTGACCAGACTGATTGCCTTCTCTGCTGAAACAACTACCCAGATGGATGAAGGGAGCGCAGTGGAGATTTTCTACCTTGACATCGGCAAAGCTTTTGACACTGTCTCTCGCTAAATCCTCATTGGCAAACTCAAGAACTGTTATGTTGGATGAGTGGACAGCAGAATTGATTCGGAACAGGCTGAGTGGCAGATCCCAGAGGATTGTGAGGGTACAGAGTCTGGTTAGAGGTCTGTCACTCATGGTGTCCCCCAGCACTCTATATGGGGTCCAGTGTTTTTTAATTTGTTCTTCAATGGCTTGGATGTGGGAATAGAGTCCCTTCTCAGCAAGTTCACTGCTGACACAAAGCTGGGAGGAGAGGTTGATACTTCAGGTTGTGCAGCCTTTCAGAAGGACCTAGACAAGTTGGAGAGTTGGGTAGAGAAGAACCTTCTGAAATTCAACAAAGGCAAGTGCAGGGTCCTTCACAGAGGGAACCTGGGGATCCTGGTGACCAACAAACTGTCCATGAGCCAACAACTGGCCAAGAAGGCCAATGCTATCCTGCGATGCATTGGAAAGAACACTGCCAGCAGATCAAGGGAGGTAACTCTACCCTTATGCTCAGCCCTGGTGAGGCCACATCTGAAGTATTGTGTGCATTTCTGTAATATATAGTACAAGAGAGACATGGAGCTTCTGAAGCAGGTCCAGCAGAGAGTAGTAAAGCTAGTAAAGATTTACAAAGCTAGTAAAGATTCTGGAGAATCTCTCTTATTCTCAGCCTTAAGAAAGTCTGAGGAAGCTGGGCCTATTCAGCCTCAAGAAGAGGCAACTATGAAATGACCTCATTAATCTGAATAATTATCTGAAGGGAGGATGTCAAGAGGATTGAGCCAGGCTCTGCTCAGTGGTGCCCAAGAACAGATACAGAGGTTACCAGCAGAAACTGATGCATAAGAAGTTCTACCTAAACACAAATAAAAACTTCTTTACTGCAGGTAAAGGGTGACCAAGCACTGAACAGATTGCCCAGAGAGGTTGTGGTGTCTCCCTCACCAGAGATATTCAAGAACCATCTGGACACAATCCTGTGCAGTGTGCTCTAGGATGATCCTGCTTCAACAAGGAGGTTGGGACCAGATGACCCACTGTGGTGCCTTCCAACCTTACCCATTCTGTGATTCTATGAAAGCTTATTTTTTATAGAGTTGTGAAACAGACAAAACATAGAGGAGCAATGTCCATACCTGACCATAGTCTGTCCTGAATACCACAACTCCTTCTGCACAGGAATGAACAGTGCTGGGATAATGCTGATTATTTTCTCGCAGCCAGACCCGAGACCCCTGCAATAAAAAAAACAGAGTTATAGATGACATAACAGAAAAACTGAAAAAAGAATTCTACTCACTATTTTTATCTGGAAATACTTATCAAGGAATAGGAGAGAAAGAGAAAGCAAAATCCAAGTAAGCAAGTGAAATAAAATAAAATAATCTCTTAGCAAGTATTTGTTGGTTTCTGCTCCATGAGTAAACACAAGAGAGCTACACTGAAGTGCCTTTTTTTTTTTTAACAAGTTCCTAAATGCCGGCAAGAGCAGCTGGAGCCAATTCTCTGATTCTCTGAGTCATGTGCCTCATGCTACCACATGTAAAATTACAGAATAGTGTTTGAATTTACTCACAGTTTAGAAGATCCTCCGCAAAGCCAGCTGGCTCCCTACCTGTTTATTTTCAAGCTCAGTCAGACACTCCCAGCACTTCTATCTTCCACCTTTTTTCTAAACTACTTCCCTTTATATGGTTATCCTCTCTTGGCTGCACAACAATGCAGAGGATTAAAACAAAAAAGACCAACTAGTAGCAAGCAAGGTTACAAAGAACTGATATTTGCTATGGAGGAATTGGAGACACCTAAGTCAGTCTAGTAGAGCAGGTAGAGCTTAATGCTGCATCTACCACCTAGCTGGTAGATGCAGCATTAAGGAAACAGAAATATCTAGCCCTGAGAACAAGGGAGGAGCACCACAGCTGATGCTGCAGCTGCAGCAGAAGCCATCACATAATGATAGCTGCTCAAGTTGCTCCTGCATAGAAGGACTTTAGCTGGCATGAAAACACTGAGCAGCAGTGATCCATGGCCTGATTTCCAACCCAAACTATACTCCTGTCCTCTTCAAACATCTGGCACCATATGAGGGTAACAGTATTTTAGTGGCTTTCAGAGAACAGATTTTTTTCACCAAAACAGTCATATATCCTCCTAAAGAAAAAGTAAAGGAGTGGTAGGAAAGTGCTGGGATATACCCTGACAATCATAAGATTTGGGTGTACAATCACAGAAAAAAACCCACTAAAATAATTTTGCATGCTAGCATCCAAAGGCTGTCCTTGCCTGAATTTTCACACACAGTAACCAGACATAGTCTTTTTAATGTGGAGGGAGTGCAGTCCTGATTAATAAGACAAATACAGATTTTTGTTCTGTTCCCTATTGAAGGTGAGTGGCCTGTGAGCTTACCATGGACTTCAGCCACATTACAAGTTACAAATGCTTTTAGATAATGTCGAATAAATGTCATTCTTCTTTCTATGACGGGACAATAGCAGCACTGAGACAAAATAGTACTCACGAAGAATTTAAAAACTCTTGCTGTTTTGTTTCCCTAAATGGAAAGAGTTCACCTGGACACACAGGACAAAGCAAGAGCATCCCTCTTTATTTCTTGCAACTGTATTTTTTCACAAAGAGCTTTCCATTTTCAATGCTGCAAATGCCTGTGAAGCATTTGCCCTTTTACTTCCAAAACCTCAAGTCAGACACTTTCTAGGTATACAGCAATTCTGAAGCAGCTCAAATGCAAGGCTTATCAACTCAAAAGTGCAGGGTTAGGGCAGAAGGAAGTGGGAAGAAGAGCGCCAGTACCTGAGGTAGGCAGCAGGGAGGGGACTGGAAAACAGTAGGGAGACAGCTCCTCAGAAGTGGTGAAAGCAATAGATAAGACTTGAACAATAAATTCAAAATCCAGTAATAGCAGCTGGAACACTTCCACCCACTCTTCTGGGTCTCTATCAGAAAACCCAGGGCACTGCTCTGTTTTTATTCTCTTGAACACCACAACCATTCCCATACTGACTGGTCCAAGGGTACCTCTCACCCTGTACTTCCCAGAGGAAGGAAGGCTGATGTGAGGGCATTGCTCTTGGACTTCCTCTGCTATCTCTGAACCAGAGCCAGCAAACAGAAATGTCCTGTGTCCCTCAGGTACAGACACAGGAGTGATGACATCTTTGAAGGCTACATATTTGATACTAAGAAATATTTACCACCATGTAGAGACAAAGCATTTTTTTTTCACATTAATGCAGGAGCTGCCATCAGCTCACTGTCCCCAAGAGTGCCCAAGAGTGAAAGCCTGAGGCTTGCAGCTGCCCACCAACCCCTGTGGGGCTGGGTGATGCAGAGCCCATTTAATTCACACTGGAAAGGGTCTAAAGCCCACAAGCATGAGAACACAGAAAGAGAGATGATATGATGATGCACACATGCTACACCATGCCATACCATGAAAGCAAGCTGAGCTGAGCTTTCCCTGGGATTCTTGCATGTCCTCAGCCACCTCACTTCATTTGTGCATCACAGAAGGCTGAAATTGACAGGGACCTCTGGAGAGCCTCTAGCCTACGGGACTCAAGGAGGCTCACATAGAGCTGGCTCTGAAAGCACTCGGTCACTCCCACAGTAGAAAGTGTTTCCTGATGTTCAGTGTGAGCCTCCCGTGTTTCAGCCTGTGCCCACTGCCTCTGAGCCTGTCAAAAAGCATCATCAAGAAAAGCCTGGCTCTCTCCTCTTTTATCTTTCCTCCAGGTATTTACATACACTGGTGAGATTCCCCCAGAGCCTTATCCAGGCTTAAGAATTCTACCTCTCTCAGCTTGTTGACCTAGGAGGGTCAACATGATCTTCATGGTCTTTCTGGTCCTTTGTTAGACCCTATCCAGTATATCCATGTCTCTCTCGTACTGGGGAGCACACAACTGGACACAGCATTCCAGCTCACAGCTCACCAGGGCTGAGCAGAGGGGTAGGATCACCTCCATTAACTTGCAGGCAACACTTTACTAACAAGATGTCTATAGAAACCTCACAAGATGAGATACTCCTGATTTAACACCAGACACCAGAAGAAAGAATGCTCAGCTCATTAAACCATCCTGCTTAATTAGACAACCACTGTTCCACATTTGAATATTTTGCTGTTATCAGTGGGATTATTATGGCACAAAATGAAAGGACTACAAGGTTGTCCATCTCTCAGAAAATTTCTATTTCACTGGTCATTTCTTCCTTGACCTAAAAACTCCACAGGAGCAAGGCACAGCTAAGCTTCCCCCCACAGCAAACAGTCATAGTATGGTTCACAAATTGCAAGGGATTTAATGATGCTGGCTACTGTCACCATCAGGCTCTGGAGACCTGACAGCTTGAGGGGCAGATGCATGTACTACTGTCACCCCAGGCAGCAAAGACAATTTGGTCCTAGCCTACATCTCCCCGCAGAAATACTTTTGCCAGCCTGCTGCTGGGCACTGAAGGTCTGTCCTAGTCAGTCTTCACTGTCTCCTTCTACGTGAGTTCAATCCACCTAAATGCACACATAAACAGCAAAATACCTATCTGCCAAAATGCAGTCAAGTTCTTCAAGTGTTTCAGGACAACCAGACCCCTGTAATTCCGCTGGTCTATTATTTGCCAGCATCTCAGAAGCTCAAGTAACGTGAAGTTTATGCTTTCAAGAGCAATGAAAAAGCTTGCAAACATTAAGCCGCAACAAAATTTGCCAAAAACTCAGGATTCAAAATAACCTCTCACAAGGAAAAGAATGTTTTCCATCTTGAAATTAAATAATTAATGCTGCAAATTTTTTTTCTGGCTATGAAGGAGAAATAAAAGGGTCTGCACAGAAACTTTCACTTGGTTGGGCTAGTGCTATAATAAGCTTTTTAAAGCAGGGAAAGGGGTTGATTTAAACAAATGTACATTGTTAGGGGTCAATAGCTTCTATTCAAAGGAGGCTGGAACAATGCAGTTCACAAAGCCGGAGGCATCTGGAATGCAAATACAACATGTTCCCTGGCAAGGTAGCTCTACAATGGAGTGTCTGTCCATGGGCCTTCCCCTCTGGGTGGAGGCAAAACAAAAAGGTCTTGGCAAGAGATACCTTGCCAACTATGCAAGCTACAGACACTGATCCAGCTGCCATCCCTCTGCAATGCATTAGCCATACACCGGTGACAAAATCTTCACCAGTGCTTAATTTATGGATAAGGCTTGACATACAGGACCCACCTGAGGAAGGAATCCTCTCAATGAACATCGTGGCTACATTGACCTCAATCTCTCTTGCAGGGAGAAGCCTGGTATCTTAGATTACTCCAGAGCTCCCTGACAAGCCAGCACTCTGTGGTAAGAGGGCAAAGAAAGCCATGGAGCACTAACTAGAGCCCAGTGTTTTTCATTTCCATGAAGTAAGGTTGTAAAAATACTTGGAATAGTGTTTGTAGAAGAACAGCCGCATGCCATCATTTCCGTAGCAAATAAATTTCTCCTGACTGCAAAACTGAAAGGAAATAGCTTTGCAAATCTACAGCTGCAAGACCACCTGGAGAAGTCCTGGGTCCTTCTACCTCACAGGTTTTGATGCTGAAAATGCAAACTTTTTGTTGTTACTTCTTGTCTTCCTCACTATTCTGTTCTTGGAAATGACGACAATCCATTCCTTTTTTAGTTTCTGTTGGATATATATGCAGAAAATCACAAACTTAATGAAGAATTTTCTCTCAAGTAAAATGGTGGAGCATTCTTTGTAAAACTCTGATTAAGTAGTTAGATTTTATATGCATCCATGCTGTATGCTGAATAAAATAGCTGCACATTAATCACATTTTATATACATATACATCATATATATGTCTACATATGACAAAGCAGATACTGTATAACAACTGTGTTCTCACCTCAGTGCAAACACTACTCATTCACACCTTATAATGTGAAATCCAGCCAACACACCAATGCAGTTGATTCAAAACAGTTAAAACTGCTTTAAATTAAGAGCTATGCTCTTTAGAGCTATGTAGGTTATACTGCATCTGCATTCAGAAAGCATGTCACTATTAAGGCTTGGCAAAGTGAAAGGAACAATAGTCAATATGTATTTAGAGAACATTTTGTTTATGCACCTCAGTAGCTTGGCTCCAAATACAAAGTCTGAGAGACAGGAAGAGATGCTATTAACTAGGTCAAGTGGGACATAGCTTTTTAATGCAAAAGATAACCAAAACCACATTTATCCTCATTTCTTCTCTTTCCTAAGTCATAAACTGATGACAATTAAGGAGGGGCCACAAAAAGAAAGAAGTCATCAAGAAAAAGACCACAACTTTGCTAATTTCATATTAATAGTCAGTTATTCTTCTGAAAACTCACCCTTCCCTGTTGGCTTTGGCTACTGAAAACAGTTAAATTTAGGTACCCAGAAGCATATTAAGTGCCTGGCCAGACTGCTCAGTGGAAAGTTCACTAGAAGCTGAATAAGCCTCACTGACTTCAATTCACATACGAACCATTCAGCTTCCTGAGCAGAAAACCAGACCTGTTCTTCCATACCTAGTTCAGAGAAACAAGCAGTAATGGGCATTTGTCTAATGTATTGCTCTTTAATTCACAATGTTGGTCTAGATGCCCTCCTTTGCACTGCCTGGCTCCCCTGGTGCTGCTTTCCATCAAACAAAGGCTTTCAGGAGAGCTGATCATCAGTGGTGGCTGAATGTGGGAACTACTATAAAGGTCTGTGGAAGGTAGATAAATGAACACTCCCAAAACTGTTCCAAGACAGTGCCACCAATAGGTTCCATTTCTCAACAGCCAGGCTACCCCCCCCTGCCATCAGTCAGGAATCAGCAGTGTTTATTCAGGGATGATAGGGTTGAAAGGGATGGATAGTTACAGAGAAGGACCAGTTGAACCCTGTACATAGTGAGAGAAAGCACAACTTTGTAAATTTATTTGAAAATGCAATCTAAATTTCAGTTCCTCCAACTCAACTTCATGAACTGATTATCTACATAAATCAAGGCATAATCCAGCTTAATGGGGTAAAATTACTTTTCACAAATCCTTACAGCAGTATTCACAATTTCCTCAAAAACACTCAGGGGTAAAATACTAACACCTTGCACTAAACAAATTTGGTTCTGTCTCTTAAACAACACTATTTTCTTTCCTGTTTTAAAGCCATGAAGATGCTTCCATGGGATATAAGGCCAGTTCAGGGGGGTTAGTTTCCTGCAGAGCAAAATGTCCTTGAAAATGAGATGTTTCTGTTGTCTGTCAATCCCTCACATCAGATCAAAGCACCAGCTCTCCTGCTCCTGAGGTCTGTGCAACAGCTGCTGATTAACCTTGAACAGGCTCCATATCTCCTCCTGTTTCAGTAACTAGAGATAGCACAGAGCTAGTGATGGTATACTACTTTAAAAACAAGAAACTGGATTAAAACACATATTATTACTGACTTGAAAGGGAACCAGAATAAATTTGTATCTTCCTCAGCTCTTTGAAGGCACCAGCATTTCTTATAAGACCACTGCTTCATATGAGATAGTATTTTCTGCATAAATTAAAAAAAAACCCCACAAGTAACAGCACAAAAATTTTTATCTTCCAATTATGCACAACACAAACAGCACACAGACATTATATATGTCCACTCTCAATATATACAGGTGGACAAGCATGTTTCTCCTCATCTTCTGCTGTTGAGTGTGAAGACACCCATCAGTAAAACAGACCTCACTCAAAAGCTAAAAGGCAATTCCATCAAAAAGCAATTGCACTTCTCTGCTAGAGCTTCTGAAGATGTGGTTGTCAGCTCTTGAGGACAACAGCTTTCTACATGGCTAGGACACAGCAACTTTATCACCCTTTCAAAAGCAAACCCAGCAAGAAAGTATCATCAATCAAGCCTTTTTGGAATAGTTACTGGTATTGGTACAGTCTGAGTTACGATTTTCATGAGAGATTCAGCAAACTTGTTTTGACAAGTTTTGCAAAATACCTTTTTTCACTTTCAAGACTGCCTAACCCATACCCCAGCATCATGGCTGTAAAAACATGACAGTGAGGGAGTTTGGAAAGCCTACTGCCATTATTGATTGTGGTCAAATTAGACAGGATTCTAGCAGACAACAGCTTGTTCTCATGCCTCCAAATGTAAGGTAAAGAAATAACAGTTTCAGTGCAGTCGAGACAATGGCATTTCTGATTAATTCTGAAATTAAAAATTATTGCTCCAAGTACTATTTGGCAACTGACCACAAACAGAACTGCAAGAATGAAGGAGGGAAACACATACAGCAGCTTTTCTCTATCCACTAGATCTAGTTTCAAGTCCCACTTTACATCATCAGGTACCACAGACCTGCCTGGCTGATTGCACTGCCTCCACCATTCTCACCCCTCTACCTTAGCTTGGAAGGAGGAGGTAGGATTTTCATCAGTTAAAACTCAATAAGGAAGATAAGTAATTCAAAAAGAATAGATGTGGGTGAGGAGAAGGAAGAGGAGACAGCTACCGATGACAGCAGTGAGATGTAAGGAGCACATGGGCAAAACAGCTTCTGTAGGGCCACTGTACATCTTTCCCTCAGGGTCTAAATCAGGGCAGGGGGTAGCAATGACCAGGCAAATGACAGACAACCTGGTGTATTCATGGTCATCCTAAAAGTAGCATGCAATTCTCTCCCCTTATTTGAGTTCTTGAAGAGGAATATACAATACAGTCAAAAACCACCTTGAAATTTATCCTGCAAATCAAACAAGACCTAACGCTGTGTCCACAGAACTCAATAGGAGTTGCAGCTGTCTTTGATGACAGCACGGTTTTGTCAAACACCCTCATTTTTTTTTTCAGAAACTCATTTTTTTAATTAATCGCAGTCATGACACAAATGTGAAAACATGAACAAAACAACACCAACAAAAAAACCCTAACAACAAAGCCAAATACAAAAACTCCAGCAGGAATTTTAAGGACAGCAGAACCAAGGAAGGACAGTGTGAAAGAAAGCATCAGGGGAAGAGAGACTCCACTAAGAATGGTTCACCAAAGCTTACAGCAATGCAGCTAGCAGAAGCAATTGTCCCAGCACAGCTGCCCAAACAAGACAATTTCAATCACCACTAGCTTCTGCTCACATACTCTTTGCCACATCATCTAGTCAGCTCTTACACTGCTGTGCAGCTCTACTAGTGACTCAGGGAAAAGGAGAACAGCCTGCCAAAATGCCTGTAGTTCATCCACCATGCCTGGTTGGGCCTGGCAATCCCCAGTACAAAAGCTGCCAGCTTGGCAATGTTTTGCTTATGCTACATGGCATGCTAATAATAAACTCACATCAAGGGGGAGAAGGATTTTTAAATCCACACTTGTGAGAAGTCATGCTAGCACCCTTTTCTCATTCCCTGCTTAAGCTGCCCTCTTGGGACTGGGGTTTCAAAGACTGATGAGGCAAAGCAATGGCAGAAATTTCTTCACTACCTTTTTTGTTGGGCCTCAGCCACACATGCTTTGCTCTTCTTCAGAAACATTACCCTTAAAAATTTAAAAGTCCTCTGCCATAGGTGACTAATGGTCTCAAAACCACTTTTCACAGGTTTTGCAAAACACCCAAGCAATTTTTTCACCTTTCTTTTGCCCCTCCTGTCTGGACACAAAGCAAAGGCCAGGCAATTCACAAGCACCAGCTACAGGGCACGGGGTAGACCAACCATTCTGAATCAAGGTTTAGTTTGAGACTGAACTTGAGAGATGTTTCGCATTGACTCTCTGTATGTAAAGTCCAAGGAGAGCCTTGTTTCTAAAATTGAACTTCTGCTTTCAAATGTACATGTTCAGTCTCAATTCAAAACATTTTGTTGAGGAGGAACATCTTCATTGAGTACTTCAAAGCTGATTAAGTGGTATAAGACAAAGCATTTGTTTTGGCACATTTGTTCTGAAAAGATGCATTTACCATTTATTTTGATGAGACATTAGACTTTTCATTAGGTTCATTAGTCAAGCACTGTTCAGGTATTAACTTAGTTCTCTATGAACCTGGATACGGAAATTTTTGAAGAAAATCCAGTACAAAACAACTATATAAGTAGTACTAGTTTTTCTACAGATGCTAGACAAGCATGGATATGCTTTGTCTAGAGGGGTATTATAACGATTCAGCCAGATTTGAATTTGCAAAGCAGGCAAAATTTCGGATCAATATATATTTTCTACCTTTGAATAGTCTTTGTCAGCTATCTGATTTTATTCTGGTAGTATTAGTCAAACCCTCTTGCATCAAGAAGCACCACTGACACAATACCAGTGTTGCACCTAAAAGCAAGCAGGAGGAATTGCATTTAGCAAGGTAAGGACTATTCCTGGCTTCTAGGAATTCAGCATTGCCTTTTTCTTATTTTCCCTTCTCATGCCAAAGAAGCAGGCAATTCCAGGAAAGCATACATTTACTCAAGTGGGATTCTGGTGTGAACAAACCAATCCATATTGAACAGCAGACTATGCAAGGCAACAAGCATACTTAAAAATTATTCCCAAGAATAATACTACAGCTTTCACTTTTCAATTTACTGTCATCAAAGCACAAAAGGTTTCACTTTAGTTTTATATTCCATATTGTCAGTTTTCGTGATGGCTTTTACAGGTCTAAAAACATTAGAGGGATTTTTTTGTATTTTGTTTCTGTTTCCCTGTAACTCAAAAACTTCAGTTTACACATGAACAATTTTCATGTGTTGAAGTAGGGATGGGCAGGCAAGGAAAGTATTTCCAGACTCAATTGTTGCAAAAAACAGCTATAAGATTAGAGCCATAAGACAAAAACTAACTGACCCACCCAGCCCACATACTTTGTAAGTAGTTTGGGGTATTTCCCCCCTTCTCTTCTTCCAAGCTCCATATTTGCTTGAAATTAAAACTCAGGATTTTGTAAAGACACAGGTCACTTTGGTTCCATAAGACTTAGCAAGACTTCATTGCAAGGCTAAGAAAATAAGTGTGAAAAGGAGTGAGAAAAGAGAATGGACCACAGTTCCTTCATTCTGTTATAAATAGAAACACTGATTGTTGAAAATAGGAGAATTTTAAATGTCAGATCATAAGTTCTTTTGCTAAGTTGTATTGATCCCCTCACAATGAATTTGCAATTGATGATTCAGTATGCTTCATTTCAGTTGGCAGCTCTGCTTGCACAATATGATTGCTACATATCTCTCTCTTGCTACAGGGACACAAGTATTAGAAGTATGTATTTCAATACATAACACTGAATTATTTCTTTACTTGGCTAGTTCATGCTTCAGTTTGGGCTTTTTTTTATTTTTTGGGGGGTGCTTTTTTATTTTGAGGTTTTTGTTTGTTGTTTGTGGTTTTTTTATTTGTTTTCTTTTTGTAAAAACAACTTTTGGCAAGCTATATGGGGTTTGCCCTACAAACACCAAAACTCTTTGCTAACTTTGCCCAGCTATCATGTCCTTCAGATGTCCACAGGACCCTGCATATAGGTAAACATCTATAGAATAAGGAGAAACAGATTAAAAACAGTTGGCAAATTAGGATGTGCTGTTGCACCTGTACAGCAGACTTTTCAACAAGCATTTCAGCCTTGCCTTTCTGAAGCCCATCTGACTGGTCTGACCTCTCGCTGAGGAACAAATCCCAGCTATGCTTTCACCAGAAGCAGTTGAGAGGTTTGGGCTGCTCAGACCTTAGCAGCTGGAGCTCAGATCCTCCATTCCCATGAGCCACAGCAGCTCACTGAGCAGCTTCCACCAGCAGTCAGTCCCTGCTCCATCCTGTCCATATTCTCTGCTAAAACTCAGGGGCAATGTCCTGGATTTGGGACAAGCACCACTTCACAATACCAGCTCCCACAGGTGAGACACTTGGGCAGCCCAGCAGCCTGCCCCATACACATGTGGTCCCTCAGGGTGGGCACAAGGCAGGCACCACAGCACAAAGACAAGATCAGGAGCTCAGGGAAGCCTGCTGAAGATTAAACATGTCATGTGTAAACCTAGACAGAAAAATGTGTATCTCTGGCCTGCATCAAGTGGGTAGCAGCAGCACTGAGGTGCATTTGGGAAGCTTGGGCAGATGTTATAGGCTTGTAGCATCATACAGACCGAGTCCAACAAGGATTGTGAAACAACTTGAGGTGGTTGGGAACCAATACTACATTCCCAGGATCTAATCGTCCTTAAAAATGAAATAAATAAAAATACTAAAAATCCAGGTGGTGAGGAGGAGGGGAATCATACTCCTCTATGTGTGAAGCTGACCTCTGCTGCCTGGCTTCTAGAAGCAGGTTTGGGAAATGGGATGACACCTTTGCCAGAGTGTGGATGTCCCAGCAAATTGCAGGTGACAGTGTCCTTCCATGCTCTCCCTCCTTGTCTTTGAAAATTCAGATGAACGCTGAAAGAGCCACTAAAGTCCTAAGTTGGAAGGCTACTTCCCACACTAATTTGTACACTGCAACCCACAACAATCACTGAGCAACTCCAATTGCCTGTCTGGAGATCACCTGATGAAAACACAACCAATTAAGCAAAACGTAATGGCACACTTCAGCATTAGAGGGCAGAGCACTGGCTTATTCCCATGCACCCAAGGCAGAAAGGTTGGCAAGCACAACGTATGCTTAGGGGAGCGTGGAGGATGCACAGGTACATTGCTGAGCACTGCCTGAGCTCAGCCTGGCCCCTGACACAGAACATGCATGACGAGCCTCACTCTGGGAAAGGTTTTGTAACTCAGAAGGACATGCGCACTTTCTATGGTGTGTAGTATCTGATGCCTTTTACCCTCTGACTTTTTAAAGTTCACTGCCTTGTGTGCAGCAATGAAATCCACATCTTAAAAAAACAAAAGAAAGCAGGCAACAGTGCTTCATCTAAATCCCAGCAGTGTATGAAAGCATTCATAACACATTAACTAATAGGTATTGTACTTCTACACAGAAAAGGAAAAGATTCTTTGCTGGAGAGTTATAGGAGATTTAGTCAACAGAACAGAACTAAGTACCTAAGTAAAAGAGTAATCTGGGTAACACTGTTTAAATAGATTTTCTCTATTTTTAGAAGAGAGGGAGTGGAGGAAAAAGAGTCAAAGGGTGACCCTCAGTTAGACTCCCCAGCACACTTGTGAAGAGATACACAAGAGACACACACAGGGGAAAAAAAAAAAAAAAGTTTATTCCACTTTCCATTTATTTTAGAATTCATTCACATTTCCAGCATCTGAAGAAAAGAATACTAAGATGACTCTCTGAAATTATTGTACCTGTCTACAACCCTGAAGAGTGTCCTTTCTTCAACTTTTCTATATCATCTTTTTGTTTGTCCTATGTACTCTGATCAGTATTTTGGATTGCCTGGGAGGAACACTCCCTGAGACTTTGGTGGACACTTCTCTTGGGCCTGGAGCAGACAGGAGAACTGCTAGCTCTTCCCATTCCCTCCTTCTCCAATGACTACCTTCTTCTCCTCCTTCCCAGGTCAGGAACTCAGAAAAGACTCCCAGCAAATTTTCGAACTCAGCCACGAACAGAGATGTAAAACACATAAGATTTCATCACTGTTGTCTTTCAATGTTTTTCAATTTTCTCTTGAAATATGAAGAGAATGTGTCAAACTGCAAAGGATAGAACACTACAACCTAAACAACTTGTCATTCAATTCAAAATTTATTGTTTGTAAATAGTTTATAAACAGGATCTAAAGTACCAACCATAAAACAAACACGAAAGTGTCAGTCAATATGAAATAGCTGATTATGAGTTACTTTTCAAACCTGTGATCATATGTTTCTAAAGAAAAATAAATTGCAACAGGCAGTTGAAAACACCTAATTCACTTTGCCAACACATAGGACAAGGAAAATTAGGGGGCAGTAGTGGAAAAGAAATTTAATCCCAGCCCAGTCTCCTTCTCAGCTCTTGCACAGTATGAGCAGAAGACTGTCAATCAGGGCTAATCTCCGCTTTCCCAGAGGCAACATGACACCAAAGCAGGCT
Source organism: Certhia americana (assembly GCA_018697195.1). Taxonomy (NCBI): domain Eukaryota; kingdom Metazoa; phylum Chordata; class Aves; order Passeriformes; family Certhiidae; genus Certhia; species Certhia americana. Next base: position 78,313,787 of record CM031858.1, on the reverse strand, counting down.
GCACAGGTGGCATTTCACACCACTGTAACACAAGGCAGAAGGTGCAACTCAGTATAAAAGAGAGTTTGAGATCCATGTTGAAGGAAGATTTAGCAATAAAGTTTATATAGTGGGAAAAGTTAGAAATCCATGAAGTTCAGATAAAAGACAGCATTTCCTGCATGCACTTTGAACACTTTTGCATTTTATCAGCTTTAAACTTCTCTCGGAAACAAGGTGATGCTTTGCAATGCTCCCCACTGCAGAGCCTGGTCACTGCTGATGAATAGCAATGGTATGTAGCAGTTGCAAGGTAAAAAGACAGCCTGAAACACTGCATTCATTATATTCAGCCGCCCAAGGTCACAACCCTCTGAAAAGCAATCTCCTGCTTTTTTGCTTACTCCACTTCTCCCTGACCAGATACATTTCCTTGCAGTAATGCTACCCTTATTAGGGCATCTGTTTAGATTCTTCTGCACTTGTGCAACTATAAAATGAAACATCTACAGGGCAAGTCAGTGGAGTCATTATGGCAAGTCATTATTGCTTTTACTGGCATTTTTCCTACATATTACATTTTTAAAAATTCACTCCTTTGAAGTTCATTTACTACTGAACTGTCAGAAGGGAACACCTTTAGTAGGAAACACAAAAACAGAGCATGTATATTAAATGAGCAAACCTTCTCTCCTTCTGTCACAGACACTTGCACATCATATGCTGCACAGAACCCTGTAATTGCATATTGTTCCTTCTCACAGCTATAGACAAACCCCCAAGGCAGTCATACAAAGCAGCTCACGGGTTCCTTGGATGTGCAGTGACACACCTTTCCTTCATGGCTTGCAGCACCTTTCCAAATAAGCTTAAAATCTGTGCTCCACCTTTCAACAGAAAGGTGCATCATGTTTCCTCATTTGCTGGCACACCTAGAGACTTGACACACTCCCATTCTGCATCCTTGTTTCTGTGACAAAGACAGACTGCATGACTCTGGTATTCAGTGTTTTTCTTTCTTCAATGCATGTTTACAAGAGCTGGTAATTGTCAAAAGGAAAAACGAATATCTCAACCTAGTAGTTATGGCAGGAGCAGGAGGAGCAGAAACACAGAGAAGTTACCTCTGTAATTTTGTTTTGCACTCATGTGTGCTTTACTGTCCAGCAGGTTGTTGAAGATTTAATCCAAAACTAAATTACAAAGCAGTTAGAAGAGCTTAACCAAAGAGAAGTGATTTAAAGCATTCCCCCCCCCCCCCATTGTGACAAAATAGGCATTTATCTCAGAGATAACTAAAAGTAAGGAAATACATCTGGGTTCAGCCTCTCTTCTAGCTAAACTAGGATTGAACAGCTACATGCGTGTCAGCAGGCAAAGGACCTCCAAATGATTTTGACTAACACTGTAATCACCCAGAGAATGCACCATTCCTATGTCAAGGTGGGAACCCCTTGCACCTAAACCCTTCCCATTAGCTGAGGGGATTAGCTCAATCAAGCAGTGAAGCGTTGGTGCAGCAGAGAGACAGAATTTCCCTCCCCCACCCCCATTTCATCAGGATCAGGTCTGAAATAAAATCACACCCTTTACAAACTGATGTGACCTACTTGGGTCGAGATGCCAAACTCAACCAGGGAGATCTGTTTCCTTCACACAAACACCTGCCAGCTGTGACTGACAGTCACATTTTCCCCAGCCTGGAAGTGCCTCTAAGTGCCAGCTGTGGAAATCTGTGCTCCCCATATTAGAAAAACTGATGTGAGAGCAGAGGAAGGGCTGGCAAGAACACAGCTGCCTTGAGACAGATATATTATAAGACAAAAGGCCACAAAGATGACTATGGGGTATGGAGCAACTCTCCTATGAAGACAAAGAGTTGGGGTTGTTCAGGCTAGAGAAGAAAAGGCTGCAGGGGAGACCTTTTCATAGTCTTCCAGTACCTAAAGCAGGACTACAAGAAAGCTGGAGAAAGACTTGTTGGAAGAGCATGTAGTGTAAGCAAAAGGAGGAATGGCTTTAAACTGAGAGAGGGCATGTTTATATTAAATGTAAGGAAGAAACTCTTTACTGTGAGGTTGACCAGAGAAGCTCTGGATGCCCCTGCCTGGAAGTGTTCAAAGTACAGCCTGGATGGGATTTGGAGCAACCTGGTCTAGTGGAAGGTGTCTCTCCCCAAGGAAGGGGAGGGCAGATGCAGAGGAGGGTTGGAACTAATGGTTTTAAAGGTTCATTCCAACCCAGACAAATCTATAACTCTGTGATGTTCAAAAGTGAAATTCAGCAGACTTAGGCTAGTGAAAGTAATGAAATGACAGCAGAGATGTAGGGGGCACTTTGCATATAAAGCAGAAGTATCTTTGTGGTGAGCTCAGCATGTACCAACAGGCAGGGGGATCAAGCTGCTAGCAAGAGCTAGAAAGACCATAGCCAAGAGCAAACTCCTCTTTCCACTCTACACATCTTGTCTTCAAGTAGTCATATTTCGGTACACATCATCCAATACCTCTGACTACCTACAGACTAACATAAAATCACAGAATTATTTAGGTTGGGAAAGACGACTATGATCATTGATCACTCAAGCACATCCCTAAGTATCATGTCTACATATTTTAAATACGTCCAGGTATGGTGATTCAATCACCTCCCTTGGCATCCTGATCCAAAGCTTGACAACACTCTTGGTGAAAATATTTTTGCTCAATCTAGACCTTCCCTGGTGCAACTAAAGACTGCTTCCTCTCATCCCATCATTTGTAACTTGTGAGAAGAGACCATCCCACACGGCTACTACCTCCTTACAGGTATTTGTAGAGAGATATTGCTATCAGGCAACAGACAGAAAACACACACAGATCATAGAGCAACTTTAAGTCTAGCAAAAGCATAATTTTCTCCTACAAGGCAACTGCTTCAGTAGATTTACATATCCCTGCTCTGCATCCCCCAGCTTCCTCCCTCACCCTGCCACCCTAAAGGTATGCTGGAAGCTATGAGTCAACACACTGGACAGAAGGTTTTCACAAGCACCCCTCATTGACCTTAAAGCCCAGGGAACCATGACTTTTCTCTTCAGTTACCTCTGAAAGCATGTCTACTCAGCAGCATGAACGTTTACATGGAAATTTATTTTACTTTGCAATGAATTACATCAACCAACTCCTCTGTAAACTTTTGAACTAAATCAACCAACTACTCTTTAAACGTCAGCCCAGACAGTTCCATAAACATCTGCTTCCCACAGCATGGTGCAGTTCCCCAGTCTGTGAGACCTGGGAGGCCTCTGTAAGCTTTCCATCACAATGATGATGCTTTAAATTATCTATAAAGAAACTGACTGCACAATAATTTCAAGTCAAATCATCAGTGTGCCTAGCAGCACTCAAAATGAAGTATTACTGATTCTTCACTGCTTGGAGAGGTGCTTATTCTTAAATTAAAAACCAAACCAAAACAAAAAGCCCCTCAAACAAACAAACAAACAAACATACCCAAAGCCCTAAAAGCAGAAGTAATAACCCAAACAAAACTCAAAGCAAATGGTCTTCATAACAGGCCTGCAGAAGCCTGGGAATTTTCCATGACTGCTTCACACAGTGCTATTAAAATGTATTTAATTGTACATGCTCATAATCAGATTTTTATGACACAAAAGAATGCAACTATAAAACAAATATAAATGTTTTCCTCTGCCTATACCCAGCCAGTATCTTTTACTACTTTTCACACTATTAATAAAGTCAGTCCTCTTATTACTATGTCATCAATAAAAGAAAAAAAAAACCCAGCTATTTGTTCTGTTTGGGTGGTGGTTTTTGTCTTGTTTCGTTGGAATTTTTTTTTAGGAACTCTTAGACGAAATAAAATTACCTAAACGCTACTAAAAAACCAACTTTCCCACAAAGACTGAAGCATAGAATTGTGCAAAGAGACACATTTTTGGCTAATTAGTGTAGAACAGAAGAGGATTCAGGAAAGCCTCCTTAGTTAGAAATAGCACGTGCTTGATTTCAGCTGATATGAGTGTGACACAAACCCAAAAATGGGGATTTTTGATTGCTTCTTCAGCCCGGACCTCTTCTGGGAAAAATGTTCCAACTTGATCACCTGGAGGGATAGTTGTCCCTACTGAATTACTCTCAGAAATGTCATTTTAAAAAAGTGAATGTTTTCAAACGTGTTACTAATTATTCATACTGTTTTAGCCAAAACTGTATTTTTACTCTTCAAAAAAAAGAAAAACCAAAAGAGCTTTTCTGACCTCAGCAGCAAAACAACTGAGAAGCATCTTGCTCACAATTACCAAAACACCCAGCCTCACAAGATAATTTTGCTGAAGCTTGTGGCTCTTCAGCACTACTGAACTCTAGGAAGTAGGAAACACGAAAAGCTGCTTATGCTTTAGTCCAAATAAATGTTGCAGTAGCAATGTGTTCTTCCTACACTGCCAGCTCTGTATTAGCTTACTCCAAGATTTTACTTGGCTGGTCAAAAAGACTTGGCCATACAAATAGCAAATTTTCTTTTCAAAGAAGTCATAAATTATCATCCCAAAGTGGAGCAATAACTTTCTGCTTACCGCACATACTACTTCTAACCCACGATGCAGCATATGAAATACTTCATTCTGCAGGCAGGAACAGAGATTTCCTCACCTCTAAGGAAATTAATTTTAAGTCCTCAGAGGTCCATACCATTTTCATGTGTGCAGTGGAAAATATTGCAAGCCACAGGGACTATGTGCCTGCTGCTCCTCCTCCAAGAAAGTTACCCAGCACCTGGCCCCCTGCTTAGCACAGGCAGTAGATCTGGTTTTATTTGCATGGGTGCAAACTCCCAGGGAGGGCAAAAGCCTTATTTATACACTACAGCTCTCCACCCAGGGAAAGGGAAAAACATATTGGAAAGGGAAAACACTGTAGGAACTGGACAACCATGACAAAAGCAGAGTGAAGCTTTTGTTTAGGGCTGCAGCACTTTGGCACATGCAGGAATGCAGTTTAAATCATTCAAACCCCACGACAGCATTCACATGATGTCACCTTCCACCCAGCGCTCATCAGCAACTCTTCCTACAATTTCACTGTTGTTTCAAGTACCAACTTGTCTTTATTTTGAAGAAATTACTATAATTTCATCATAATTCTAGCTGCTTACTCCTAAAATGAGCACAGCTCAATTCTGGCAGTGTGTTTATCATTGAACATAGATCTCTAGAAGAGAGTGCCGACGCGACACTGTTTTGGTCATGTTTTCAGCTCCCTTTCATCCTCAGAGAGACTTGAGTGTATTTGTTTATGCACAAATGTGACTTTCAAATTTCCATGTATTTTTTCGGATATACACATGGTCTCACAACGTTCTCTTCTTGTAGGAGTTAAATCCATACCTCATGTCCACATAAGCAAGATCCCATTTGTACAGGAGAACTACAGAAACTAGGCCCACAGCTAGTATGAAGAGATGTTCCATTTTCATTCCTCCAGATCACATTAATACCCACCTCAAAGATATCCAACTTCCAGAGGTAATACACAGCTTCATCTAACTTGCAAGGTTGGTTGGGGTTTTTCAGCCTAATATGCTGTACAAGTCTTTCCCTGAGATAAAACTGTATCCATTTATTTTTTTGTCTAAAAACGATTTATGGGCACTTCTACAGAAATAAAAGATGTGAATCATTCAGTGGTTCTTCTATTGCAAAAAAAAAAAAGAAGCTTCCAGCAGAAATTTTCCTCAGCAAGTTGATTCTTGAATACTCAAGACTGAGCATGGGCTGGTGATGGATCACCCCAAGTGCACACAAATCCACACCCGCTGTTTCCGAGACAGATGCATGAGTAACACAGATCATGCTGTGCCACAGGTGTGGAGCACTGCTTGCCCTGTGAAACTCAGTTACTACTTTACACAATAATGTATAATGTCACATGCAACTTCTTCCTGCTCATTTGGAGGAAAGAGCAATGTCCAATTATTCTGTTTTCTACATCCTGTTTCCAACTTTTTGTGGGACTTTTTGCTTCTAACAGCAGCTCTCATGATACCATCTGGTGCTTGAAAGACAAAGGCTGATGTGTAATTACTCCTATCCAGCCCTGAGGCAATTCTGTTGCATTGGCAGAGGTAGGAATTCCATGGCACCTGCTCCTTTTCTCTCAACTTCATACACTGCTCTGCTTCCTTTCTGATAATTTAAAGGAAACATCATTGAACGTGGCCTTCTGTGTGCCAATATGGCAGCAGCATTTGTAGTCTTTCAAAGACAGTAGTCACTTAAGGACAGTTTCCTTAAAAACAACAACAAAAAAATCTATGGATCTTGTGGGTCAGTTTTGAACATCTTCCCTAAAAAAGGCACCAGGGGTAAATGTTCTTCCCTCAATACAGTCCATGCCCTGTATAGGTAAGGAGACAGTTTGGTGGCTTCATTAAAAGAAATTAAGAAGAAATAAAAAACTGATTTCTGTCTTTCCTGTCTTTCCAAGGACATGTTTGTAATAAAAGCAGCTCTATGGTCACTGTACAAATCAATGTAACAATGATCCTGAGATGGGTTAAAAAGCAGTGGTAAGTTAGACAAGCCATCTGCTAACAAAGCCATGTCTGCGTGAAGAGCACAGAGACATGATTGTGGCAGAGGCTTCCTGCCCTCATCCCTGACAGGATGGACACAGCTGCAGAGGTCACGCCAGGCTGTGCCACCTGCTGCTGCCCACCTGGGAGCTATGGCAGCAATGCAGAGGGGCCCTGCAGTGTGCAGTGCAGCAAGTGTGACAGCAGATTTGTAGAAGCTGTGCTTGGACCATGGTCACTGCTACTTCAATATAACTTGTACCAAGATCAGCAGTAGTTTCCTCCTGGATTTTAATAATTGTTTTCCTGGTTACTGTTAAATGGATTTTGGGGAGTTTCCTGAGTCCCAATAGATGTAGTGTTCACAGTCATAGGCAGGTTTATGTTAGAAGGGACATTTAAAGATCATCTAGTTCAACCTTCCCTGTCACAGTTAGGGATATATTTCCCTAAATGTTCATTAATTGTCCCACAGCAAGCATGGATAGTGACGTGTAAGAAGCCAAGTGAGTTGCACTTGAAATGAAAAATACGAGGTATTTCAGAAAATGCTTAATTTTAAACACATTATGACTCTGTTCTTACTCAGGTGGAACTGTGTCCATATTCACTTTGCGATTCATGTATTTTCTTATTTTAAGTAGGGCAACATCAGGAGCTAAATTTCCATGGAAAAAATTACACAAGCCAGTAGTATGCAGGTCAAGGCGCCAAATTTCAGAAACCCAAGCCTCAACACTAACTACCACTTCTTGTTTTGAGTTCACTATCTTTAGACATGATCACATAGCTTAGCTATAGATCACCAAAGCCCTAAAACTCTTCTGTGCCTTTAAACATACCCACCCACAAGCCTTTGCTTACCCAGCAACTTCCCGTTCCTGCCCAGTCAGAAACCGCTATTGAAGCCACTTGTTTGGGAACTACCAACATCTGCTGATAAGAGAAGCAAAACTTACAGTCTGGGAACAGCCTGCTCACCTGCATCCCCCATGGCTCAGGAGAGACCTTTATCACAGCACTCTCAGCCTTGGAAGAGCTGCTGGGCAAAAACGCACATAGGGAGGTGGGAGCCACAACGAGTTGGATGCTCAGTGCTAAGCTTTGGACTCAGGATAAGCCAAAGAGCATTGCATCTTTATTATTACTTTCCAAAGAAGCCCAGCAAATGTAATATGTCCATAAACGCACTTGGCATTAAAGGGGAAAGAGGACATGACATGTGTCATTGCTCGGTCAGCCAACACCAAGGCAGAAGAAATCTAGCTCTGAAGACAGAACGTTCTAGTTCTGCACCACTAAGTCAAAGAGAGGTTAATTATTACTCAGCTATTCAGGCAAGTCCCAAAATCCTCCACTTAATTGGGCCAAAACACAGCTAAGCATAGAAGGGAATTGCTTCTTAAACAAAGAGTTTTAAACTAAAAGTGTAATTTGTGGGTTCAGCACTGTACACAGTGCAATAAAGACACAGAAAGACCCAGACAGAAAGACCCAGACAGCACTTTGTGCCCTTCTAAATAAGGTTAATCCCAACACCTGGAGACTAGGAAAACCAGCCTTCTGTCTGAAGTGGTTCCCAAACACAGCAGGGAGGCCCTGGAGTCTTCATGACTCTGCCAGGGTCCTCAGGGCAGTCCCAGTGCATTGCTACTTCAGGCTGGTTTGTTGCATCCTCCTCACTTCCACGGCTGTTGTCCCCAAGGAAGAAAATCAGGCTGCTCCTTCACAAGGTTGCAAACCATGTTTTATTTTTCAAAAGACAAGGCCATTTGGCCCATGGGTACATATTAGCTGCTCCCTACACCATTTCCATATTGCTCACATGATCACAGATATGGGTTAAAAACGAATCTCAGAGTTTTATCAGAACTGTAAATGTATTGCCAGAATAGATACTGCCCTGCAGGGAACACAATTTACTAAAAGTGAAATGATTCATAAACTCATGTATTTATTTCAGACTGGGGTCAAACAGCTTTCATCAGTTATCCAAGTACACTTGAAAACCTTCCTTTGAGCAGAAAACAGCTCAAGTGGAGCTATTTTTAATGCCATCTAAAAAATGGCAAGGCATGACATACCTTACTTTTTACCACATGGTAAAGATGAAAAACTGGAACAACTTCTCTCTTTTATCCGTCTGACGACCTAAATGAGTAACTTTATTTATAACCACTAATGGCTACTACTTCTGACCTTATTTTTTCTCCTCAACAAACCACCTTCCCATCAGGGAATTTAAGCTTTCAGCAATTCAGACATTTATGTTATTCTTGCTCAGTATGGCTTTTGAGCTGTACACAAACTTCCCAGCTCACTGAGAAAAATAAACAAACAAACAATATTTTTTTTAATTGCTTCAGTTAATTCCAAGTACTATGGTCAGAAGGAGGGAGAAGATACACAAACTAATCAATTTTTTTTGCTTCTAAATAGCCTTGCAGCAATTTTTTGCCATATATTACCTTCTTTGCAGACACAGCAGCTATGCCAAAAAATTTACTTAAATTTAAGAAATGGAAAAAATACATGCAATATACAAGAATCATAGGTAACATCAGCATTAGCAAGGAACAACAGGTTAACAGAAGGCACAAATATCCTGTTTAGATCTATACCAGCAAACAATAAAAGGTATTCTCTTCCCCCACGCCTTTCCTCTTCATTGGTACACAGGGAAAGGAAGGAACAGCATAGCATTGCAGCTGGAGTACAATAAAATATCAGCAAGCTAAATAAATATACACACCCACAAAGGAACCAGCACCTTATAGAGTCACACCTTTGAGCTTACTGACACAACCTTTTCTTTTCCAAAGTACACACAAGGAGCATCCTCACTTGACGGTGGTCTCAGACCCTTTCACAAGTGAAGATGTAAAAAGCAAACTTCTCAGTGGTCTCAGGTACAGACTACCTCCAGCAGCCTCAGCAGCAAAGGATTTGCCAGGTGACAGAGAACTCTTGAAATTTTTCTCTTTTTTAACAGTTACAAAGATCTGATAAAAATCCAGCTCTTTCCTGAAAAACAAGTGGTAATACCAGCACTGGATTTCTGGAGAGAAAGAGCCACTTGCTGACTATTAGTTCCTCTGGTAGAATGTCTGGAACAAAATGAGTGGAAAAGATGATCACACATTAACAAAAAGTAGGAACTTCAGTGTCAATAAAACCGCAAAGAGAAGATTTTATTACAATAATTTTTGCCACCCATGAAGCACTACTAACAAATGCCAAAGTCCTATTTTTTGCAACATATGTTACAGCAGCTTTCTTGAGAAAAAAAACCCACATTTCTCCAATGTGCCTATACCAAACTGTCTAGAAACATATCATTGCTCAATACCAAAAAAAAAGATATGTTAAAAGAGTACTATAAAATGCAAGACTGTCCAAAATTTTGGCATTTATAATTGAAGGAGCTGTTGACATTCTCACAGGAAAGGAGGCCCTGCAGAGAGACCTAGACAAATCAGAAGGCTGGGCAATCACCAACCATATGAAGTTCAAAAAGGGAAAGTGCCAGATTCTGCACCTGGGATGGAGCAGCCCTGAATGTATGTGCAGGCTGGGGAACAAGTAGCTGGAAAGCAGCACTGCGGGAAGGGCCCTGGGGCTCCTGGTCCATGGCAAGTTGGCCATGAGCCAGCAGTGCCCTGGCAGCCAGGAGGGCCAACCCTGTCCTGGGGGGCATCAGGAACAGCATCACAGCCAGGCAAGGGAGGGCATTGTCCTGCTCTGCTCTGAGCTGGGGCAGCCTCACTCTTGAGTCCTGTGTGTAGTTTTAAGTGCCATGATATAAGAAAGCCATTAAGGAGCATCCAAAGGAGAGACACAAAGATGGTGAAGAATCTGGATGGGGAAGCCCCTCCTCTGGAGGGAAGCAGCTGAGGTAACTTGGTTTGTTCAGCCTGGAAAAGAGGAGAGTAAGGGGAGACTTCATCACTGTCTACAACTTTCTTCTGAGGGAAAGCAGAGTGGCAGACTCTTCTCTCTGGTGCCCAGTGACAGGACCCAAGGGAATGATATGGAACTGCATCAGGTGAGGTCTAGGCTGGATATCAGGAAGAAGTTCTTCACCCAGAGGGTGTCTGGGTACTGGAACAGGCTCCCCAGGGCAGTGGTCACAGCACCAAGCCTGACACAGATCAAGAAGCATTTGGACAATGCTTTCAGGCACATGGTGTAATTTTTGGGGTGTCTGTGCAGGGCAAGGAGTTGGACTTCAAAGATTCTTGTGGGTCTATTCCAACTTAGGATATTCTATGATTCTGTAATACCAAAGAGACTCCAGCTGGTTAGAGAACAGCAACAGAAGATTATTCTACAAATTTAAAAGGAACTACAAAGCAAAAAAAAAAAAAAAAAAAAAAAGCTTAATTCATGCATTTTAAAGTGGTAGCTGTCAGATGCTTTATCCAACAAGGAGCCCCCTTTGAGGAGCCATCCTGCTAGAGCATCTGTTCCTGCTCAGAGCCTGAAGCTCCTCTGCTTCACCTCCCCTGGAGTCCCTGGGGCCCATCCCAGCAGCAGTGTGACCCATGATCTGTTGCTGCAGGGGTCTGGGCCTTCGCTGCCCTGAGCCTTTCTTGCCCCTTCAATTTAGCCACTGATTTATGCACACCACTCTTCTTGCCTAATGTCTATATGCAGAGTGGGAGGCACATCTCTCTGCTCTTGGACAGTCACAGCTCATAATGCCTCCCAAAACCTCTGATGCCTTCCAGCAGAAAAAGAAAAAACATCCCATGAAAACAGCAAAGCTTTTGTGGCCTCTCTGACTGTGTAAAGCAACTGTGCACTTCTCAAATCAAATGTTTCCAAGCAATATGAAGAAGTGTTTCTCTAAATGGCACACAAGTTCAAGAAATCAAAACTCAGAATTACAGCCTTTATTTGCCTGAGTCCAGAAGCACCTGGAACACAGTAACTGCTGAATCCCTGTCTGAAGGAAAAGGATTCCATGATTCAGGGTTTTCCTTTTTCACTCAGTAAGAACCACTAAGAACAAGCCACCAGCAAAGAATCACTGGATGCTCATAAGAAAATACACAGATTTACATACCACTTTCTGTCCTCCACCAGTTACTGATGGCATCTCCATCTTAACTGCATGGTACAAAGGCATCCTACTGACAAAGGTTAACTACACAGTAAAAGTTTAACAGAACTCTTCCATCACATTGCAATTAAGTTTATTCATGGGCTTCTGTACTAAAGAAATCTGGGGTATTAACTACTGCACCAGAGTCCTAGTCATTTAAAGTACTGGATCACCAAGGCAAAATGACTGCAGAAATGGTGTGATAGGAACAGAAATTAGGAGTAGAAACTCTTACAACTAACACAAAACAGAAAATTGGTCTTTTGCCTTAAGTGCTGTGAAAACACCAAAATCCCATCTATCATCTGTTAAAACTTCTCAAATTTGGTGTGCAAATTATTAGAAATGCTAATTTCCTACTATTGCAAGTAGGAAAAAAAGGGGGCTGCTGCACAAATTACATTTTCTAGCGTAGATTTGCTGCGTACATTTATTCCTTGAAACAGCTTATCAAGTATCACATGGCAGAATCCGACTGGAGTTTCAAGAACAAAGAGCTCACTTCATGGGACACTCCTCCTGGTATACGGTCTGAAAGGCAGCAGGAAATGCCACCCTTCAAAGCCCTGCTGTAAACGCTGCTCTTATTTTCTTATGGGGAATATACTAATTGATTGGACACACCAAACAAACCTATTCATCATACCCAAGACCAGAAAGCTCTAATGAGGGGATAAACCCTAATCACAAACCCAGTCTATATTTAATAAGGGGAAGAGATCCAAGAAGACAACCAACAAAGAAAGAAGTCTGACCTATAGAATGAGCATCTACTCCTTGTCCTGATGTGAACTTCAGGGACTCCTGACGTGACTTGTGTCCCGCCAACTTGGCTCCTTTCTGGAGCAAATAATAATATAACCTAACCAAGACACAAAGCTGGGTTTGATCCACTAAAATGGTCAAATAGAAATGATGTCCACTGGCTCTGTAATCAGAGGCGTACATTAAACAAAAGGATTTGACTTCTCAAGATAAACAACTTCATAAGAAAAACAATTCCATTCTTTTAACAAATATATTTAACTTAATCTGAGAAAACATTTTAATGTCATTCTAAACAACAGCAACTAAAATAAGAACAAATAATCCATTTCCGATAATGCTATAAACATCAATACTTTTTTAGAACAAGGAATAAACTTCTCTTATCTCCTGTCCCCAAACTCAGGACCAGTTTGGCTGAATGCAAAAGAGAAGATGTGAGAACATTTCAGAGAAATCCTGTACTTCTCTCAGCAAGATCAACAGGCACATACAACACACAACACTAAAACCACACAAGGCTTTGCCAGTAGCACCACTTTCACAGTTCACAATCATTTCAAGAACTACAGAAATGTTTTCTCCAGATGCTGGGAAGGTCATGAAAAGTAGTTTTCTAAAGCCTTCTGAAGTCTGTATGAGAAAGAGGGCCAAGGCATTTGGGGTGTTAACTCTGATGACATCTCTCAGTAATACTCTGCTTTGTAATTCCAGCTGAGAGCTGGTACTCAGCAACTCTTGAGACTCAGGTGCCTACCTGAGGTTGTGCTACAGGCACCACAATCAATCCTGACTTTAAAACCATGATAGCAGACATGATAGCAGATAGCAGGGTGCCACTCAGCCAGCATTACCATGCCAAGAAGTTAAGAACAGAGTACACAACCCAGAAGGCCCTCAATACTTTTAATAACAACCCCAGTATAGAGACAGATGTGCCATAATAAAATGTCCTCAGGTAAACCTGCTCAGACTGGGAATATAGTTTTGCCCCGCAGGGGAAAAAGCAACAACCAAACATTTTCCTCTGCTAAGGTGTCCTTACAGCAATACCCTTAAGGGCATTCTCCAAAGGGACTAGTATTAACACACTCTTGCACCACTGGCCTACAATAAAGGATTATGAATCGTTTCCCAAGACTATATAGAAAATGGCAATACTAATACATCACAAGGCAGTTAATCTTTTATTTCCTGAGTCTTCCAACACACCCCTTCATCCCGAGCATGCCACAAGCCAGGATCCCATGCGAAGGCACAGCTTGGTTCCTGAAATCTGCTGCTGAGTTACCCTCTCTTTCTTCCTCCTTCCCTCATTTGGGACAAACCAGAACCAAACCCACCAAAAATGTCATAGAAACATTTAATCCATCTAAGAGATGGCTTAAAAAGAACACTAATTTTTTTGAACATTCACCTTAGCTTAATATTAAGTCAGAAGCCTAGCAAGGTTTGCTGCAAGATAAAGACAACATACTCTCAAAGAAAAGAAAGTCTGATACCATAAGCCAGGCTACATGCCCCACTGAAACAATGTATGTATCTGCTAAAATACATTAACATACAAAAACAGGAAGCCTATTCAACTCTAAAGTCTGTCAGGACACAGGATTGTACAGGAATAAAGTTTATCCTCTAGAAAGTTTTCCTGAAGTATGCCATTAATCCTAAAAGGAGTAAAAGGTATTACACTGACTCACATATTTAGGCTCTACTCCAGTATATTTACATTTACCCACTGGGGAAAGGGTCATTGAAGCACTTAAGAAATCCATCTTAAGGTGTATTGCATCTGAATTTTCAATGCAAGTTTAGTAAACTATACAAGTGACCAGTAACTTTCACTTTTGAAGATTTCCTTCCACACACCAGGGTAAACTGCAGAGTTTTCTTCAAAGCCTTAAAAGTGTGCCTTGGTTTTTTTCCATTTACTGACTGTGGCTACTCCTTGGTGAAAAAGTATCTAAGCACAACTGCACACTAGGAAAAACTACAAAATCTCATACAGAATTTTTATGTTAAACCCCTCTACAGAAGAGCCTACAGAAAACAGAGATGCTAACTTTGGCCAGCAAAACCAAACACACCCCAATTTCTGCCATGCTTTCAATGTGAACCAAAATTTGTCCTATTCAACAAAAGAACCCTCATATATTATTACATTACTCCAACATCACTCATGTTTGCAATTTCAGTGAAAAAAAAACCCTGCTCCCTAAACTTTACACCAAATAAGAAGGCTTTCACAGGCTGAACTGAAAAAAGGTCACTTGGTCCAAAGGAAAACAGCAGCTAAATAGAGAGCAAGTATTTACATTTATGAGTAAAATAAGCACGGGTATGACGCATTTACAGCTGAATCAACTCAGCAGCCTTTCCCAGTCAGCCACTGGTCTGCTATGGGAAAGTGTCTGTTCAGTCACAATGCCCATGGAACAAGACCTTGCAGAAAAGCTGCCAGACAGCCCTACATTGGCTGTCCTGGCTCAGGATATCAGGAACAAGCATAAATGATATTTTGAACCTAACTGAGATGACAGTATTAATCACCAGCTTTGCAGAAATGAGTCTAGAAGCGGACAGTATATTCTATTCTCCCCCAGCATTCCCCTTCTTCTTACAGGAACATTTAGAAATACAATAAATATTTACTCATTCCTTCTCTCCTAATGAATCTTTCCCAGTATATTTTCCCAATATAATGCTCGTATTTTCCACATAGCAAAGCTGTAGTTTCTTCTTCAGCATGGATAAAGTTTACTTCACAAGGCAGATCTGGAGCACAGTCAATATCAGTTCCCATTCTGAATCCAAACTATGAAAAGTTCTGCCTTTTTAAGAATGGAGCGTTTGAGCTACTTAACAGACTTCTTAAGAAAAGGATAATCTACTTAACCTTTCTTAATCAGAGGGCTGTCCAGAACAAAGTTGAGTTACAGTAAATATGGCCAATGGATAATGCTCGTATTTCAGACAAAAGACATCTGAGAAAATCCTAAATAATTAGAGAAAAAAAAGCCACCATGCAAAATTTGAACCAATAATACCTAAACCCAGTAATTTACTATTAGCTATGGTTCCAACTCAAAATCATCCTCATTTGTGTCTCAGTAATGGTTTAAAATGTCACATAATGATAAATATCAGGAAAAACCAAGAAAAAAGAGAATGCTTAAGCCATGACCCTCTGATACAAGCCTGAAGTCATAATCAATCTAGAAAGTTTCGAGGTCACATCCTAAAACTTGTAAAGTTGTCACACAATCACTAGCTTTAGGCTGTTAATTCTTTTTTCTTTTTTGCCCCCTCAGCAGAAGTCTTAATTCAGAGTGACTTTTACCTCCTGCCCTTCTACCCATACTCCACCCAAAACTACGTTCCTGGCTCTGAACACATCTGGAGACGGTGATTCACTAAGGAAAAATATTGGCCCTGCAGCCAAAAAGGTTGGTGAGATCAAACTACCCAGAGGACACACTTCCCTTCAGAACTGCCACTGCACTGCAGTCAACACACCGGACGCTCCAGGGGTGGAGCTGCTGCTTCTGCTTTTGGCTGGAGGCTGCTGCACCTTCCGCTGGGTCTGCACCCGGCCAAGAGACACAAAAAGACATTTGTCTTGCTAGAATTGTTTTTAAAAGTACCACCGATATTAACAATCCATATTGAAAGAAAAAAATTAGGCACATTATTCACTTGCTAGGGTTGGTTAGCACAGTGACGTATTCACACATATGCTCCAGCACACAGAGCCAGTGACCTACCAGTTTTTCTTCAGCTACTTTCTAAAGGCAAAAAAACAGATTCATGAGACTATATTGGTCTTACCACCCTGAAAACGAAGATTCAGCTGAAATCACCAGAGCAGAAGCCCATTGTGGTACAACTGTGCATATTTATTGATAAGGGCCCCAAAACTTTTCCTTCTGTCTTTTGAGGCACACTGGGACATCAAGAGCACTGGAAGGTTGCAAGTTTCTCAGGTTACACACTGGACCAGGGCACTAAACTCCCCCCACAATGCTGAAAGCTCAAGCTACCCTTCCTTTTTGCTTCCCTCTCTCCTCCAAAATGGTCCTCTCCTGCCATCACAGAATCATGGAATAAAGTGTGGAACATTTCTGATAAAAGCCCATGCCACTTGGCCTCAAAAGTAAGTTGGGACTAGCCATGCTTTCAAACACTATTCCCTTTTACCAGGCAGCAGGCTTGTGTGACAGCTCTGAAACAAAACAAAAAAAAAAACTTGAAGAGGTTCACAACTGTCAATATCACCCATACACAGTACTCATCAAATGAAAACATATATAAAGAACATCTTGTTATGGTAAAATAGCTTACATACAAAGTGCTAACACAAACATACAATTAGGGAAAAGACAAAAAAAAAAAAATAAATTAACATTTCAGTGAGGTGTCACCAGAACGTTAAAAAAAGCCCAGACTCAGAAGCAGCCAAGTCTTCTGGAATAGTGGTTTTCACAGCTTTTCTTTGGTTGGAGACTGACTGAACATACCCCCAAAAAAAAACCAAAAACACAAGCAGACCCTGCAGAATGTAGAGCCTCTTATTGCCAACTTCAAAACTTACGTATTTTGCAGCTTTAAGAGAATTCTTGTGTCATTTTACAGTATGTGCAGTGCCAGCAGGGTTGCTAGGCTCCAGCCCAGAGTCGATGATGTTTCAGTTGCACAAATTTGTCTTATGAAAGGCACATGTGAAGTATCGGTGGTGGGCAGTAACCATTACATGATACTGATGAGCTGAATATGATTTCCAACTTGGAGAAATAAACCTGAAAAAAACTTTATCTTTCTGACTTGATAAGGTAGTGCTAAGTCCCCTTAAAACAGCTATTCAAAACACAGTGCTCCCTAATTGATCTAAAAATAACTGCAGACAAAACAACCATCAACTTTCAAAAAAACCTAAATATGCAAAGTCACAGCTCAGAAAATTCAGAGAACACAGCCAATGTCAACAGCCAAAAGAGCCACTGTTTCTGCTTGGCATGGCTTTGGCACTCAAAAGGTCTCCAGAAACACCTTTATGCCATCACTCATGGGATGATGGTTTTGCCCCACCAGTTTTGTAACTTTGCTGGTGCAAGCTATACAACTTAAACCAATAGTAAAAGCTGGAACATCAGACCCATGCTTGTGTTATAACCAAAACACTTGTAAATGAAAACTGAGGAGACTTCAAAGGTCATCCCAAACACATATACTGTGCTGCACAGCACAGCCAGAATCCATGATGCAGGTGTTTATTTGCATCACCACGCTTTCTCTTTAAGTCGGTAACCTTGGTAATGTCAAGGCCACCTGTCTGCAGGAGATGATGGACCCCTCTAAGGACTCAGTGCTCTGAGGCTGCGATCTGCCAAATGTTGCAACAAGGGAGCATCAAGGAAAAGCTTGCTGCAAGCTGTAACTTATGAATTAAAGAGTTTCCAGGCTCAAGCAGATACCTCCTCCGAGAGCTTCCTGAAGCTAAATTTTTGTCCCATATCCTTCCCACAGAGGGAGGTTCAACATTTGCTCCCTCAGAATACTTGCTGGGAGCCCTCTTCTTGAAACAGGGTACACAGGCAAATATGTGCAACTTTGGAGAGCAGAAAGGAAGGAAACCATTCTCAACTCCAGTGGTACCAGTGGTAATGCTACAAATAAAAGTACGGTAGACACAGAGTATCTGCTGTGCCTCAAAGGACACAGGGTACGCTACCCTGCAGTTTCAAATAAACTCCTGCGCAGTGTTGGAGAAACATCAGCAGGACCTCTACGATGGTGATGCTTTTATAGTGATCTCCTTCAACATCATCTACCCTGACATGCTACAGAGAAGGCAGGACACACAGTTCTTCTCCCTTCTCAGTTCTCACAGTTGCAAGGGTGGGGGAAATCCTTTAAGGTTGGCAACAGCTAAATCCAAACAATCCCTGCAGCCACCACTATGTACACCGTGCTGCAAGTTAGTTCCCCAGGAGCTGAGCATCAGCTTGGAGGGCAGGTTTGGACAAGATGACCTACAGAAGTTTCTCCCAATCTCAAGCCCTTTCTGACCTCCACTGGGTCAGCAAATGCCACAGTTCTTCTGTGACAAGGGCAGCAACCATGGTTCAGTGCAACATCCCGTCAAAGTGACTACCATGTAAGAGGAAGAAGATAAACCTGACTTCTGCATCCTCTTCCCCTGCTGCTCAGATAAGCCCTGATTGGGAACTTGAGATGCTGAAGGGGCAGTTTGAGCTCCCTCTCCTTGTCTTCTGCCTCATCTGGAAATTACTTTCTTCCTTCCCTCATGGCATACATCGCCTCTTAGCAGGGATGCATTCTCACTGGAAAAAAGTCTGACCTCAGCTACCACAGGAGCCTGTTCCCTTGAGAACACTCTGGCTTTTGGTAAAACATATGGGAACAATTTTTTCAGGCTGTTTTAAGCAAAGCAGCCAAATGGCTCTATTGCATATACTCATATAGGATTTCCACAGATTTTAATACTTTGGATAAGCAAATATGACTACAAAAACAAACAAAAAAAATTAAAATTCTACTTCCAGCTTTCCTTCAAAGACAGTACGGTAACATAGACCAATCAACAGCCTTTAAAGGATCCTCAGAAAAGACTCCCCCTCTGTATTTAGAATGCAACTTTGTTATTACCTTAATACATTGCAGCAATTAAAGCATGTTGGGGAGTAAGTTACAGGACAAACTTTTCTAGCTTAATTCTTTACTTAGAGCCATGGGGTTTTTTTTAAATTGGTTGAGCTAGGAAATTGGGACAGGGATGGAAATCAAGGCTTCCCTGGAGACAAGTACAACCACTTGTTGTCCTTTAACAATTAAAGCTAAGAATATTAAGAAAGAGTAAAGAAAGGAAACTGGGCAGCAAGATAGAGAAGTCAAAGAGCTGCTAAGTCACAAATAATGAAGTCACACAGCACCAGATGATTGGCAGGAGCCTGGCATTATCCCACACCTCACTTAAGGCAGCAAGTTCCAACAGGAGTACCTCCAATGTGATGCACCTCCTGCTTTCCTGAGGTGTCTCACTCAGTTGCCTCATTTTCTTCCAGTAAGCAGCCTATACAGAGGATAAGCATGCCTATACAGAGGCATGTTATATTTAGCACCTAGCTATGGAAAAATATGGTAGAAATAATAATGCAGGGTTTGGGGCTTTTCCTGTTAACACCTTTAAGTTGTACAATATTTTCTGCAACAGCCAGACTGAAGACACTTCTGACTCCAGCGCGACAAACAGAAGTTTCTTGGTAATGTTGAGGAAACACCCCTCTGAAGTGCCAGTATATACCCTTCCCACCATCAGCTTTTCTCCCAAAATATAATCATATCAACAGGCTTACATTGCTGACAAGGAAGAGCGGAGCACATTGGGCTTTTCACCTGTGCCTTTCATCCAGCTTCCTCCTTCTTCCTCACACTATAACTTATTCTAACGAGAACAGTAATTCCCTTAGATAAGTCAGCAAATATTTTTGTAAAGAGCAGCTGCAGGATGTCTGCCTCACACAAATTAAATTACCTAGTGGCTCAATCCAGTGCCTTCAACAGACATTCTTCTGTGGTAGCTGGGTCAGACTCCACGCATTTCTGCTATTGTGCCTCATGCTCCCTATTTTCCATTTACATATTCTCTGCTCCAGAGTGAGGGAAGAAAAATGTTTATACTTGTGGGTGGGACTTTGGATGCAGATTAAAGTCAAGGTGCTATATTTACTGATCTTTTAAACTAATATCAACATGTTGAAAGGGAGTCAAAGTTCTTAAGAAAGATCAAAGTCCACATGCAGCAACCACAGATTAACATAAATAGATGCTGAAATGCTAACACAGACTGGCAAAACTTACTCGCATTTTCCCTGGAGCAAGTAATTTTACCTAATAGGGGAGCCAAAACGATGAAAACTCTTCTTCACCTTTATGCAGGGCACACTGCAGTACTTTGTGTTGGGGCGAATGACTCTTCACACTAATTTTGCAAGGCTAGGTTAATACTACCATATTGCTCATGGCTTGCAAGCTTTTGAAAGGTGAAGGCTACATCCTCATGGAAAAAAAAAAAAAAAAAAAAAAAAAAAAAAAGCAGCAGTATTGCTACTTAACTCAGACTTCATCAAAGTTAATCCTGCACTTCTTATTGCACTTGACAGAACTTTTGTTGTCTGACAAATGAAAAGCCAACAAGCAATAAAGTATATGACCTTCTTTTATTTGACTAATTACTATTTTGGTAAACAGATCACCTATTTTTCTTGTGGAAGCATCAACAGCAGCACCAAGAACACGAGGGATGTTGTTTCATGAGGGCAAAGGACAGTTTTGCAGATTAATCACAGCCCTGTAAAACAGATGCCAGGCCTGTATTTACAACCCTGACAGTGCAACTGCTTCGGCAAGAGGTGCAATTAAAGCAAGTGTGCAGGCAGTCACCAGAAGTCACAACCCAGTCACGGGCTTTGCCAGCAAACTGTAGGCACAACGCACACACAGAGAAGACATTGATCCTGCACACTTTATGTTCATAAGGCTGTGTCGACACCAGGCGGGATAAACCCATCCGGTAAAAAATTATTGTACGAAATTCAGGTAGCTTGGACCAGAAGAGGACCCAGGTTCTGAGTTTTATCAAATTTCATGAGTCAGTAGCAAACCATCTTTGATTTGATTTCCTCACCCGACATACTGAAGTTGTCAAGATCCACAAGACCACGGTAAAGCTCAAACGACTTTCAGGACTTCAGCCTACCTTCTTTGCATTTTGTACAAAAGATCTCGTCTGTACTTAATAACATACACTCAATATACAAACCTTTACAAAAGGGTGCCCAGCGGGAGCCCTGCCTCTGAAACCTACATCGTTTGAAGCCTCTCGTGCCCGTGCAAGGCGGACAAAGCGCGCTCCCCGGTTTTCACACAGGGAACCCCCGAGGAGGGACTCCCCACTCCCACCTAGGTACGGTTTCGGAAGCTGTCCCGCCGCCAGCAGCAGGAAGCGGGGCAGGCTCCGCACCGGCGCCCCCGCTGCCCGCGTCCCGCGGGGTCCCGCCGCGGGGGAGGTGCCGCCGGTGAGCGCGGGGCTGGCGGCAGAGCCGCGGCACCGGAGCCTCCGTCCCCGCCGCTCCAATGAGCCCCAGTCAGCACTGAGCGCCCGTCCGGCTGCGGACAGCCCGGGCCAGCACCGCTCCAGCTCGGCGGCTCCGAGTTCCGCCCCGGCCACAGCCACAGAGGCCGGGAATTTGGGGGCCGCAGCTCCCTCCCTCCCTCCCTCTCCGCCTGCCTCCCGCTCCCCAGGCGCTGCTCCTCTGAACACCCTGCAAACCGAACTACTCGAGGGAACGAACACTTTCCGTCAGCCTCCCGCCGCTTTGCTGCCGGTATCCTGGCTCACAAAAGCGACCCCACGTTGGAGAAAGAGGATGTGGATCCCACCGGCCCGCGCTCACCTCCGCCAAGAAGTTGTCCATGGTGGCCCCTCGGCCCGCCCGTGGGTGCGCAGCGCCGGGCACCAGCCGCGCACCATGTGCCGCTCTCGTCCGGCCCGGCCCGGCCCGGCTCGGCTCGGCTCGGCTTGCCCCACCGAGCCGCCTCAGCCGCCGCGCCGCTCCATCGCGCCCCGGCGCCGGCACCAGCCCGCAGCCTTTGTCCGCCCGCCCCCTCAGCGCCGCTCGGCCGGGCGGTCCCGGCAGCTCATAGCCGCCGCGGGGAGCCGGCAGCAGGGGTGACGCGGAGGAGGAGGAGGACAAGGAAAGCTCCCGCCGCCGCACGCTCCTGCCCGGGGCCGCCCCGTCCCGTCCAGGCGGGGCAGGAGCAGAGGCGGAGCCGGGGCCGCGCCGCTCCCCGCGCCGCGCTCAGCCGCGCCCCCGCCCCGCCCCGCCCTGGCCGGAGTGCGGGCAGCGCCCCCCGGGCTTCGCTCGTCCCGTCCAGTCCCACTGCAGCCCCCGGTACGTCGGCCCCGGGGTCCTGGGGACGCGTATGCGGCTGTTCGGGACGTGAAGAAACGCGTTGGAATGCGGAGTGAAAGGAGCGCGGGCGCTGGAAGGGTAGCGGAGGCTCGCCCCGGTCTGGGGGCGGCTCCACTCCCGTGCCCGACAGCGCACAGCCGTGCAAAGCTCCGCCATCCGGCGAGAGGTGCTGCCCGAGGTGGTTAGCGAATACACGTACCTGCAGGGTTCTGCCGCGGACAGGCAGCCCTCAGGTAAATGTGTAGAAAACTTGTGTACGAGCTCTCCTCAGCCTTAGCCGTATTCCTCCGCTAAACACATCTTGCAGCAGCCACTCACTGAGACATCCCTGCAAATGAAAATAGCTCTCCTTTTTAAAGTTTTCCAGTCCTTTACATTTCTGCGAAGCAGATTTAAAGTGTTCAGGTTTTGGAGACATGTCATGTTCGTAATTTTGCGCTGACCATGTAGTAACGAACAGCCCAAGAAATGTAGCAAAGGAGAATCAAATCTTGCAAATAATGCCAATTTCTTTCGCATTGCAGAAAGAAATGTACCAAAAAAAAACCCCAAACAAACAAAAAAAACACCAAAACAAAAAACCCACAAAGTCACAGACATGAGGAAAACAAATACAGTGTTCTGGTTTTCTGTCACAGGTAGAACCATAATATTGGTTTGGGAGCTTAAGCACATGAGTAAAGACATGGAAGACCAACCCTTGATGGTAGAAATAATCATGAGCTTGCAACTCTGATTTTTTAAGGTGTTACGGCCAACGCAGAGCACAAGCACCACTAAAAAAAGCAAGTTTAGGGATACAGACACTATACAAGAAAAAACCTTCTAGTTTCACCTTTGTGTTAAAAAAAAAAAAAAAAAATAAAAAATTATCTGAGTAAGGAAGAGAGCCGGTAAAAGATGTTTGGCTTTGAGATAGGTCATGTCCAAAGTGGGGTTGTGCTGGTCTTGGAGATGAAAACTGAGGAAAACACCCATGAAAACTGCTATGCCATCAAGGTTAGCACTGGGACAAACCAACACAAGAGGCTTACATGTTAGGGCCTACATGGGGGCTATGACTACCTGTCCCATCACACAGAAACAAGGTGGGGGAAAGTTTTCAGACAGAGAGCAATTGCCTTGGGCATTGCCAGCTCTTAGAGACCAGCAGCTCTCCCTAGCTCACCTTCCCATGGACAGTGACAGTGGCTTCTGGCAGAAAAAGCAGAAACACTGCCCAGCTTGCTGGTAACACAGCATAGTCTCTTGGGCAGCATCTCTGTTGCAGCTTGCCAAGCCCAGCTGGGAAACATCCTAATGGACACCCTGCAGCATCCTGGGGGATGACTGATGCTGGAGATCACTTCTTTTGTCACCTCCCTAGTATCTAGACCTAGGTAAAGATGTTGTACCTTCTTACGGTTGCTCTGAAACTCAAGATTTGCAAAGGATTTCCCCTGAATTCACCTATCTCCATAGGTATCAGCTCACACAGAAGTTAACCCGAATCGTTATTTTGTTGTAGATTCTAAGGGATAAATTCCAGTGTGGGAGTTCAGTAACTGTATTCCAAACTACTGCACTTCTAAAGTTACTCCAGGGAAACAGGTTTTTTCCACAATCACTGTCCCAGAAAGCTTCCCCTTTAATACAAGCCCTAGTTTGGCAAGAGCTGAGTCATATTGGAGGTTTTTGTTAAATTATTTTGACTTCTGATTGAATACTTTTTTAAACACCATGTTATTGGTATGTAGCACGCATGTCTGGCTACTACATTGTACTCAGGTCTGTGAAACACAACTGGTGTATTCATGAAAATGAATTTTTTGTGAATTCATGAAAAACTTTGAATGAGTCATGCAATAAAAGCAGCCTGTGTTTTTTTAAATGAGAATTTCAGTAAATTACAAAAAAAACATTATCAATAGAATAGGATCAGTTTTATGCAGTAAAAATACATTGCAGAAAGAATGAGTATTCTCTTGTGGTGGGGAAGCATTGCAAAAGAGTTTTTAAACTCCTAAGACTTTGTTAAGATATAAAACGACTGAAAAGTTGCAGGAAGGATTGCAGAAAAGGGGGTTTGGAAGCAGAGTGGAACAGTTACTCCAACAAGCTTCATCCTTTTCTCCTTCTATGTCTCTTTGTGTCAGTTTTGCTCACAGTTTTTAAGCATTAGCATCTGTGTTTCATAGGAAAGGGGGTTTGAAACATGGCATTTCCTTTTCCCGTTCTGAAAATGACCCCAAACTAGTCTCTTACTCATTTTATGCAATTGTTTTGGAATTTGGAAAACCCCACAGACACAGTGTACAAAGCTTCATGAACATCTGGAGACTTGGCCAGTTCTGCACAGCTCCGATTTTCTTTTAATCGGTAGAAATTCCTTCACTGATTGTGTGCCTAAGGTAAATTACTTCCTTTTGAAGCTGCTCACATGCATGCCGGCTCAGCTTTCAGCTCAGGTGTGGACCAGGAATGGACCAAAATCTCGGTTCCATCTCCCTGATGAGACACCTCACAGGCTGTGAAGATCTTACCCTCTTGTGCAGGTGGTCGGTGGAAAGGTGTCTGGTCCTTGGGCCCCTTTCCTTGCTCCAGCCTCTCTCTTGCTCCATGCAGCACAGCTTTGGCGTTTGCTATATTTGCTTTGTTCTCATCTGGTCTGTTGGGCTATTTTAGTATCCCTCAGTTACATTTGCTCCATTACGTGGGCCAGGACTCATCTTCACCCATTCTTTCTGACCTTTTTTCCCTCCCCCAGTAGTTGCTAAAGTCCATATGTGACCAAAGTGTCTGACAAAAACAGACATCTCTTCTTTCCTTAGATCCCAAAGTATCCTTAGCAGCTGGAGCTTTTGTAAGGCACTGGACTTTTTAAAAAGAGATTAATATTACTCCTCTCTCTATCAACAACTCTATCCCATTGCATGCAGATTTTCATTTCTGTTCCAGAGGCAAAACCAGCCTCTGGAGCCTCTGAGTTATCTATAAATCATATGCTTCACCTGACCTGTGTTTCTTCACAGGGAATTTCCACAGACCGGAGTTGTAGGGCTTTTTTTAGAGATTTATTGCATGTATTACAAAGTTTGTAGACATAATTGCATCCCAACATACCATTAACTCACTCAGTATTTTGAGCACACATGCTCAAATTCTAGATGCCCCTTTTTAAAAGTAAATTTTCCCCCAATTTTCATCTACAAAAACCTTCAGAGCAACATGAGGTTTGGTGGGTCCTGAAGCTGGGGGAGTTGGGGGCCCCCTGAGTGGGTGATGGCAGAACCTGGCATTCAAGGCCCATCCCACCACCCCAGCCAAGGGCACTGTGCCATGGGGAGGTAGGGGGAACCCTTGGGAGAGTGCAGGGATGGAGTGGTGTCCTCAGGGTTGTAAAAGTATGTTTGAAACCGAACAGACTGGGCTGTAGCAAGTCCTTTTCTTCACTGCATCTGATTGTCCATGGTGACGGTTTCTATGCACTTTCCAATAAGCAAAGACTTGTTCTGTTGCCCAAGCCTTAACACAAGATCTGGGGGGGCACATCTTTATGCTAAAAGCTTTATATTCAATGATTTTTTGGAAAGGTTGATGAGTTTTCATTGCATGCGAAGATGCTTTGCTCTTTCTTAGCTTGTCTTATCTTTAGTTGCCATTTTTCCACAGTGGTATCATTGAACGGAGTGATTTTAGCTTTTGCATACCTGACAGGTTTATTGCACAAAAGCTTTTTTCACCCTCTGGAGGAGTTTTCTTTTCCCTGCTGATGGCACTGAAGTAGGTTATCTACCTTACCCACAGCAGTACTGTCCCTTCTGTAAGGCATGTGGATTGATTTCAGTCAAAGAATTAAATGATATATTCAGTTAATTCAATCTTATTGATTAAAAGGAGCCGAAATTAACATTCTCTGCTCTCCAAAATGAGGCAGTGTGTTTCTTTGTTCATGGCTCAAGGCCTCATTTCATCCAGTATTATCTGTAAAATCTGCTCTCAGATTGTTCCCCTTGGTGTCTTTGTCTGCAGCACACATAATTTTTGAGTAAGCTTGCTTATGGTCTGTATTTCTGATGAGAATTTCTGTTTCTTTAAACTTACTCCAAAAGAGGAGTTTTACCCCCACTCTGGGGCTGCTATTGTTCTTGTCAGCTCCTATCAGCTTTTAGCTCACCAACTTTTTGTAGAAAAGATAATGGGCATTTACAAATATTTCTGTAATGGGTGACAGTACAGGAAGACTGCTGGCACAGAACACAATGTTGTACCACACCAGTTTTGAGGAATGCCCTTTTCTTATTTGAGATGTACAGATCCAAAGCTGTTACTGTGGATCTGGATTGTCTTATGATAGCACATTTAGCACTACCAGCTTAGTGACTGGTGAAGGTCACTAAGTATGTGTGGTTATACTCTGTTTCTGGGCAGAGCCTCCACCTGGGAGATTCTAAATTTTAATTTCCACATAAGAAAATGTTCTCTATTACAGGATTTCAATATGTGGTTTCACAGACTCCAGACTTTTTTCCCAATGTCACAGAGCCACCTCCTCATCTGGCAGCACACAAGACAAACAGCTGTCTAACTCTGCATGTTTTTATGTATATCCTGAACTCTACAGAGAGCCTTTTCTCTTCAGTGCTCACAACTCTTTGTCTGTCTCTTCCCTCCATCCTTTGTATTATGAAGTGACCTGCTTCCATGTGGGCCCCTCAGGCAACACCACTGTGGTGGCAGCCTATTCCCTGTGTGCATCTCAGTCCTGGTGTT
This sequence comes from Certhia americana, assembly GCA_018697195.1. Lineage (NCBI taxonomy): Eukaryota > Metazoa > Chordata > Aves > Passeriformes > Certhiidae > Certhia > Certhia americana. The sequence continues at coordinate 78,286,613 of CM031858.1, read as the reverse complement.
CTGAGCTTCATTGACCTTTCATCTCATTTAAGATTGCTGCTGCACTTAGTTGTCACCAACATCTTTTAATCCAGTTGGTCTTCTCTTAGAATCTTACTTGCAACCTATTCATTTAAATTCTGTTTATCAGCTTGGAATATAGTTTTTTTACGGAAGATGTCAACAAAGAGAGAGCTGTATTGTACAAAAGGATTAGTTGATCACATAAAGATACCCACTGGAAGAAAAACAGTGATGTGACAGATAAAAACTATCAAAAAGCTTAGAATCAGTTAAAGGATAAAGACAGTAGTAAAACATAGAAAGAAATAAAGCTTTTCAGCTTTTCTCATCTTCTAACTCAGATTGTGAGCACATTTTCCTTGCCTTCACCTGGGAAGCCAGTAAGAAGACAAGTGTGTGAAGGCAACTTGTGGTTGCAAACCCTGAAGTCACAGTTTATGACATGTTCATTTATCAGGTAGTCAGACCTCTGCAAAACATCCCAGCACCACTCTGAAGGTCACTGCCCACAGAGCAGGGCCCAGAGGGGAGCCCATGAGGGCATCTTTTGCTGCCTCAGTGCTGTGTAAGCCAGGTTAGCTCAAAACACTTCCCCTAGCAGTTTAAACTAGGTCAACCTTGCTCTGCTGAGGCAAACAAGCAACACCCACACTTTCCTTGCCACTGGCAGTATTATGGAAGGAAAATTCTTCAGTAAAAGGGCATCAAAGCCCAGCATGGGCCAGTCATACCTTAATTAAGTGGCACTGTTCAGCCAGCAAATATAAATCAAAGGCTGCCTTGTCACTTGTGGTGTCAGGCCAGTTTAAACCATGCCCATGCTCTCTCCCCACTGTTTATTATTTCCTCAGCTGTGACATGTGGAGGGTAAGCCTACCTGAGAGCTACAGCTTGGCACCTTACCTATTATTTTCCTGGTATCTCCCACTTCTCATGCTTGGATTCCTGTTGGGTAGCAGTTCCAGATTATGCAAGCTGCTTGCCCTCTGTGGAAAGATTAGCTAAAAATATTGCTCCAGAAACAGTCTGGGTAAATAAGGATCAGGGTATAGGTCCAGATTTGTGCTTGTCTGAAATGCAGCCTCTGAAGTACACCTAGGATGGGCAATAGGCCACCAGGCGATATTTCACTCTACAGATGTGCTCTTATTTTCCTGCACTCCCTATTTGTGTAGCATAGCTGTTTTATCTCTGTGGATTGATGCAGCAAATGGAGGATGGAACAACTGATCCAAACTTTTCTTTCGGTTTGGGTTCTGGTTTTGTGTTTGTTTTCTTAAAACAAAAAGTTGTCAGAAAAAGTTTTGATTCTGATCAATTACCTGAGCAGATTCATATGAAGACCTTGCAAACAAATATTGTTACAACATGAAGAAGTACAGGAACAAGGATGCTCTGCATTGCTGCTAGCATTTGTTCCTTGGACCAGGTCACAGCTTCAAAGAGCCAGGAGGAAAAACCTTCACAGACTTTTGTGCTTTATCCATTTCGCATATCTAAGGCTTTATCAGCCTGAGGGATAATTGATACTTTCCATCAGTGCTCTTCTGTTAAAAGTTTCTTTCCATGTGTCTGCTATGGTAAGAAATATTCCTCCCCTTTGCCCCTAGATTCCTTCCTGTGTTTGAAATCAAGAAATCCCATCGTAGCACAGGACAGCTAAATATTCATTTCAAAGGAGACAGAGTTTCCCATGAAATCTGTGGGGGCTTAAATGACAACCACGTATTCTTAGTGAGATGTTCAAAATACTGAGAACCTACACATTACAGAGGAGAATTTTCTTTAGAAATTTGTTAAAACCAGTATCTAGTAATACAAAAATGAAATGCGATTATTGTATCTTTTCATAATCACATTTACAACTTAATGAATCTTGTCTGAAATGATCTCAAAATCTTCTCTTGTATTCTCTAATGTGATAGGTTCAATTTTGGTAGCTAAAAGTGTTGCCCAAATAAGATTCAATTTTGGTAGCTAAATTGTTGCCCAAATACACTTGTTTTGTTCTAGTATATTGTTGTGCATAATTTTAGGATGTGTTGAGGTCTCAGTCAGACTATAACTGTATAGGTTTGCCTATTTACTGAATGCATTCAAGTGAATAAACATGCCATTTCTTTGTTATAAACAAAATCAAAGTTCCTGGCTTACATCAGTCTGTTGTCCCAGAATAGAATCAAAGGCTGCTGAGGTAGCTTAGGTCCCTATTTAGAAATAGGAAAACCTTTGTTTTGTGTACACAGACACTGAGCACTCCAGTGTGAGATGTTAGAGGAAGTTGGGGGTCAGCAAGCCCAGTGCTAGCTGCATTCTTGGCATGCAGTCTGCCTGTAGCAGTATTTGGTGTTTCTGTTTACTTGCCACATATGAGAATTAGTAAACTGGAAAAACATGGTAGTCATGTTTAGTACCAGGCTGGTTAAAGGATATATGAAACTTCATCTTCTATTTCCTTTGATTCTTATCCCAACTGTTTTACCATTTACCAGTCCCCTAACAACCATAAAACTGTAGCAATGCAATTCTTTTCTTAGTCAATGAATTACAGGATTTGCACAGGATACAGCAGCAAGCTGTAAACAAAAAATGAAGTAGAAAACAATTCCATAAAAACAGCTATTAACATTTGAGTACCAAACACGGTAGCAAACACGATAGTTTTCAACAACCTGACAGTATCAAGCCTTCTAATTCCAATGGGCTTTCAACTGGAAACTGGGAAATAACTTGCATTTGGATCTTCGCAAATTCTTTCTTGAAACAGCAAACACCTCTGTGTATGCACTACCAGAACTTTGTTTCTTTTTGCCTTTTCTGCCCAGTTGCTACAAATAGGATACAGTGGAATATATTGACCAGTGAACCCTTTTCTCCTCTTAGCCCCCACAACTGGTTCAGAATTCCAGAACTGGAAAGACTTCTTTTCTTTGCATTTCTGGGCAGAAGTTTGAGTACAACACTGGGGTGTATGTTGGATCTGCCCTTCAGTTATGTTGGTAACTTTTTCCATTGGAAAACTACTGAATCTTTGCTAGAGGCTTTTTTTTTTGCTCAAAAGCATTCTAAACCCTTTTAGAAACCCTGCAACTCAGCTAACCCCTTCTGCATCTAGAACAAATTCTCCTTCAAGTTTAAAGACTTCAAAAGCAAGTATAAATCTCTTCAGAGAGGAAGCCAGAACCAATGTATTTGCGGGACAATCCCAGCAGAATCAAGTCAAATGGGGGGAAATCATCTGGAGGGTGAGCAGAATAGTGCCATTTCTCCCAGTCACAGTTATCAGTGTAAAAACTGCAGAAGATCAAGCCCTTCCTCTGTGCACAGGTGAAACTCTGCAGCAAATGTTCATCTACTGAAGACTAATCTGGCAGAAGGACTCTGCCTAGGCTGGAGAGGGAATGTTTAAATTCCAGTCTTGACAAAATTTCTTGGTGGCATCAAATCTGAAGGATATTTTGTCCCGACTAAAAATAAAAATGCCTGGCTGAATTGAAGGCAGCCTTTGCTACTGACTGACCTGAATATGCATTACTAGTTGAAAGAGATAAGTAAATCAACTTTGTAGGTACATTTAGTGAATCAACTTTTGCTTAGAAGCATTGGAAGAAGGTTTCCTCTTATCTTCAGAAAAATAGGTTATTCTCTTCTCTTAGTTAAAAAAGAAATTTTTTTGATGTTAATAAACAACAAAAGATGGAGCTGAGTTTTGTTAAGAACCAAATGTGTGCTAAATTAGGGTTGTATGTTTTGCTTTTTATTAATGGCATCCTCAGAGGATACTGACTCACTGGATGACGGAAGTGCTTGTGGCTTGGGACCCATCCTGAGCCACTCATCCTAGAACTAGGGAAGCTCTTCCCTTTTCTTAATGTAAGGAAGCTTCCAGATTCATTTCTCATGTGCTTCAACACCAAGAAATAGGGGCAGCAAGGCACTCAAGTAGGGGTCTCTAAAGTGAAACAAGTAATCATCTTGTGAGGTTATCCAGCTACTGGTGAAGTTTTCTAACCAGGAACAACCAGGATTTCATCAGCCTTTGAGTACTGTTCTTTTTCCACTCGGTCAGACCAATGCTTGGTTTTGCGAGTCACCCATTCTTCTGTCCCAGAAAGGAGGGCTTTGCCAACCATGGACACAGACAAACAACAGCTGTGGTCTGAGGAGGAGAGTTAAAGGAGCCAGGCAGGTTGATTTGTTCTCATCCATTTTGTCTGCCTTCAGAGCCTCTCTCTGATGAAAATTCCTGGGTCTTCTTTTTGCAAAACCCTAACACACTTTCAGTTGTTTTTCTGTTGTTCCTAGGAAGTGATAGATTAAAGGGCTGCACATGTCTGACTCAGCACTGTGTTTATACCTAGGTGTTTTAGCCTAATGAGAAATTCAACTCTTCCTAGTACTCAGGTGTCAGGATTATGCTGTGGAAAACATCTGCTTTTGGGGAAATGAGATAAATAATTCAAACATCATACTGGAAGTCTTTAACCACTGTACTAGATGTTTACCAGGCCCTTCTAGCAGTCATAATCGCTGTGATGTCTCTACTCTGTGATGCTGGCACTGTTGAAGGGAATAGCAATTGTAAGGCCTGTTTTGCCTTCATGCTGTACTAAATATATGGCATGTAAGAAATGGACCTTCCCAGTGGTAAGATGATAAAGGATTATCATTGTCAGTATATTTCAGTCAGAATTGCAGAATTGTCATTGTATGTTTTCCTAACACTTGGCCTGACTGTGGAAAGTTATAGTAATCCATAACTATTCCTACAGAAAAAGTATGTATTTTTTATTTTACAGGTAATTATTTTTAGTAGTCTGTGTTTTATAGAAGCACCCATGCTGAGGAAATTTTTAAACCAATGAGGTTTTACTTAGATATAAAGTGCTAATGCAGTTTAAAAAGTCTGGGCAGGGTCCTCTTGAATAAGTTAGTTACACATGCAGTGAAAAGATGCCCTCAAGATGCTCACAAAGCTAGGAACCTGCTGAAGCACTCCTAGGATTTTCTTCTCATTCCCCTCTTATTCACCTCTGCCTGTTTGTTCTTGCTGCTATCGGGTACCTTTTGTTTCCAAATTACTGCCGTGTGAGTGGGCTTTTGGAACTGCCTGGAGCAATGGCTAAGGCACAGAGCCCTGTGCATGAGTGGCAGCAGTCAGTAGTTCACAGACTCCCTTCATGCTACATGTCAGGGTTGCTGTGATGTCTCAGCTGTCTGAAGATGAGCTTGTCTCCCCAAACTTGCCCTAAACCAGAACAGCTTGTGCTTCAGCTGTCACTGAACAGCACCATGGGACAGTACACTTCCTAAAGTGGTTCTTAAAACACACAACTACTGTTGAGCAATAAAACCTGGGAACATGAAGTGATGTGTGAGCTATTTTAGATGCTAATTTTCAAATCCTTCCTGTTTTAAACATTTTAAGTTGATAACAATGTTTATGAAATACACCCAATGTTATTTTTATCTAATTGCAAGTTACTCCCATAGTCTATTGGAAATGTGCTGGGATCTACAAATAGACAAATAACATTCACGTAGTTGGACTGCATTATGAAGAACGAAGCAGTGGGAAAGCAGGTTCAGTTTCAGTGGAGCAAATGCTGCCTCAGTCTGCAGCTGCCAATTACCACATGCTACTGCATGGACAGGACCAATCTGTAAGTCTTCCACCTGTGGCTAAACTGTGCCAGAACTCTGTGCTGCAAACAGTAGCCCCTGAAGAGGAGGGCTTAGTGCTACACCCTGGGGTCCTCTGGGTATTGTGGTGTTCTTCTGCACTTGTCTGAGCTCTGAGAGCTGTGCCTCACCTGTACAATTCGGCAGTGCAGTGTTACTGCAAAGTGCGGTGTAGTGTTGGCACAGCAAGGGAATGGGTCAGTCTGTAAGAGCACAAATTTGATGTGAGACTTCCCAGTTCATACACATCAAGATGGTTCCTAATTAAGATGCCTCTACTGCTTTAAAACTGTCAGTCAAAATGGGTTTCTTTTCAGCTTTGAGGGACTGTGAGATTTTTTTTTTTCTGAGCGACCTTAACTTACCCAGACTATACAATGGGTGGCATGATCAGGACAGTCACAGTGACCACTTCTTGCTCTGTAGTCCTCCCCCAACATCTTTTGTCCAAAATACATCAGATCCATTCATGAGGTTTTCTTCTTCCAGTCTTACACTATTCCTAAAAAATTCACAAAGGCAGAATTGAGATTCCAAAAAATAATGCCAGCAGGAAACAGAATGGAGACTGAAGCATTCCCATCTAGAGAAACAGGCCAACAAAGAGAATATTGTCTTCATTTTGTAGAAGTTTATTGTCAAATTGCTTTGACCTCAACTTTAGACTTATCTATATGTTTCTCATTTGAAATGCTGACAGAACAGCATCAGTGCTCCTGCTACAGTAATCTCATGACATCTTCTGCGGTCAGTCTTTATGCTCACCATGATAAAACAGCAGCCAAAAAGGACACATTATGTCTAATTACCCTCACTCAAACTTGAATGCTATGCAATGGACAAATAAAAATCAGCAACGTTTTCTTGACTCAACTGCTGGCAGTTTCCAGCTTTTGAAAGCTTTCAAAATAAAAGTATTTATGAAACTTTTTCACTTAACCAGATGCAATCCAGCTTCTGAATATAATCCTATTTTTGCCTGGGAGCAGGCCACGAAGGGTCAGCACCAATACTGAATCTTCCTGATAGCAGCGCATAAGCACATAGGTAGCTTGTGAAACAGCTGGTGTCTCTTTAGCTGTGGTAAAGCTGTGCTTGGTCAGGAACATCATAGTCCAAAGGGATGGCAATGAGAGTGAGGTCTGCAGGCCTGAATAGGTCAGCCAATTAGTGACAGTCGAATAACAACAGATCTTTAGAGTATGAAAGTAAAGACTTTATATAAAACCAGCAAAGATTCTCTGTTTCTGCAGAAGTAGAGTGAAATGAAGAGAATACTGCCAATATGGAAATTCTGAAACAGCCCTTAAACATTCACATCTCAAAAATGGTACCACCATACTCTTACTTATTGGTTTGGCGTCCAAATAATTCTGAAGGTAAACTATGTTCAGATAGATCTTTGAAAAACCCTAGTTTTAGGAACTTTAGTTATACAGTGATGGAAAATCTGCACTTCAGAGCTGCTTCCTGGGCTGAAAGTTATGCAATGAAAATGGGGGATTTGGTCTCTGAATAGATCTAATAATATAATTTTATTTAAACAGAATGGTGATGAAGTACATTATGGGCCTAGTTTTCTTTCAATTAGTTTCCTTTTCCCTGATGAAAAGTTCCTTCAATTAAAGAAGTCATAAAATGAAAGCAAGAAACAGGATTCAATTTATTGAAGATAAAACTGAGACTGGGAGAAATACCACTGTATAAAGGAGTTGCAAGATGAACCTCATAAAAATTCCATGGTAGTTTATAGTCTTGTGACATATCTAATGGCAATATCTTGGGGGATGGGGCAGAATGGACATCGCTCTTTGCATAGGACAGCTTGATAGATAAGCTATCAGATTTTCATTACAGAGAAGAGGTAATTTTTTCATTTCTTCTGGATACATTATAGTAGTTATTAAGGTCAATAAAGCACACCATTGAGTCCAGGGAAGATAACAAGAGATACAGCAAACAAGCTATTATTGATCTGTCTTGAGGACAATGAAATACCCACTGACCCATTTCCAGATTAGATATTTACTGCTTTTTCTTATTGCTAGATGACAGCTAGCTTTATGTTTGTTGTATATAAATATTCTAGTTTGCTGGCATACATATGTCATGGTTTAGAATCTCATGGTGCACAGATGAAGTGCAGCAAATATATGCAATGGGATGAACAGACACAGATCTGAAAAGAAATTGAAGATTGTCTTTCTAGCACAAATGCTCTTTGTAAAAGGTACCATCAAAGGAATATACTGGGCATAGATGATTACATATACATCTAACAGCTAAGTACAAGTTTGCATCTTTCTTATATATTATTAAAATTAATTAAATACATTATTAAAATTTTTAATTTATGTTATCATTGTTTATGGTATCATTGAAAGCCCTTGACAGATTTATATAATACATGAATTGCAAACAGTTGTGAATTACTAAAATTGCAGTTCTAACAAAAGCTTCAGGTAATGTTATAAACCACAGGAGAGAAACCTGATTCACTAAAATCCCAATGGAAATACAGATCTGTAACTTCATCTTATTTGCAATTTTACATACAAGCTCTGTATGAAGAAATATTGGTGCATATACACCTCCCTGCCTAGATTTGCTTCTCTCAACTCCTCCTGCTTCATCATTCCCTCTTTTTTGTGGCTTACATCCATGGGCATGTTGCATTGGATGGCAGCTACAGTCACTGTCTCAGCTGCAATTTTAAGGCTCATGAGTCCTTATCTCTCTCAATTTAATTTGCATTAACACCTGACTGCCCTCTGCAGAAAATCAGCAAAAGCAAATATGGGACAATTCATGATGTACACAAGTCTACAGGCCAGTGAATGGGATTAATTCATCAAGGAAAGTGTCTGTGCTAACGTCCTGGTGGAAAAAGTGTGTCTAGGGTGTGCTATAACCCCCATCCTGATGCAGATTCTTGGGATATACGGTCAGTCTGTGCTACCTTGATCACCACAACCCAGGGAGAAAGAATTTCCACCTTCTTTAAAGGAGCAGGCAAACCAAGGCATTCATAATTTGACTCTTTGATGATCCAATGTGCATTTTCCTGCCCAGTTTGTACTGCATGGCATAGCACAGAAAGGAATTTTACCTCTCTGTGAGGATATATCAGTCTGGCAGGTCACCTACATTATGGCTGTGACGTTCACATCCAGTCTGTCCACAACTCAATCACTTGTGTTTGACAAATGCAGATACGTGGTTCACTCCAGTTCTAACACTGAAAGAAAAGATATTTAATAATAAAGTCAGGGGATCTGGAAATCAGAGGAAGAACCTCTTCAGTGCCCCCAGCCAGTGCACTGGTAGGTGCAGCCAAGTGCCAGAGAGCCACCAGGGCGCCAGGACCCACACTGCCAGCCACCCAAATGGTTTCAAAACACAGTGCACCAAACACTTGTCACTGGGACTCAGCCGTGTCACCTAATGCCTGTCCACACTTTATTGAAATGTTAACAAGTAAAAATATATGGTTTACTTAATTTATGCCTGGATGAGCTACACCTCACCTTATCTTCCCCAGTGCTTACAGTTTAAGGTATTGTAGCTTTCTGAAAATGTTGCAGATCAGGTGATATTGGAAAGGTTAAGTAAATCTAAGAGCTAACAAGGGTTAAATAAATCTATTAGCTAGCAAGTGTTAAATAAATCTAATAGCTAAATCTAATAGCTAGCAAATAAAACCCAGAATGTAGAATTGCAAAAAGGCAGGATTTGCAGAATTTGGCACTAGAAAGCAGATCGTACAGGTGCAGAAATATGACAGCTGTGTGCAATCATGGCTAAGGACCAAATTAAAATTGTACTTTAAATTCCTTTGTAATTAGTGCAGGATCACTGCACATCATCAAAGTCTCTGCTTGCGAGTCCAGGATTTCCAGAGTGAAATAATGCTCATGACACTGGCTATGTTTTGGTGTCATTAGCAGTAATTAGGCAGTGGGGACCAGAAGGACTCAGTTTTGAAGTCTGATGTGGAAAAGTATTTAAAAAATGCACAGATTTCCATTCTAAAATGGAAGCTCCATCTACCTGATTTTCACCTTTCATAGTAAGCACTTATGGAGACTATAAACATTCATAAAACAAATGGCTTGTTGGATGTATCACCTTGGTCAAAGTGGATAACAAAGCTTAGATAATTTCCCCATACGGATAGTGCACCTTCTTCACCACCAGCTTATCTGCAGACGATATTTTAGAAGGAAGAACATAAACTGACAGGAGAGTACAATAGTTCCCTTGAAGTGTAATTGGTCAAGACAAAATAAATCAATACAAAAAAGCCATAATAATTTTACATCTTTGATTTTTCAGAGTAAACATAGATTCAGTGTTGAACACATGAACAATCCCATTTATGTCAAAAGAAAATTTAAAAATGAATCATGGTCCAATTTTAGTTGAGCATTTGCAACAACGAAGAAATTTTTTTTTAATGATTCAAGGGTTTTGAAGATTCAAATTTTTTTAAAGGATGTTGTTGACATCTGATATACAGAACTGAGACTTATTATTAAAGTTACAACCTAAAATCAAATCAGAAAATGCAATTAAAAAGCTCCTACTAAAATGGTTATTATAGAGGCTTTTTTTTTTTTTTTTCTTTAATACAATGCAATCCTATTACTTAAAGAGAAAAATATTGGGAAAAAATATGGAAACTGCATCTGCCAAAAAGGATCATGTACTGGCATAGACAAGGCAAACCCCCTTGAGAGTGGCCAGTGTGCCAGGACACTGTGCTAAATGCAAATTATGGTAGCATTTTAAAATGTGCAGGTTGGAAAAATAATCTGTAAGCCTTCCTCTAACTTACTGACTTCAAGAACAGCAAGAATGTCTAAAATATACATGAATTGCAAAAATGATCTTCAGGTCATTGTAAAAATTTGTATGGAAAGCAATTTAAGTTGTTGATTATGTGCAGCTATAATCTCCAGTTTGCTGTGACACTGCAGGGATTTATGTCTATGTTGAATGCTACACATAGTTCTAATATAATTTGCAACATGTCTAATTGTGCATAATGCGTGCATTTTTATCAAGATCGGAGACTTTCGCGGTACGCTACTATTTTGCTTTTTGAGCTGCCTAACCCTAGCAATGTATCCACATCACTAAAATGAAACAAGCCTATATGACATGGGAAATGTACACCTGAATTCTGCATGCAGGTTTGTCAGTGATTTTCCTCTTGTCCTTGGGCAACTCGCTAAAAAGGTTTACTGGCCCTCTGCCAGGCACACTTGACTCCTGTGGGACTTAGTAAACTTGAGAAAGGATTAGACCTTCAATGCTGTGTCCCTGCATTCATTTACATACTTGGATCCTCAAAGGAATGATTACCTTGTATGCAAAGGTGTCTCTTACAAACCTGTAAGACCTAAAATTTTAGCAGATATTCTCTTCCTCCAACTCATCCTAAGCAACAAAAGATGGAGAAAAACAACTTCCTTCACCAACAGGCCCTAATCCTTTGTTGCATCATCTTGACAGACCAAGTTTCCCCAGGCAGCTGTTTTCTGCAGCACCAGCCCCTCATCCGTGCTGAGAACAGCTGTGGAACTGTTGCATGGAAAAAGAGCAGGAGAATTATCTTTGGGACCTTTCACATTAGGACATAGCTCTGTTTGCAATTTTAAAATCCTGGAGCTTACATCCATACAGATGCCATATCAAAATGAACTAATAATCGTCCTGCAGGGCAAAGCACGGAGCAGACAGGAAATGCCTTAAGGTAACCTTGGCAACCTTAATTTTCTCCATTTGTGCAGGCTTTAATTTTGTCATCACACAGTAACCATTCCCCTTCCACAGGCTTCTCTGCCAGATGTTTAGAGCAGCACAAGTAACCACCAAGTTTAAGGTATCTAGGTGGTCTTTCTGTGACAGAAAAATAACAAAAAAAAAAAAAAGGGAAAACCCGCATGGAAATTTGCTAATCTTTCAGCTCAAACAAAAACTCTGCCATTCCTATGTATTCAGTTTTTTCTTCTACAAAAAGTGGGGAAAACTGAGGGAAAGGAAGTACAAAAAAACTGCATGTAAAGTCCATCTTATGTAGAAATTATACTTCTGGCATGCTGATGAGAGTTTATCCAATTCTTCAGTAGATCTAAAAGCAGGTATGCTACTAGAAGTTTAATTTGGATCACTACCAAGCTCTGTTTCTCAAGGCTTCCTAGCCATCAAAATTTTTTTTCAAACAAACTTCTGTTTACCTAAATGGGAAAAATATAATTATATTAAAAATTATATTTTCAATAGGTCATAAAATATTTTTCAATATAAAACATTTTCAAAGATCAAATTTCTTATAAAGTCCCTTTTGAGAGAAGCTGTCCCTGGAACTCTCACAAATGTGAAAGCAAAAGAGGAACAGTAACTGTTACACTGCTTATGGAGTGACTGTTTATAGCAAACACAGTTGCTGATTTTGTAATTTTATAGAAAGACCCCAGCTGGAAAAGCAGTAAGATTGTTATCCCCACCCCCACTGGATTAACTATGCTAGGATTTTGTGTTGAGGAGACTGGCTACTGGGGTTTCCCCCTGTACTAAAACCATAAATAATAATCCTCTCCTCTCTAGCTAGTGGAGCTAGTAATCAGACTAAGAAGAGCTTCTAGGACAACTGAGAAATATCTGCATTAACATTTATGAAATCAGCTATTAATTTCTCCTCTATAAATACTTCCACGTGAAATTGCAGCAGTAAAGATAGTACAGAGGTAAAAAACAGATTACCTATACTGATTAAATTGCAGCATTTGCTGCATGCTGACTGAGTAATCAAATTCCCTGTTATTTATTAGTGAATACAAGGGCTCTACAGGTGTCAGATTCTGTATTTTTCAGTTATAGGTGGACCAAAGTCCTAAAGCAGAAAACAGTGTTTATCTCAAAAAGTGGGTGGAGACTGTGATCTATTACTGTTGAAGCAAGCAAAGGGTTTGCATTTGAAAAATGAGTAGGGTATCCTCTGTAGAAAGTATAAAAGTACACAAGCAACAGTAATAAGCAAAAAATGAAAAGAAGTAATAATAAATCAGCATGAAATTAATTTAAGAACCTGGCAAGCTGACTTGCAGGTACTGCAACATCTGAAAAATGAGGCAAGCAGATCATGGCCATCCATTAATAGTCCCTCATGTTTCTTCTGGTGTCACTTATCTCTTGTAACTCTTGATCTCCTTAAAATTTAGCATGTTATCCTCAAAATGAAAATCAGGTTATTAATCAGTTTGAAAAGTATAAATGAAAATCCCTTTTTCTTATTTTTTCTTCTATTTCAACAGGATCCAAAGGCTTTCGTACCCAAGGGCACATATAATCTTGCTGCTTTGAAATAAGAATTTTAGTGTGGAGTTTAAAATCAGCTGAAAACATCAGTCCAGTCCAAAGCTATTCCATCCGTGTAATAAAACCAATTGCATAGGAACTGCAGGTTTGAGGTGCTGGTTTCTCAGTTTTCTAGTAACACAGGGGGGGGATGAAGGCCTTTCTCAACTCTCTGCTTCTACTTTTTCTCCCTTGGGATTATGCTGTGGGCTGATATGAGGGGCTCACAGATGGGAAAGAAGTGGAAAAACATCTTTTCTTGTCAAGTTTCCCTAGGGTGGGTCTGGATCTGCTCGCAGTGTTTCCCCTGCCCTACAGTCTCAGGAGTGGGGCTGTTGCAGTTGCCCACAGACCACCTTTCCTCCTCAAGCTTGGCTCTTCTGCCAGTACTTCTGGTACTTACTGTTAAGAGGGAAGAAGTGCTAGAGGATTGGCATTAAACACAGCAAATCAAGATTGTACCCAAAGTCACCTGAAAGCTCAGATACCCTTCTTCTGAGGTCAGCTCAGGAAGATGCAGATTGTTGTGTCCAGCTGACTCAATCCATGTCCAGGGGGAGGATGAGGTCAGGGGAATTGAGCATCTTCTACTGCACCCCACCCCAGGTCTTCTCCCAGGCAGGTGAGCAGCAGGGGCTGCTCCTATGGCAATGTGAAAAACAACGCACATTTGAGACAAAGGCACAGCCAAGTCATGTTTTAACCAAAAGGTTTAAAATAGAGATTCACTTCAATAGTTCTGTTCAGCAGATTAGAAACTAGCAAGAAGCTTTAAAATTTTTATTTGGACAAATTGGTTTTTCTAAAATATTCACTAAAGAAAAAAGTGCAAGGTATTTAATTATATTTTCAGTCCAGAATAAAGTATTGTTGGAAATGAGGAAGGCATGCCAGAAGAATGAACAGTTTGGTGGTTAAGGCAGCTCATCTGCTGTGTGGGATGATAAAGTCCAGATCCCACTTCAAATTTGGGAATGTGATTTTCTTGCTATTAATTGAATTGTTTTCTTATTCGTGCCAGGAGCAAATTTAAATTCACTCTTGGGAGGTCGAAATTCACTTCATGTTCTTGCAAATGCTCTGAATTATTTATAGTGCATTATTTTATTAAAAAATGCTAGGAAAAAAAGCTGGTTTGGGGGGGATAATCTACATTTATATTAGCTAACCAACTCTGGACTTGACCTGCTTGGAAATAGATCAATACAAAATCATGAGAGATTATTTCCTAACAATTAATAATTCTGCCTACATTTTTCTAGGGCTATTAGGGCTTGAATAATATTCACCAGATATCAAATGGCAAAGTAGAACATGGGAAAGTGACTTACACTTACCATCAAATTTACATCCATATGCATAACCAGCATTTGTGTTTCTGCATTCTTCTTATTTCCCCATGAGAATGCAGTAATCCTACTATTCCCATTCAGGTAAACACATTTTTTTCTTTCTTTATTGTGAAAATAGCAACAGGATTTGACCCATGGGGAAATAAAACTGTAGCAATAATTTAGATATTTTATGCATAACATTAATGTATTTTGATTTTGTTTTTTGCTATTTGATATATGATATATGTATATATATATGTGTATATATATATATATATATATATATATATATATATATAATTTGATATTTGATGTATGGTTTTGATACAGCTTTCATCTCTCCTGCTCTTTCTGCTTCTTGATCTGAGCTTGTTCTCTATGTCAGCAGTTGAAGCCATCAACATTTTGCAGTCTCCATTTCCTTGGTGTTATAGTTATATATTTGTTGTTGTTTTCATACTTCTTATATTTTCTAAATGCTTGTCCAAATTTTAGTCAAGGCTTAATGGTAATATAAGGCACTTTTATTGGTTTACAACTAGCATACTGGAGCACTGCTTGTAAAAATAAGGTGATTTTCAGTGGTATGATGTACATATCTCAGCATCTTTCAGAACAGCTTTGCTACAAATCCTCTCTGAAATCAGCTAGGATTTTAAATTAAGTATAACACAATGGCTTGAAAGCAGGAATTTAAAGAGCCAGCTCTCATCCCAATTTCCACAAGCCCCATGGGAACACCAGGAATTGAATGCCAGTGGTGACCCAGTGAGATCATCTCTGTGAGCAGCTCACTAAATACCTGTGCACATTGCAAGAATGTACTCTGAGCTGTGGGAAACTGTGTGAACTCATCCCTGGGGCTCTTTGACTGGGTTAATTTACGTGGGCTTCTCGGTGCCTAACATCAGTTCACTTATCTCAACATCTCTAGTCATATGGCTGGAAAAATATTCCCTTTAATTCAAAATAATTTTAATTCAAAACCCTTTTAATTCAAAGCCAAGCTTGTCATAAGCTTGGCTAGAGCTGATGTACTCAAGGAGATTTAGAATTTTTATTTTTGGTTTGCAGAAAATACTGAAGCCCATTCAGATGCACAGGTAACTGGAACTTTACAGCAATTTTGGAAATAACATCCTCATGGATAAGAACCTACAGAGTCTAATGATTATTATCTTCTATGTTACCTTTAATTCAAGGATCTCAAAGCCCTTTCTGATATTAAATATGCTTTAACACTCCACATGCTATTTCTACTTTAAGGAAACAGTGACACACAAAGAAGTTCAGTAATTTGGCTAAAAGGGACATTAACCCAGATATCCTGGACTCATACCTTAGTCAGAGAACAATTCTATTTGGATTAGGTATTCAGACTACCCTGTTAAAATTATTTAGTTAATGGGATGATAAAATGAGAGACTTAATATTCCAATAAGACCCATAAAATGGCTGTAGTTTCTAATACTTGAAAATGTGTGATTGTGATGCCATATGAAGGAGAGTACATTTGTCACCTACTGATACTTTGCCATTCACAAAAAAAATGGGTTTTTTTTGTAAATAGTGAACA
Organism: Certhia americana; assembly: GCA_018697195.1. Taxonomy (NCBI): domain Eukaryota; kingdom Metazoa; phylum Chordata; class Aves; order Passeriformes; family Certhiidae; genus Certhia; species Certhia americana. The sequence continues at coordinate 78,270,656 of CM031858.1, read as the reverse complement.
GATGAAAAATTACTAAAAAGAAAAATCACAAATGTTAATCATCAGGTAACCATGTGAATTCAAGTGAACCCATGTCCAAAATATAAGCTGTCATAACAATGTATTTTTTTAAAAGATAATTTGGATTTTAAAATATGCATGTGCCAGATAAATAAATATTAATGCAAAATTATGTATCATGAGAGATTTATAACAATAGAGATTTACAGCAATGATGAACATGTAAGTTTAGTAATTGAGTGAACAGAAAGTTTTTTAAAAAACAAGTAGCAAACCCATTCTATAAAATAGGAAAGATTTTCTTAGGTAAATTCAAAGTCTGATTTTTAAAAGCAGCAGCCGGTCAAAATGTAGCTCAGCAATTTCTAGGAGGATATCTCTTCTTTTTCTGTGCTATTAGTAATGTAAACTATCCTGAGCTACACAAAATATTATTATGATAAGGTAAATAAAGATCACTGATAATGTTGATTTTTCTGTCTTGCATAAAATAGCTTACGATTAGATTAACAATTAAACTAGTTCTGACTTCTCCCTCTGGAGAACCTCTCAATTTCTCAGTTTTCTTTGGCAGTGACTTTCTAGATATTTTATTATCTTTTGGCATAAATGAAATGATTGTGAATGTAGCCTTCCTATGATTACTTTTCACATATACCAAGTTGTTATCACATTATCATTTTCTGATCTCCATACCATCATATCCTTCTCTTAAGGTTATATTCTGCTATTTCCTGTATATCCTTGTGCTGGGTATGCCTTTCAGGAAAGTGATACGGCAAAAGATGGAAAGCTACTGGTGTGATCCTCTGCTAATTCTCCCTGTCAACAGGTCCAGGACTAGCACATCTTTCTCTTAAGCCCTTCTTATTCTCAGATGGTCCTTTGCCTATTTTTATACTACACCCAGTACAGATGATGAGGAATTCTCCAACCAAACTGACAGAAGATACCAGTGATTAAGAAAAGGTTGTGGGAATATGTTAATATCAATGGAAATTTCATTTGGGGAGAATTTTGATCCAAATTATATACATTAAAATAGCTGATAAACCAGGATAAGGCTTAAATTACTCCTTGGTCTGATTCAGCTCCACAACACAGACACTAGACTACAGGTGAATGCTGAGCAGGTTTCCCAGTCCCTGCTGTTGGAATGGTCCACTTTTCATGGTTTTCATCATGTTCTGTGGAGCAAGGGCCTAAACCTTAGTTTCCACTGCCCCAAGTTACAGACCTCATGGCTGGGCTTTCCAAAATATTTAATAATTAACACAGAAAATCTTCAAAGGGAGAAATAGAAATATCCTGCCAAATCTTCTCTTTCCAAGAACAGTCACCCTGCAGGGGTAACATAATCTGGTACAAATGAAGACACCGGAACAAGGAGTTACCCTAAGTGGCCTAGAGGATCACCCAGACACATTAGCTGTTTTGAGACAACTTCCTTCATCATCTTGGTGGATTTCAAACAGTTTTTAACACACGAATTAGTGTGGTATAGGTAAAACATTCCCATCCACTTCTAGCCCTGTGGCTATATGGAGTCTCACCAAAAACTCATCTGGCTCCCAGGCCTCTGAAAGTGGGCAAACACAAAGCTAGCTTAAAATCTTTTCCTGCACTGAGGTTACTATAAATTGCTTCTGACCTTTTATAGGTTTTCTTCTGCATCTGTAGAAGAAACTGTTCAGGTAATATTTAAACTGTATGTTTAACTTGATACCGTTTTTCTTCTTTCCTTCGCCCACCTCTACCTTTGTATAGGAGAAATTCCCAGGAGTTCTGAAGTCAGGTACGATTCTGCTGTCCCAGCCAATGATGCCATGAAAAGAAGGTCCCAGCCTGAAGAACTTCCTGCCTCACATACGCCTTCCAACACTTATGACATCATTTAAGTTTTGGGGTTTGGTTCTGTCTTGTTTGTTTGGGGTTTTTAAAGTGGATAAGCTGGGAGACAGTGGAAAATCAGCTACTGGTCAAAAGCACACCCTTCTCTGCAGGTTTGAAAGACTTCTATGTGAAAATCTGGGCAGGAAGTAACTTATTTGGAAACTGTAATAGCTCTGCAAGTTTCCTATTCAGCTGTTTCACAGGTGGACCTTGAAGGAATTTCCTTTTAGAAATTAAATAAAACCACACGGTAGTATCTACATGCACTAAAGAACTTGCATATAAACACAGCATCCTGACTTACTTTTTATTTAGAACAGATGGTGTTTATAAAGGGAACGTAAAGGAAACACTTAAGATGTGAGGTACACAGTACAAAACAGGTGAGTCAGAAAAAGGTTCCAGCCTTGTTTTGCAAATTAAATCTCTTTTACTGGATAAACAAGGCATTCTCAACAGAACAGTATTAAAAATAATATTAGGGGACTTGTTTCTAGCCCTTTGTACACATGTCCAACAATGACTGTTTTTATTCAGGAAACATGAAAGACAGGACTTGCAGTGATGATGATTATAATTGAAGTGCACTGGCAAAGAGCTGCAGAGGTTGAAGGAAATATGCATCATGTCCATTGAGTCTGGATCTGCTCCATACTTTTAGTCACCCAATTCTGCACAAGCTGCTGCTGTAAACCATCAAAGGATAGGGATGTTAACCTCCTGCAACACTGGCTGAGGATAGGAGGGTGGTTAAGTCTATTTTTCTCATTAACCAACACATTACAAATTCATCGCTTCACAGAACCGTGGCAGTATATCACTGATAGCTTCTTTTAGATCATCAACTCTTCTAACATTAGCTTTCTAAATGTCAAAGCACCTTCCTATTTTTTTTTTTTTTTAATAAAACAACCCAGAAGGTATTACTGTATTTATGATGCAGAACTAGGGGTTCAGTGGTCTATCTTCTACTCCCTGTAACAGTGTTGAATTGATGTCTGACCTTGCCTTGGGACACAGTGCCATGAAATAGTTATTTTGTATTTAAAAGGAACTAAAGCTTCCATGTAGCTCACAATAATGGTCAGTTCTACCTCATTATGAGGAAAGAAATTCTGCTTTTTTTTGCAGTACATGCAGATATTTTATACTTCATTGTGTTGAAGTCATAATCACAAACATGACATGTTGCCCAGTACCAAAAGGGAATCAGAAAACATTTCAACAGTCCTTAATGGTGCCTTAGCAAAGATACTTTTACTTTGTAATTTTCCTTTTGCAGCAGATGTCACAACAACTAATGAGAGCTTGTCCATTGATATAATCCAGCTTTATAACAGGCAATTCAAACTATTAATCAAAAATATTCATTTGATCCTGAAAATCCAGGTGATGAGCTTATCTTGCAGAGCTGAGTAATAGTTCGGACTCTTTTTACTTTTAGCCTCCTAATTGTCACGTTTTTTTAAAATTTTCCAAGTTTTTTTTCTGTAGCAACACAGACATGCAATACTTAATTTGAAAATATGTTATATTCTTTCATTTCTAGTGTTGTCTTTAAAAAACAGCTATCACTTTGCCAATCCTTGATAATAAAACAGGATTAACCAAATGCTAGTATTATAAGCTGTGTGACCTTAAGAATTTAAGCTTAAGTCAGGAAAGAATCATGTGCTGAAAACACATGTGCCATATGCCAGCAAGTGAACATACAGTTATCCAGTCCTAAAGGATTTTTCATCTATGTTTATTATTGCAATTTAATAGGTTATTTGCTTTTATAATTCAGGCTATAGATGCAATTTGCTAATTTTCCATCTTTGCAGCCATGAAATCAAGAACCCTGCTTAGCAGTGAGCACACATCTGATTTGGCCTTTTTTTTTGCTCATGCAGAGGCTGAAGCTCCTTGTCTTGCCCTTGATGGCCTTGCCAGTCCAAGCTGAGCTTTGGCTTTCTTAACCCCCACCTCTGCATGTCTGGGCAATATTTCTAAAGTCCTCTTTTGTAGCCTGGGTCCGTTAGTGATTCCTATATATGGCCACTTTACAGTAGGTCTCTGTCATGAATCATAGAATCATTTAGTTTGGAAAAGACCTTTAAGATCAGCCAGTGCAACTGTTAACCCCGCAGTGCCAAGCCCACCACTAAACCATGTCCTCAGGAGACACATCTACACATCTTTTAAATGCCTTCAGGGATGGTGACTCCAAAATTTCCCTAGGCAGTCTGCTCCAGTGCTTAGTTATCACTGTGTAAGCTGAGAGGAGAAACCAGGAAAATGATAGCAGTATTTTTCAAGTAATGTGAAAGTCATGAAAAGAGATGTGAGGAAATTTGGGATTGAATCAGTAAGTGAATGGACAATAAGCTGAGAAATGAATCTTAGTACTGACTGGTAAAGCTTTGCACTCATTTCCACTACTCAAACCTGTCTCGTGGGTTCTGCAAGGGTGAGATACGCAAGAATGATCATTCCAGCACTCCATAGAGCATACTTTGCTCTCTGATGCTACCAAAGCCCCCTTTCCTCAGAAGCCACCTCCTGAGCTAGTTTTGGGAAACAAGAGCTTACCCCCTCTAATATTCAAGCTGAAACCCAGCTATCTCTCTCCTGCAGGACAGGAGGCTGACCTTTTCCCTATCCCATGCAGCTTCCACAGACTCCTGACTGCAGCTTTGTAAAACATGGCAGGAAGGGCAGCTGGCTGCCACTTGTGTTTCAAGGACACTGTGATGACAGTCTGTGATGACAGGCCAGTGGTGCAAAGCTGTTGGCAGAGCAGTCAGAAAAGGGACACGGAAATAGAGCCAGAGAGACACAACTCTCCTTAAATTAGGGGTGCAACCTCACCTGGTCATCCTTTCCCCAAAATAATGCTATACAACTAGAAGGCATAAAATCATTTCAAAGAGTGAATGTTAAGACAATTTAAGGCTATTAGGGCAACATGACAAAAAATTATTTATAATGAAGTTTTGCAGAAGGTAGATAAGGGGTTCATATTGTATCTGATTTCCTTTACTATGGGAAATGAGAAATGTTTAACAAGATGTTCTTCTGTTATACTTGACAAGGATCTGCAGGAAATCTATATTTGTGATTTTTATGCCTTTAGGCTAATGCATGTCATGGACTGAGGGGACTGTAATTTTTGTACAAAAGCTCTCCTAGGGCTTGGAAGCACATGATGGAGTTTAGCATGCATATCCTAGAAGCATTCTCCAGAAAAGTGCTTATGGGTCAGAGCATTTCTGTGCTTGAGGTCCAAGAAGCTTCATGTTCAAGAATCAGGATTGCTTTGCTTCCTGTTAGGGCCACTCCAGAGGAATTACACTGCTTCCACAGCTGCTTCACTGCATTGTATGGATACATCAGTCTTGTCCAAGCTCTTTTAAGGACCCCTTACACCATGCTTCAAAATCATGCCTGATGATGGTATTGGCCCTGTGTTCAGTACCAGTGGACTTGACACACAACAGGTTTAGACTTGGAATTGCGCAACTCAAAAATCAAAGAGGACTGGGAATACTACTGCAGCCTTCTATGCCAGCCTGGTCAAGATGTGACCTGTGTTGAAACACACACTTGAAAAGATGTCCAAGTGATGGAGCAACTAATATGTTCTCTGCCTAGCACAGTCCTACACTGCTGTGCTGCTCACATGCTGTACTAACCAGTTTTTAGGTAGTTCAGTCAGCTCTACATTATACTGTCTCCAAAGAAGTGGCTTCAAGATAGACAGCCTTTCACAAAGGAGCCCTGAGAAGGCATAAATGATTTGTGCTTTTCTTTCCATCATTCAAATTTTGAGTAAGAACTATACACAAACTGGACTGGAGGAACAAAACACTCATAAACTTTTACAGACCTAGGGGTAGGCATATGCTCAGCATCAGGAGTTAGTGTCTTATGATCTTCCCAATAATTTTCTGATATGACATTTGAGTAAACATTCCTATCAAAAAGACAACTCACCTATGCTATCAACAGTTGGTAAATGATTTATAGGATCTGTATCCAATAACTAGGTGAGAAAAAATGCTGGAGTCTATTCTGCTGTTAACATTGTCAAAAGTAATGCCATATCTAAACCACTTCTTATCTGTATTAGTAAAACAAGTGCTCTAGTGAGTAATGTTAACTTCCTAGTGCAAGAACAAATTACAGTTTATAGGAACAAAATTTTACAATTTTACAAAATACATGGTTAAATAAACACTTCCCTCACCCTCAGGTGGTGATGTACTTTGAGCTCTAAAACGCTTCACTGGAAAAACTAAAAAATTTACCATCATTAGTAGTTCCAATATGAAACCTGAGCAAATATGATTTATCAGTGTTAAAAAGGACCAAGTCATACAGAGACATAACTTTAAGGAAGCACTGGTTCTTCTTTTATTTCCTGGATACTATGTAAATAAATGTCTTCCTCGAACTCACTTACTTCAGGTTTGGAGGTAAAGTTCATCTACATATTTAATTTAGCATTATGAAAGTCCTTAGAAAAGACTTGTACTTCAGGACTAAAAATCAGATAAGACTACTGCTAAAAAAAAAAAAAAAAGCCTAAACTGTTGTGGCAAACTTGTAAAAAACACTCAAAATATCTATTTAGGCTAATAACAGAACATCGTGAATAGAATTATTGTTGGGTTATACAATGTAATTTATTATAACAGTGAAAATTTGACTTTAGACAGCAGTGTTAATACATGGCAACGGGTAAAAAAGTTCCTGGTTGGAATTTATGAGCTAAATTAAGACTAATGACATAAAAATCATAAGCACTGGAAGAAGTTGCTAAGGGTGGAAAAAGAGGAGTCAAACAAACAAGTAGAGGCCAGAGGGATAACAGATGAGCTCTGTGTTTGCTTATTTGCAGCAAGGTTAAGAGTCACAAAAGCTGTGATGAAGATTTGATAGAGACCTCACAAAAGAAAGGACTTCCAAGATTCAGTGGCCAGAGATGAAGTTTGCAAAGCTGAAGTTCACACCACAAATTAGGTACAAGCTATAAAGTAAGTTTGGTTGTTTATACTGTTCACACAGAGAGATTGTTTTCCTTTCAGAATGCAATGTTTTGCAGTATGTTACAGTTTACATAATTACCATGCTGGATAGAAATTGCTTGGGGAGAAAGTTGTGTGGCCTCTACTAAATAGATAATACAGAAAACAGTAAATTCTGACTAGGCAAAGTCCAGTCTTGCTTACCGGGTTTAATCCATAAAGGCCTACTTGAGCCTCTTCCCATTCCTTACATCCATCTCTTTAAAACTACATATGGCAAAGGAGAAATATTCAGATACCAAATCAGGAGGCTACACAGACTGTTTGGGAGAGACAGAATTTCCCTCATTTCATTTTGCACCTATTAGACAGGCAGCAGTTCTGAAAATGAACTCTATCCAAAACATCTGGTACAGTGTCACCCCCACTGTAAACTATGTAAATAGCACAATTCCTATGATGTAGAAAATCAACCATCCTTTATAGGAAGAAAACTAAAACCTCTAATTTCTTCTAGAATTATCTATGTAATAAATCCCAAGACTTATTCACTCTCACGTGGCAAGGGAGAAGCAAAATGCATTGTTTTAGTAAGCAATATTACTTTTATGCATGTGAACTTTTAGAGGGAAATCTTATCACTTTCAAAAAATAAAGTTTGAAAATAGTATATGTGGGCAGACTTCTATTATTGTTTTCTTTCCTCAAGTTTTGCAACTGATTGAAAATAGAATCCCCAAAGAGAGAAGCTGAGGCTGACCCTCCTGCTAGCAGGAGAGCAGCCTCATAGCTCCAGGCTGGCCACAGCACATCCTGCCTGGTGCTCTGTAGGGATGTCTGGCCAGAAAATCAGGATACTGTTGTCAGTGAGGCTTAGGGAACATGAGACTCCTTTAGGAATGACTGCTCTTTATGGAAAACCTGTCTTAGACAGGTCTGTAAAACACAAATTGCCTCAGGTATGTTTTGTTCTTCAGCAAATACATTCCAATACTGAACAAATGAGTTCAACATAGGAACCTCCCCCTGTGGGTCAAAGCATGGTGCGCAGTCCTGAGGGAGTGCTGCAGAACCCAAACTGGGAGGAAGCACTGCTTGGTGAATGGAGAGCATGAAAACAAGGAACAAGAGATGCTTTTCAAAGCAAGACCTGAAGCAGTATAACGTAAATCCCAGGAAAATGGAACAACATGGAAATAATGATGGTAAAGAAACAGGTAAGACTGAAGCTATCCAGGCTGGATGGGGCTTTGAGCAATTTGGTATAGCAGAAGATGTGCTGGTCCATGGCAGTGGGGTTGTAACTAAATGATCTTGACAAAACATTTTATGATTCTATCATTATCCCACTACCATGTATCACTTCTCTATGAAGTGAGCCATTTATCCAGTGTGACACCAAAAAAACATTGGCAGAAGCAGAACATAGAAATTCCCTCACTGATTGTGAAACTACGCTTTCTTTAGTTTTCCTGTTTGATGTCAAGCCTATAATTATTTTTAACAGGGATTACATTTATCTTCCATGGATTGATGAAACAAGCCAGTCTTTACTCTGCTTGCTATCAGAATTTCTGCGCAAATCTTGTTCCTGGGTTACTTAATTGCTCATGACACAACAGGTAAACCTTTAATGAAAATCTTCTGTTTTACAGTTTCACAATGCCTGTGATCACAGGATTTAAGGCCAGGCATAAGGTACAGAGAAGCAAAGTTCTATATAGCCCTGGAAAAAAAAAGAGGCTAAACAGTGTGACCATTTAATGAATCATCTAAATTAATTTTTGCCTATGCTATTTGCAGTTATTTATGCCAAATTAAAAAAAAAATATTTCTTATACATCATCAGTGGCCTGAGAAGGCAGTTTCCACAACTGAAAGTTCTCTCCCATTACTTGCAAGTGATACCTTTGCAATGCAGAACCACCAAAATGGGACTGCTAGCCCCCTGGTAATTATTATTCTCTACAATTACTATGATATGTTTCTTACAAAATGTGAGTAGCAAAAAGGAAAATAAGTCAAGACTAAAGAAGTTCTTTAACTTTTACAATTGGAAAAGTACATTTGCCCCTTGTTTATGCACAAATTTGAAAAACTGCTTTGCCAGAAAGAAATGAAAAAATGAATTTAGTAGATGTAATGCTGTTATCTAGCCACAAAATAAGAAATTATCTCCTGCTGATTTCAAATTAATGGCAGAAGGAAGAAAAGTACCAAAGTAGTAAGAACACTTTTGCAATCAAGAATATGTTGAGAAAAATAGCATATATATATATATATATATATATATATATACAGAGAGGGAGAGAGAGAGAGAGAGAGAGAGAGAGAGAACTGCTGCTATGGATGCCCCTTTTTTCTTCAGCCACATGTTCCTGGTCCCCCTCCTGCACAAACTTATGCCAGTTTCATCTGGCAGTAAGAAAATCTGCAGTAAAAAGAGAATAAATTTTGAACTTTTCTTGCCAGGTTGGTGTTTGATGGGTTACACACCCTAGGCCCTTTTTACCAAGAATTCACCTAATCAATATTATCAGTGGGGGGGGGGGGGTGGGGGGGGGGATTGTGGCTCATTTCAATAAATTTGGGCTACCTGGAGGTTGTGGCTAATATGCCAACCATATGGGACAGTATTTCAACTGTATGCTGGTCTCCATTTGATTCTGTGTTGGGTTTTGCTTTGCACCAGCGTTTATTTTCCTTCGATGGTGTCAAATGCCATTTATCATAAAAGTTTAGGAAGGAGAGTAACAAGCATGTTAAATACTGTTTTCTTCTCATAGTTCACTACAATAATGTCTTATCATGCAGTGAGAAACACAGTATCAAGCAGCCCCCAGCTCATTTTGATTGTATTGTCATCCTGAAGGGGTTTGACCAACAATGCTGCTATAAAATGTATTTAACTGCTGTAGAAAATGCCTCAGGCTTCCATTGAAGCTTTTCCTTCCTTACAGTAGTCACAATCTTAGTAACTCTAAGTAACATAGCCCTTGAGTTCCCACAAAGTAACTATTTCAGAGCATTTGCTGATCTGCTGTAGAAAAGCATAACATGAAACCAATGAAATGGAATTGTTTTACATTACATGTGTACTTATTGTTTCATAGCATAATGTCCGGAGAGGAAATACCTCTGACAGAGTCCATTATGAAAGCATGGGATTAACAGCAGAATCAGGGCTAAATTAAATAAAGCAGAACTTTAAAAATGTATTCTCTTTGGAGGTATCTTTCATTGCAGATCACTGTGAAGGGGCACACAAAAGATAAGACAAGAAAATTGCATTATGAGGCAATTTGTTAAGGACAATGAAGAGAAATGTCTAGCTGAAAGATGTTATGAGGCTTACTAGGTCATAAAATAGCAGACAAAATTCAGATAAATTTTTTGCAATCCCAAATTTATACACCCATTACTACAGGATCTGACATCAATATTTCCATGCATTAACAAGATCTAGGGGTTATATTTCCCCAAAGATTTTGACACTGTGTCCAATAGCAAACACAAAACCAACCACATATTAGGAAATTCTAAGTAAGGAATGGAGACCAAAGCAGAAGATATCATGCCACTATATAAAATCCTATGTTTAAATACTCCTGCTAAATGTACCCCTGCATATAAATACTCCTTCATGAATCTATACTGCATATAGATGCATTATCATTGAAAATATCTGCTATCTATATATAGAGAGAGAGCTGGAAGAGATGTAGAGAAAACACATGGACCAGATTCCATATAGGAAGTTTCCTAAAGATCTAGATATTTAGGGAAGGTATGCCTTCTACCTTATTATCTTCTTTCTCTGTTGGCTTCTGTAATAGGCAAGAAATTAGATGGACTTCTAGTATGAATCAGTGTTGTTTCTTAATCAAGTCCTGAATCAAATAAAGCTGTCTGTCACCATGTAGTTGATCCAATTTCACCTGTGACTGGAGCATGATGGTGATTTTGGCAATGGTAAGCATTGTGCAAGGGTTAAATAATGACTACCATTTCTATTTTGGACTGCTAAACACATCTAAGTCTTTCAAACCCTAAGCAGCCTTGACCATAATAAAGCATATTGCCTGAATTATTCTCTAGGTTTTTCTCTCCTTCATAAACCACAGATTAAATTTGTTTCAGTGCAGATCATTTATTCAAGTCTTACAACAAGTGAGGTTTATCACAACGATATATTTTATCCTCTTAGAATAATCCTAGTGGAAAGCCTATAGTGAGGCATGCTCATTGAGAATCCAATACAGATCAATTTCCTTTTTCAAAACCTCTCTTCAACAATGACAATAAACAATGTCAATGAAGTGTAAGTGTAGGGCACAAGACTTATCTCAAATACACTCCTAATCACCACATAGTTTTAGATCGGCATAGTCTAGGCCTAACATGGTTTGTCCATTTAAAAAACCTAAATAGATCTTTTTTCCAAGTTATCCTTTTCAACTCACACAAAATTCAAGTATCCATAATATTCTTTGGAAAGCAGTTCTTCAAGTCTGGCACCAACTGTGCCAAAACCCACCTTCTTCCATTTGCTTTGGATTCAGTTCTTACTAGAAAACTGTCATACACTGCAAATTACAGTGAGCTCACAATCTTTACCATTATTTCTGCACAATGCATCATTCTGAAAACCTCTATCACATTGCCTTATAAACCTTTTATCTTTTAAATTGGGAAACCCAGCACTGGCTTTGGTTCTGGCATGTACTCATCCTTGTTTATCTTCTTTGAAAAGATTTTCGTCAAACTTTTTTTTTTTATTTTTTTTATTTTTTTTTTTTTGCAGCCTACCTTGAGTACAGTATAAGGCTTTGAGCAACACAATATAAAAAAGACATTAAGCTCTTAAGAGAGTGTCTAAAGGAGGGTAATGAAGGTGGCGAAGGGCCTTAAGGGGAAGCCTTGTGTGGAATGGCTGAGGTCACTTGGTCTGTTCAGCCTGGAGGAGACTGAGGGACACCTCATTGCTGTCTGCAACTTCCTTCTGTGGGAAAGAGAAGGGGCAGGCACCAATTTCTTCACTTGTATGACCAGTGACAGACTTGAGGAAAAAGCATGAAGCTGAATCAAGAGAGGATTAGGTTAGATATCAGAAAAGGCTTTTTCACCCAGAGGATGGTTGGGCGCTGGAACAGGCTCCCCAGGGAAGTGGTCACAGCACCAAGCCTGACAGAGCTCAAGAAGTGCTTGGACAACACTCTCCAGCACGTGGTGTGACTCTTGGAGTGTTATTCTCAGAGCCAGGAGTTGGATGTGATTATCCTGATGAGTCCCTTCCAACTCAGAATAGTCTATGATTTGATGTGACTTTTGGTTTTCTTTTTTTGTCTGATAAGGGAGGCAGTGCTGCATGCAGTATTAATGCTGAGGGTGAACAATGCATTTATGCATGCAAAATAATTATATCAATATTATCAATATAATAATTATTATAATAAATCGATATTATAAATATAATAATTATTATTAAAATATTGTCAATAATAATAATTATTGATTTGCCCTTCATTCCTTTCTAAATCATGCCTAACTTTTATTTTGCCTTTTTTTGAACTCTATTGAATAAACAGTGAATTGTACATTTTCCATGGAATTGCTGTTCATAAGCCAAAGATTTCACTCCTGAATATCACTGGTTAGTGCAGAATCCATATTTATACAAAAAGGAATTCTTCCACTTTACTTGCTTGAATTTCATCTAACATTCTATTGTCCAGTCACTAGTTTCAGAAAGTCCTGCTATTCTCTTCTCATTGTTGTCTTCATCCTTACTATCAGAAAGAACACAAATCCTCTCTAAATCCTTTCACTTCCTACTCAATGTCCTGCATGTCTTCCCCTTCCCCTGTCATTTAGGCAGCACAGACTTGAGATGGATAGCCACAGACTTTGGTGACTTTTCTGAAAGGCTGAAATTAACATTTTCCTTTATCCCTTGCATCCCATCTCATAGCTGGTCCATGTCTTACTACATGGCTCTTTGGACTCCCAAGAATTTTTGAAGGAAACTTTCTTAACTAATTATGAACCATCTATCTTCCCACATAAATCACATATATTCACATGTCCACCAATTAAATTATTTCTCAGAGTTTTATTTACTTGTTTGATTTAAATCTTGTGCTACAGGTGTGTGGTTTCTTTCCTTCCTTCTTCCTGGAACCTGTTTTAAAGACTGGTGTCGTACCTGCCATTGTTCCAGTCATCATGTACCAAAATAGCTTTAAAAGAAGTGTCTACACATTACCATAGCCAATTCAAAAATTTCCTCCTGGACTTCTCTTAAAGCCCAGGTATAAACACTGTTCATCATTAGTTAGTATTTCCATCGTCAATGTTTCCTTGACTCTCTAGCCACTAAAGTCAGATGTACTCTATGAGGAACATCATCTCTCTCCAAAGGGATCCAACATGGATCTCCAATTTAGTTCACACTGAAAGCTTAAGTAGAGAATGCATTTGGCTTCTCAGCAGTGTTCTTGCCCTCTCAGTGTTCCTTCAATGCCATGAGCACCAATTGGCTTTGTGGCCTCTCTAGTATTCTTCCTGCTCTTCATATGTCTGCAAGAAATTTTAATATTCATTTGATCCTTTTAGCTCATTGTTCCTTGAACTCTATTTTGACATGCACTATTGCATTTATACAATTAACCTGCCAGAGTTTAAAATCCTTTGTCTTTTCCTCATTCGGATACAATTCCATCTTTTTGAAAGATGTCTTCTTATTCTAATAATCTACTTATTGTTTTGATTAGACATGCTTGCTTCCTTTTCACCCTTATTCAAGCCTTCTTAACAGGTGGTGCACTGCTGGGTTTCCAGTATGCAGTTCTATGCTAACCTTCTTTTCCTGCAAAGATTTACTCACTTTAGGTTCAATTTAACAAATTCCTAATTTTCACATATTTTCTCTTTTTGGAGCTGTGTACCTCTGGGGTAGTGGATGGCGGAGGTGAGACTGATGGTGGGGTTGAAACCTTTCTCTGTAGGGATGCTGAATTTGAATTTAGAACTTGCATGCACATGCATTAAACATTACGCACTGGTTGTGTCTAAGGAGGGATAGGTTAAGAACTACAGGTCAGGACTTACTGGATTTAAAAGGAGTAATTTCTCTTGGTGTCTCAAAGCTGCTTAAAAATTGGCAACGTGATTAAGAACCACTCAAGGATTTGTACTAATGAAAGTCAGAGGTACTAAAAACTTCATAGCAGGCGTTCAACAATGGGCTATATTAGTAACATTAGCAGCCTTCAAGTTAAAGAATAATGTATATAACTAAGGGCAGTGTCCTTTTGTCATTCATAAACTATTAATCAGCAATTCCCCTTTTATTAACTTTAATATGTTACACGTGTTATTTGGTGTATGTCAACCATACACAGCTTTAATACATTGTTTTAATTAGTTAAAAGACAGGGAGCCACTAAAAATACACATCAATCAGTGAGAAAGCTGGTACATTAAGCATTCTTTAGCTCGTTTTTAAGCTGGTACTTTACTAAATCCCTACAAGCTCTCTAGATCTTTTGATACGCCTGCAAAACATGGTAGTTAGAAACATCAAATTAACTTTTGAAAGAGTAATTTCATGATACATTTACTTATTTTATGAATGAATTTCCTTTTTAAAGCTGAATCCTCTCAGGAAAACACAGCAATTACAGTTTATTTCAAACAGATAATGTCTTCTTGTGGTTCAATTCAAGATATTATTCAGTAAGGAAATTTGGCTCAGATTTGTGTTACAGTATAAGAAATCAGTAGTCGTCTAAAAATACTTGCAGTACCTCCAAAATGTATTATTAATACTTCCTAATATATTGAACAAACCCCTGAGAGTCATAAAAGGTGACATAATGTAAGCCAAAACCATGAAGACAGTGAAGGGGTGAAAAAGTCATACTGTGCTTTATTTAGAAGGTATAATAATGCAACTTACAGACAATCAACTTAAACAGTACATGTTTTTTTGACATGGTTGACAAGAGTTTGATTTTAAAGTCTTAATATTTTAACAGGCAGTAATTTTCAAGCCCTTTTCCAGATCTTCTAAGACAATTCTAGCAATGTCTATCAACAGAACTGGATTTTTAAAATCATCGCACAGACCTCTGAGGCAACAGTAATCACAGTAGACTGCTCCTCTCTGCTCAGGCAGATCTCTGGAGGAGACACATGAGACTTTTGCTGAGCCTTTTCAGATAGTTGACTCCAATCCCTTCTGACTCCTCACAGTCTCTGCTGGCTACTTTCTTTTATCCTACCTCTGTAAGCCTTTTCTGTTGCTGTCTGTCCACATCCTAACCACTCCTTGTCCTTTTCTTTACTATCCTTTCTCCCATCTCTGAGACCTGTTGATACCCCATACTATTCTCTTTATTCTTCTCCAATTTACTGAATTTCTGTCAACAAAACTATGTATTTTTCTCTGGTATTGGTCATAGAAACAACTTATATTTAGGTAGATGCTCAAAACACACTTCTCCTTAGGCAAGTATCCCAAAGAAGTTCAATCTCAATTATATTTGACAAACAGAAGCATTTGAAAAACAGGAGCTTACATAAAACCCTAGCTACCAAGCTGTCTGTATCAGTTCACAGATTCTTTGACAGTGTCAGAAGAGCCTGTAATGAACAAGGCCCTCTAGGTTGGAATCTAATGATTAAAAATGAAATCTAGGAGCTATCCCTCTCCTTCATTTCCATATCTGCAGCCTGGCTCTGCCTTCACCCAGTGATGTCTGTGCAATGCATCAGCTTCTGTGGAGAAAATGGTAATTTCATACTTTTTTTCTGAAAATTTCAAAGGGTAAGGACAAACTGCAGCACCCTGCAGGCATACATTCACTTGTAACTGCTTCTATTTTCGTATATATTGCTTCCCAAGCCCAAAGCTAATGAATAGTAATTGGATACATAAATAAGAAACCCCATAATTCATGATTATTACTCTGAATTGAGTGCTGCATGGTATTGAACATTGGGTAGTCAAAACCATCATGGGCAGCATGAATGACCCAGGCTAATGCTTTCTTGGGATAAAATACTTTGAGAACAAACATGTGACCAATCACATTATCACCCCTTGTTAATTTCTTTCACAACCTCTGGCAACCTAAACATCTTAAACTCTTTCTTAGTGACATCTGTATTCATGCATCTAACTCAGATTAAAACCCACAGCAACAACACTGCCCTTGTGCAGGGAAGCATCACTGTCAGCCCTGTTCCTGTACTCACCGAAACCCATTGCCCTTTGGAGCCCCACTATCAGCTCTTTCCTATTGATCCAATTTGCATGAACAGTTAACAAAGGATATCCCACAGCCACCTGTAAACCCTGCAGCTTCTAGTTTCCAGCTGAAAACAGTATCACTCACTCATTATTTCTCTGCTCTTTCCATACAAACTCCTAATGCCTGTCAAACATCCCATTTCTATCATTTGGGAATTGGCTTAAAGCTGCAGGGCAAAAAACAACCCCACAAACAGATGGGAGAGGTTTCCTTGGAGTTATGCATACTCTGTCTATACTCTGACTCGGCTGAACAGCACAGCCTACTTAAAGCATCTTAGACAATATGGCAAGCAAAATTAACATATTACACTGACCAACATGCTTAATTTAAAAGTTTTAATTGGGTTAAGATTTTAAACTGTCAGCTTCTTTTTAGTTGCAACATATTTTTCAGATTCACTCCAATTAATATTTAAGTAAAGTGTTTTCTTCAGCACTGAACATGAATATCAGCTGTAAACTAAGACAACTGATTTGGAACAAAAATGCAGACTCTGCAAATCCACAAATTTTACCAATATTTGCAAGATCAAAATAACTATATGAAGACCATGGGAACTGTTCAAAGAAAAAGGGGGCATTTATACTGGTTTCAATTCACACTTAACTTCAGATGTTGAACTTCGCTGGGTAGCCTTTGCATTTTGAAAGTACTGCAGATAAGAACATCAAAGCTAGCAAACCTGAACAGGAAAAGAGGTTTCATAGACTGGTCTGACGTACTCATCAGCAAACTTAATTTGGCATGATATTCAACTGTGCCCCAGATAGAAGCACTTGAATTATGGTACAGCTCCATTCCCCAACTCTTACAGATGTGCCTACATGCCTATTTCATCAGTCATACACCAGAAACTATAGCTCTTTTGTCTTCTACGGGGCAGTTTTCCGAAGCTGCCGAAGGTCATAAAAGTAACAAGGATATGCAAACAAAGAGAAAAGATGTTTTTCCTTTAGGGAAAGTCAGATCCAGGGCTCTAGTTATGAGCTGAGAGTCTGCTGGGAAAAGGGAAAAGAAATGTAGGAGCAACACTTATTACAATACAGTCATTTTTACTAAGCAGATTTAGTGACACTTCCTATTCTCCATAAAGGCATGGCCACATGCAATCCTAAGTAAATGTTCCAAATTGTAAGTGCTATGAATTATGGCTTTTTGCTGTGAGTTCAAAGCTCTCCATGACAGAACTACAGCCTGACTCATTATATTTGGAATAATGATTATCCTGTATAAAACACAACAGCCTTCCTCTTGGGATACACAATGGAAGACTTTCTCCAGTGATTTACTACCACACTTGCCACTTGATGATTTACAAACTGGTTAATGGGACTTTTTGAAAGCACCCAAACTCTTATCTCTACCTGGAATAAAAGTTCCCTTCAGCAGAAATGTGGGGATGCTCTTTAAACACTTAAATACCAACATTTAGCAATTTTTCCATTGCTCTGTTCAAGCAAAGGAGAGTTTTCAAGCAACCTGCCAAGCCACACACTGAAAATATAGAGGGTATTCTGCCTCAGCAGCTGACTACCTTTTGCTGCTATTTCTGACCTCCATTCCTGTCAGCCTTCCTTTGCCCTTTCATAAAGCCCATTTCCATATGGGTTCATCATTCTTCAGGCCTAGTCACCATTATTCTGTTATGTTTCACTGTCTTTGGGCTATGTTAGCATTGGAAAAGCCAGAGGCTCTTTCATAGTAATGAGGTACAGGTGTGCCTCTGCTTTTCAGTCTGTCCTATCTTCCTTCTCTGTCCTGAGCTACATGACAGACATTTATGCTCTTTACATGACACAGTGTGAAATACACTTTCGGACAACAGTCCTAATTCCCTGTCAGACCTGGAACTGGAAAGCTTTCCTACTGATGGGAAGATTTGAAGAATAAAATCCTCTCCCAGCAAACTTAAGATACTTTTTTTCCTATAAATATGGTTATATTTCACTTTTCGATGTAGATTACTTGCATAAATTTGTCATAATCTGAAAAAGATAAACTGTATCTGGAGAAGCAGAGCACACACTGCTGAAGTGCTTTATCTCAGTGAAACAGGGACAGCTTTGTATTCATGAAGGTGACCATTAGAAAGGGTGCTGGTCCATTATTATTTAGTCTAACAACTGAAGGAAGCAAAAGACCAAGCTATTTTAATTTTTTATTTTTAAAGCACCTCTTACACAGATTTTGACGGGAGTATTTCGTGAAAGACACTCTCACATCTTTGTTGAAATTAGGTCTGGTCAGGGAAGGAAGCTTTTGCTTCCTTTTGCTACTGATTAAGAGTCTAGGGCTTAAAGGGCAATTCCAGACAAGGAAGGAGATCTTTATCACTGCCCTTGGAACAGTTCCCACAGTTGTGCTCATTTTCCCCCACTATTTTAATCACAATTTACAGCTGTAAAACATATCTCAGAGAATGGCACCAGCATATCAGCTGTTCCATGAAGATGCTGGATCATTCAGCATTGTTATGTTTTCAATACTTATAAATGTTTCTAATTATACTACATGGTTTCAATCAGTAAACAGTTCTTAAGAACTACCACAGCTGTTTTCTGAGCAGCTAAAGTAGATCAGCTTGTAAGAAAGCAGCACAGGACAGTCCTCTAAAAAATACCATGTGGGCAGAAGCCATCTGGTGACTATTACATGTCACCTTCTTCTCTTAGCATTATTCACCTAGGGTCCAGTCCATTCAGGAGAGATCTTTTACATTGCAAACTAGAAGAGCTTAAGATCAATTGTAAGCATTTAGACATAAATCTCTTTAAACAATCAGTAAAGTTGATGCCAGGCTGAACATGTGCCAACCATGTGCTCCCGTCATGATCAAAGCAAACCATTTAGGGCTACCTTCGGAGAAACAGCAGATCAAGGGAGGTTATTCTCTGCTTGATCTGTTGCTGGAGGAGCGGGGCACACTTGGTCTACTGTGTACACTTTTGGGAACCCACATACACTTCAAGAGAAATGGCAAAATTTGGAGAGGGTCTATGAAGTGTCCGTTAAAGATTGCCAGGGACATAAATTGCATGAGCTTCGAAGAAAACCTGAGGGAGTTTTACTTTGTCTGGCAAAGGAAGGGCTAAAGGGGAATTGAGAGGCAGATTACAACTACACAAAGAGATCAGAGAATCACAGAATTACAGATTCGATTAGTTTGGAAAAGACCTCTGAGATCATTGAATCAAGCTTATGATCTAACACCACCATATTAATGAGTCCATGGCATGATGTGCCACATCCAGTCTGTCCTTGAACACCTCCAGGGACTCCACCACCTCCCTGGGAAGCCTGTTCCAATATCTAATCCCACTTTCTGTGAAAAATTGCTTCCTGATGCCCAACCTAAACCTCCTCTGGTACAGCTTAAGACTATGTCCTCTCATCCTGTCAGTTGTTGCCTGGGAGAAGATGCCAACTCTCACCTTACTACATTGTCCTTTCAGGGAGTTGTAGAGAGTTATAAGGTCTCCCCTGAACCTCTTCTTCTCCAGGCTAAACAATCCCTGCTCCTCACAGGACACATGTTCCAGACATCACCAGCTCTGTTGCACTTCTCTGCTCCAGCACTTCAATGTCTTTCCAAATTGAGGGGCCCAGAACTGGACACAGAGCTCAAGGTGAGATCTCACCAGTGCCAAGTACAGTTGGACAGTCACTGCCCTGGTGCTGCTGGCCACACTACTGCTGATACAGCCCAGGATGCAATTGGCCTTCTTGGCCAGCTGGGCACAGCTGGATCATGTTCAGCTGCTGTCAACCAGCATCCCCAGGTCCTTTTCAATTGGGCAGATTTCCAGCCATTCTGTTCCCAGCCTGTATCATTGCATTGGGTTGTTGTGGCCAAAATGTAGGACTTGGCACTTTGCCTTGTTGGAGTTTTTGCTGTTGGCCTTGTGTCGTTGATCCAGCCTGCCCAGGCCTATGCAGATCCTTCCTACCCTCCAGCAGATCAACACCCTGACCCAGCTTAGTGTTGTCCACAAATTTGATATTACAGATATTACAAGGATAACACAGACTTCTAATGGCAGTCACAGAGAACCTAACTAGTGGTAAGGAACCTGTTCTCTGACTTTGAATTTTCAGATGGGACTTTAGATGAATTTCTTCACAAGGAGGGGATGCAACTGAAAGAAGTTAGGTAGAGAGAGGGTGGACTTTTCTGCTTTTCAATATTCAACTAAGCAAACCCATTGCTACTTATTGCCTAAAGTCAATGATAGCTGGTGATGAATGTAGTGAACTAGCAATGATGATAATTATTGTTTTAAACAGAAGAATGGACTGACTTCCAGATGTTGACCCCAACCAATACTTTGATGATTGTATAAATATTTCTGCAATAGGAGCTGACAAATGATGCAACTGAGACTCTGTGAGCTTCTGCAGCCCGGGTCTACTTTATTATTTTCTTTATTTCTTGAAAGAGGAAAAAGTTGTTGAACAGTCTTTATTGGTGGACAAGTTCATGTGGGCAAGTTCACTCTGGGGTGACAATGTTATGACTTAGACCCAGTCTAGTTCTGGCTTAGTCCTTGCAAAATAGATAGTTGCAAGTGTTTCATAGCTTCTTCCTAAATCTCTCCACAGTATAGTAGTGTAGTATAAATGCTAGTTGATACCTCTTGAACTGTGCTATACTTTGATGCTTAGAAGAAAAGATTGCTCCCCTATTATTTTTTTTACTTGCAGTTTGACAGTGACTGCTATGATAGCCATGCCAGAACATAGGAATTTGAGATTGTTATTGAAGCACTGTGTTTGGCAGAGCTCCAAAATTTAAACTTGTTTGTTTTACAGTGACTGACAGGCTGCCCAGGGCCTGCAGTATGACACTTGGTGTCTCACTGATTTGCCACAAATACTACTGAGGGACTTGTAGCAGTGTTGATGAGTCTGGCCATAGACATTTTTGTTGGTCTGTGACACAAAAGAACATAATTTAGGCCAAAAAACATCTGATTTGAGAGGATCTATTCTCATTAAGAATTTTTCTTTGTCACAGAAACAAATGAACAAAGGACTCCTGGGAGGATGAATGTATCTCAGTGCACAAGGAAGAAAAAACATCAGAACCAGTGAAGCCCATGTTCAGCCTGCTGCCTGTACTAATGAGGTCAAGAATCATAACTTTTACTTTTGGGCTACTATGTGAAATTAACAAAGCCAATACATGTGTTATTACCAAAGTTGAAAACTTCATAATCCTTACATTTTTTATAATTTACCTTATTCAAACCTGCATGAATGTATTTGCCAACAGTTCACAATATTGTCTAACACCTCCTTATTAATTTCATCTGCAACATCAAAACAGGAGAGCCCTCTGCATTGTGGTTTGGCAGCATGAAACTGGACATAGATAACTAAGACCTTGCCACATCTCATTGTTCACCATTTTACCGGAGACATGTAAATTCTCCTGTCCCACCACCCCCCACAAGCTGCCAGCCCAGATTTAGGGGGAGTATAGGAAGAGGGGAATTACAGAATAGGGTAGAGAGAGTTACAAAAGAGGCCCCCTTACCCCAGGATGTATTCCAAGGCCTTTATTCTTGAAGGGATCCAGAGCGAGAGAGAGGTCACATGGGGGGAGAGGGGTTTTTATCACCTTTGGGGTCGGGTCAGGTTACCTGTCCGATGGCTATAGGTCAGGAGACCAGGGGGCAGGTAACCCAGGCCGGTTACAGTTTCTGGGGGAGGGGTTTTGGGGGAGAGAACATTCCTAAAGGGAATACAACAGAGACACCCTTTTTTGTTTAAAAAAGTTAAAGGGAAAACATTGGTTTACAGGGAATGAGGATAACAAGAAATAGGGAAAACAAACATTTTTAAAACATGTTAAAATTCTCTGTTTCTGTTGGCTGGAGTCATCACTTAGGAAGGTTCTTTTTTTACCTGACGGCGTCTTCTCTTGGAGGCAGTGGCTACCTGCCTTTCATCTCCTTCTGCAGGAGCTGGGTTTTTGGGGATGAAAGGTTTGACCCACTTCTGAGGTATCCATCGAGGACCTGAGGGAGCAGCTACACACGCATAGCCACGACCCCAGGTCACGAGCTCATAGGGACCCTTGGTTTCCAAAGTTTCTGGGTCCTTAATTAGGACTGGTGGACGCTGAGAAGGCTTGAACTGATTACCACTGTTAAAATGACGAGTTACAGGTGGATTCATGTTTTCAAAAGAGCAGTTTAAGAAATTGATGGTAAACATGGCTTTGCAGAGCTTCTCTTGTGGAGGCATCCACACAGTTGTGTTGCTCTGTTTAGCCAAAACCTGTTTGAGCATCTGATGTGCACGCTCAACCACAGCTTGGCCTGTGGGGGAGTGGGGGATGCCAGTTTTATGTTCCACTCCCCACTGCTGGACAAATTCTAGGAACTCCTTGGATGTGTATGCTGGGCCATTATCAGTTTTGATTTCTTTTGGGATCCCTAGCACTGAGAAAGCTTGCACTAGGTGTTTTTTAGCATGCACAGCTTTCTCTCCTGCGTGGGCAGAGGCAAATACTGCACCTGAATGTGTGTCAATACTCACATGAACATATTTGAGACGACCAAAACTAGGAAGGTGTGTGATGTCTGTTTGCCACACTTCACAACTGCCAAGGCCTCGGGGATTAACTCCCATACCCATTGATGGCATAGCCTGGAACTGGCAATTGGGACAGGTGGCCACAATAGCTCGAGCCTGACTCCGTGTTAGCTGGAACTGACAGATCAGACCTGGCACATTTTGATGATATTGTTGGTGACTCAGTTTTGCCTGTTGGAAGATATCAGGGAGGCGTGCTTTCTCAACTGGTGCAGCAAGGGAGTCTGCTCGACAATTCCCCTCTGCAATCTCACCTGGTAAATCCAGGTGTGATCGTACATGCATCACAAAGAATGGATGTTTTCGATGAGAAACCAAATAAATCAGCTTTGAGAGCAATCTGAAGAGATGCTCATTCTCAGTCTCTCTGAGCACAGCCTGCTCCGCTCTGGACACTATTCCAGCTACATATGCCGAGTCAGTCACCAAATTAAATGGTTCTGAGAACTTCTCAAAGGCTCTTACCACAGCTGCTAGTTCAGCTACCTGGGGGGACCCTTCTACAAACTCCACATCAGCTTCCCAATGCTGAGTTTGAGGATTTCTTCAAGTCATCAAGTCATCACCGACTTGTGGGAAACCCCAGATGCATCCGTGAACACTGTGAGAGCTTTGAGTGGTCTCCGACTCCTTTTCTCACAAGGAATGAGGTGGAATTCCTCATTAAACAGCTTGTGAGATGGGGCATGGACTGATATTTGTCCCCTGTAGCTGTCCAGAGATAGCTGGAGATTGGCATTGCCCCAGAGCAACTGTTCGAACATCTCTTTGGTCAGTCTCTTTGGAGAGTTTCTTCCCTCCTCTGAGAGCTTAACCGGGAGGTGAATGCATGTAAAATCACAACCAGCCAGTTCACACAGCCTCATCCTGGCTTTCTGAATCAATTGAGCTATTAACTCTTGTGGCTCAGTGATGGTCTTGGATCTTTGGTGAGAGAGGAAGACCCACTCTATGATTAAGAGTGAATCTTTCTGCCCCTCGATCCACTGGTAAATCAGGCCATGCAGGTGTGGCAGTTTTCCTAGTACAATGAAATGGAAAGGTAGGCTTGGTTCATACCTGTGAGCCTGCCTCTCTGACAAGGCTTTCTGTACCTTTTCGATTGCAGTGTTTGCCTCTGAGGTCAGTTCCCTGGGAGAGCTCAGCTCTCTCTCCCCTTTCAATAATTTGAAAAGAGGGTCTAGATCCTCATTTGTGAGGCCTAGCCAGGGTCTTACCCAATTCAATGATCCACACAGGGAGTGGAGATCTGCTAGGGTCTTAGGATTACAATTGATTTCCAATTTCTGAGGAACAACGGTCCTCTCTGAAATTTGTAAGCCCAGATACTTCCAAGGTGGCATCCTTTGAAGTTTGTCTTCCTGTAATTGAAAACCAGCAGAGGTTAAAACTTTAACCACTAGGTCAAGTGTGTGTTGGAGTATAGTGTCATCGGGGGCACACACCAATATATCATCCATATAGTGGAGGATGACGGCATCCTGTCTCTCGGCATGTACAGGTGACAGTAAGGATGCTATGTACTGTTGGCAAATGAATGGCGAGGCTTTACAGCCCTGAGGCAGCACTTTCCAGTGATACCTCTTCATGGGGGCCTGGCAATTTAGGGTGGGAACTGAGAATGCAAACCTTATGGCATCTCCTGGGTGCAGAGGAATCTGGAAGAAACAATCTTTGATATCTAATACTGCTAATTTCCAGTCTCGAGGGAGCATAGTTGGCAAAGGCATTCCTGGCTGGATTGGTCCCATATCTTCTATGATTTTGTTTATTTCCCTTAAATCATGTAGGAGCCTCCACTTGTCTTTTCCCGGTTCCTTTATTACAAAAACTGGGAAATTCCAAGGGCTTGTTGTTTCTTCTAGGTGGCCTTGAGCCACTTGCTCCTGTACAAGTTTTTCGAGCGCCTCGAGCTTATCTTTGCTCAAAGGCCATTGTGGTATCCACTTAGGGGTGTTACTCAGCCATGTTAATTTGTGGGTAAGGTGCCCCACAGTGGCTACTTCTAAAAAATCCTGGGGTGTCTTAGGAATAATTAATTGGACACCCCACTGGGACATCGTATCTCTTCCCCACAAGGGGGCTTTGTAATTTGCAATGTATGGACGGACACTTGCTATTTTTCCATCCGGTCCCTCAATTTGCACAGTGTTTTTTGATATTTTAGCCAATGTAATTCCTCCTATGCCCTGAAGTTTGCCAGCTACAGGTTGCAATTCCCAGTTCGATGGCCACTTGCTCTCAGGTAGAATTGTAATGTCAGTGCCTGTATCCAAAACTCCCTCTACATGGAGGCGATCTGACCCATTTGCTATATTGCATGCCAGGGAAGGCTTGTCCTCTCCCACCACTTCTGCCCAGTAGATTTCAGGTGATTTTCCATCAGCTACTATCTCTGCCGGAACAGGAATAGCTTGGGCAAGGATTTGCCCCTCTGCTAGGTAGAAAGGTGGGTGTTTGTAACGTGCTAAGAGCATGAGGTTTGTTATTTGTCCCTTAATGGTCATGGGAACTACCTCAATTTGATCTGGTGTGTGTGCCATATCCCCCACGACAAAATACTCACTGTTGGTTGCCCAGTTGGGCAACTGGTCCTGAGGGATGTTTGACAGATCCACTGTGATTATGGTTCTTGGCTACAGAAGCAACCCTATTGAAAACCGACCTGTACAGAGTACAGGCTACCGGCTTTATCCTTCTCACCCCCAGCTGTACAAAAAACGGCTGAATCAGTGAGAGAGGTAATTGAACAGCCCGAAAAGCTTCTAAGACCTCCTGAAGAGGCTCCAGCTTATAACGTAGGCTTTTTGGCTACGTTGGACGCCAATTGTAGATTCTCCTGTCCCACCACCCCCCCACAAGCTGCCAGCCCAGATTTAGGGGGAATATAGGAAGAGGGGAATTACAGAATAGGGTAGAGAGAGTTACAAAAGAGGCCCCCTTACCCCAGGATGTATTCCAAGACCTTTATTCTTGAAGGGATCCAGAGCGAGAGAGAGGTCACATGGGGGGAGAGAGGTTTTTATCACCTTTGGGGTCGGGTCAGGTTACCTGTCCGATGGCTATAGGTCAGGAGACCAGGGGGCAGGTAACCCAGGCCAGGTTACAGTTTCTGGGGGAGGGGTTTTGGGGGAGAGAACATTCCTAAAGGGAATACAACAGAGACATACGAAAATGCAGATGTTACAAAACCTAATTCATCTAGACTCTGACCCTCTGAGACTGGCTTCTAGACCACAATATTGAACTCCCTAGAGTGCAGCATGCTTGACTTTCTGGTGCAAATAAATGCTCATCCAAGCTTAAAATACAGCCATCTTTAACAGAAATGTTATGAATATAGTAGAGCACCAGTGAAAATGAAGCCTACCTCATCTTGTGGAATTTAGTAACTTGTAGTTACTTTCCTTTATTTTCTGAAGTTCCTGATAAGTCACGCTTTCAAATGTAGGATTAGAACCTGTGTTAATAGAGGGTTCTCACTGGTTTAAGTTTTTGGAGGACAGCGCTTGTCTCTGCTGGCCATCAGCTAAAACTGTGATCATCAGGATTGCACAACTGCCAGTTCTGGGGTAATCAAAAAAACTTCTATCAGGTAGTCCCAGAACCAGACAAGAACATCTTGATGTTTGTTCTTCCACCAACCCCTAGTGTATATTGGAGAAAGAAAATGCTTTATATCATAGAAGGGCTAGGAATCACTGACAGCAGACCTGGCTAGCTGGGAATGATATGACCAAAAAACCAAGGCCTGTTCTTAATATTTCAGCAGGTGAAACATTAGTTGTTAAATTGAGAACAAGTGTCAGACTCTTGAATTTAAAGATAGCTTACAGCAACATGGCATCAAGTGTAATGGGAGCTGTGTAGCAGTTGTCTGTCTCAGCCACTACTCCAAATGGTGTTCTGGAGGTGATTTATTTCCTCAGTATAACTCTACATCAACTGAGTTTTCTAAATCTCTTTTGTTCTCCCTCCGAGTACTAGCAGCACATTTGGTATGAAATATTTTCTTAGTAAGCTATCAGACCTGATCTAAAGGGTGACCAGCAAATCTTGGTATAGCACACAAGAGAAGGTATGTATTAAAAGCTCATCCTCTTCTTCCAGATTGCAACTAATTTCCAGATTTTACATCACCCTTTTTACCTCTGACGTCTTCTATATGTTTTTTTGCTAAAACATAATTTGCCTCCAAGGATAGTAACATCTTTGTCCAAATCCTCTAACGTAACTATATGAAATAACAGTATTTAGCATTATTTATTTATCCATTTCTTCATGCTTTTTAGGCATGAACAGCTAGGGTTTTTTTCTCTTTAGGATAAGATATATATGACTGTGTTACGGCTCTTTTTCTCAGTGGTATAAATTCAGCACTTCATTATATTATATTTTAATTTTATGTCATTCTAAAGGCTTTGTACAAAAAACATGCTAAATTACAGAAAACTTAAATCACATCTTCCATCTTGAATCATACAAAAGAGAAAGGAAATTGATTAGTTCATGTCTGCAGAAGTTGATTTGGTTTAAGAGCTATGAAACTTCAGATTCTCCTATCAGTATTTATCTCCCTTTTATTTACTGCCATATCCAAAAGACATAATGACAAAGGAAATAGATGGAAAAAAAAGAAAACACCACTATTTACAATGTAACACATACAAAGCTTATACAAAGCACTTTAATGATCATGAGCTTGGTGGCTAGCCAATTTTAATTTTATTCCTGAGAACTGGATTATTGTATAAGATTTTGGTTTCACTCAAAACCAACACTTGGATATAAATTCCCACTCAGTTCAAGAATGCTTGGATCAATGCTTAGCCTGGGACTATAATATCAGTGAAAGGTACATTAATTTAGGGAGCTAAAAGGAAAAGAAATATCTAGGATAACCTAAGTAAAAATTGCATAACACTGGAAGAAAAGAAGACAATGGAAAGCATTCTTGCTTAAATAATGTTTAGACCACTGACATAATTTTTCAGTAGGACTAATATAACTTACAGTGATGAAGATAGGATTGCAAAATTCAAACATGTAAGTGATGGATTCGTAGGTTCTCTTTATCCCTACTGCAGCCAAGTAGATATCCAAAGAGGATATCAAGTGGCTTCTGGAAGCCTGGAGGGTATTTTCTAGGGCTGTTTATATTGGACTGCACAGTGATGAAAACAATTTTTGTGTTAAGCTTGTAGGGGAAGCTATCCTGCTAAAGCCAAAATTAGAAATCTTGCATACATTGGAAGAAAAAAAGGGAGAAAAAAGTTAAGGCAGAGTCCTCTGCCCTGAATATTCTGCTGCTATGTGAATTAACACATCAAGTAACCTCTTACTTTTTACATCTCTTTAGTGAGAGGAAAAACATTTTGCAGTCTTAAAGACTGTACAAAAGAGTGTACAATTAAAAGAGTGTACAATTCACCTCTTTGTTCACATTATTTTGAAGTAAGTGGTAAATTTTTGAAAATCCAAACGTTTTAACCCATTATGTATATATTCAAGAGAGGGGTACATGTAGCTCTCCAGGACAGGCAAGAAACTGCCCTCAGCTGTATTGCTTGTTCCTTGCTAGCTCTATTGTTTAGAAATGAACAGGCATTGCCCCCTGGCTTCATTGCTTGTTTCTTTGTTTTCTTGCCTTATGGGGGTAATGAGATATATGTGACCCCCCAAAGGAAGAGAACATCCACTGCTAGCTGTTGCAGAGCACCTTAAGGATCAGTGGGACTGTGAGAACTAATGGAGTCTTATTTCCTACAGTTGAGCTCATAGTCCTCTCAACTCTCAGCATTTCCTCTGGGTGAGGTTCCTGATGTCTAGTAAGGAAGCAAACAAACATCAAAAAAGCCCCACCAACAACAACTAAAAAAAAAAATTATTTATATTAAAAGTTATTATAGTTGTCCAAGTAGAAACTTTCGAGTCACTCTTTTTTAATGAAGCTTACAGTAATTATTGCAGATTTTTTATATGTGGTAAATTTTATTGGAGTATTTCAAAGACTTGGAGGGTGAATGGGGCCACCAATTGGCTAAAGGCAGTGTAATCACCTGTGTCTTAGTCTTACAGGGAACTAACAGGACACACTTTCAGGAGATGAGGAAATAAATCATCACTGCTGAGTTGAACAGTCATGGTAGGCTTAAGCTGACAGAATGACAAAAAGCACAGCATGGCACTTTGTGACTTGTCATACTGGCAATTTTTTGGTCTCATTTATCTACCTTTTTCTGATTTGCAGAACTTCAGAGAAATACCTGAAAAAAAGCCAAAAAAAAAAAAAAAAAAAAAAAAGAGCTTTCTCTCCACCAAGGACTTGGAAACATAAAATATTTTCACAAAATAAGCCAAACCCTAAAATTATCAGTAGCTAACAGGATTTGAAAACTATTTGGCATTATAAAAGCATACATGCCATCTACCCAGTGCTTTAAACAACTGATCAAGACTGATATTCTGTAATACTATTCTAAACCAGATTTTTTTTTCCCACTGATTCAGTTTTAATGTAATTGATATTTTATACTTTTTTTTTCTATACTTAATAGGTTGGATGGGAATATATCTCACCTTGCTGTTAGAAGTACTGTCTTTTCCTTAGTGGATAAGTAAATCCAGAAGACCAGAGCTTGGTGTGCCTATATATATAATCTGACAGAAACAAATGATGGTTCTTAGTTCAACAGCATGGTTCAAAATAGAGTGAATGGATATAGTTTGCAATTACAGTATTTTCAGGCTAGATATTTTTTCCAAGAAAATTTCAAACTGCTCTGAATTCTCGTTAACCTCATTTGACCAAAATAACAAAAAACACTTTTCACAGATTATCATGTGTCTATGCATGACAGAGACAAAAGGTGTTTGTCTGAGAATAACTTTGTTTGCAAGATAATTTTCAACCTGTTTCTAAAGTCTTATGGTTTTACAGTCTCAGATCTCTCAGCCAAATGGACTTCTATCTGAAAGATTGAACCTCCATGCAGCAGTGTTTCTGTTGGCCTAGTTTAGTAATTTCATGCTGTTGATCAGCAGTAAGCTCTTGGGGAGCAATACTTCTTTTGCCCATCACATACTATAGAAAACAGTAGACCTCTAATATGCAAGAATAATAGTATAAAAGGTAGTCCATCTGAGACCTTATTAGAAACTCAGGGAAACTTCACTGTGATATGCCACCAACACATCCCCACCCTACAAAGAATTATTAATTCCCTTCAAATGCTTTCATTATAAACTAAGATGGAGATCCATGATATTTTCTGACAGAGTTGTGCAGCTAAGCCCAAAGAAAGTGTAGTAATGAGTTTAAGGATATGGCTATGCTCATGAGTAAGTGATCAGATGCTCAAGACAGCTCTACAGAAAGTAAGCATGAGGAGGAGACGAAGATATAAATGTGTTATGGAAACTAAGGAAGGAACCGAATATATTTTTCCTCAAAATTTTCACCCAAAGTATTCACAATAAGCAACTATACTGGAACTAAGATAATGCTTCTGATGCAATTCAAAGCACAATAAAGACAACAGGAGCCTTGCCGTCACCTTAAGAGGAAAGAAAACATACGTAGGTAATACACAAACCAGTTTGAATTTTCCCTGATGCTTACATTTCATCACTATTTTTCTGCCTGAAATGTGTGAAGTTTTTAAACTTTTTCAATTCCCTTTTGGCAAACACCTCATCATGTTATGTGTGGTTGGCTCCAACCAAAGTTTACTGCTTTAATGTCCAAGAAAAGACTATTCTCATGGTATTTCCTTCCAAGCCAAAAATCACATCTTACTGAAAATCTTGCAAGAAACCCAAATCTTTCAAGATTTCTAACCTAATCAAACTTGGGTAAAGTCAACAGACTAACTTCTAATGACCTTGACTCCCACAGTTTGTCAGCATCCTACAGCTTCCCCAACCCTACAGTTGGGATTTACTTTCTTCGCTCTTTTTTGCTAAGCAGCGCATTTATTGGGGTTTTTTAATACCCAGCTGCAACCATGGCTGCAGAGATTTTTGTGTTTTCTGCCAAGTCATTATCCAAAATTTGTGTCTATGAGCTGAGGTTACATGCTTAGGTGCATGGGCTATCATGGTTATGCCACATTAAAGATTACTTTATCCTTAGATTATGTTACCTTTTTTAAAAAAATTGAGTACATTCTCAAATTGCAGTAAGTTAGTGCTAAATAGAAATGCTCCAGATTGCAAGAAGTAATTCAATTTTAGGGTTTTTTTTAAACTAATCTTCTGTGCCTCCACAGAAGAATCAATTTTTAGCTAGTTGGCTGTCTTTTAGATGGCTGCTAGAGGTAGGCAAATTTGTAGTACACAAGCCAGCAGACCAAACACTGGTTCTTGCTCTCCACTCTCCCATCCTAGTAGAAAAGCCCATCCATGTCTCCTTAGGGTTACTCTGAAAATGTATTGGAATATTTTTTCTTGTAGCAGAAGTCCTTGGAAAACAGTGCTAAAGGTCAGCCTGAGGCTGCTTTTCTCCCTGAGCTGTATACAGTTTGGTGAAAAAGTTCCCTTGGCCACATGATTAGTAGATACAGCTGAAATAATCATCTACAGGAGAACCATTCAAGTTGACACAAACTTTCTAGACATGCATTGACTGTCAAATTTTTATTGCTCACTTGATGTAAAGTGCAGTCATAACACCCAAATATGAAATATTTCACTGGCAGTAAAAACATGCCTTTGACATTTTGGAAAATATCAGACAACACACCTGGCTTTTTAAACTCTAAAAGCAGCAGAAACCTTTGAATTATTAATGTCTCTCCCTTATCCTTGCCTGAAAACTCGATAGGAACAATTTATTCTGTTAAGAAGCCACACCCGAGAATTTTAATGTTGAGTTTCAAGAAAGAGGAAAAAATGGAAAAATGCATCTGAACTGCACACACCAACACCTCAGCTATTTCCTTGGTCCAGTGACAGTAGGAAGTGTCAAGTATGGGTTGAAAAGAGACAATTTAATCCAGCATGATTTTGTTTGCCAGGGTAACATACAACCTTTGGACATTATTGTTATAAGTACATAAATTTACTGGGAAAATCCCATATTCAGGATAAATAACTAAAAATGAAAGACTTATGATAAAATCTTCAAATGATGCATTTGTGTGTGAAAGAACACAACAGAATGCTTTTAAAAGGTAAATAATTTTCTGTTAAGCAAAAAAGGTCTTACTGCTGTGAGGCTCACTTGTACATCTTGTCATTTTACATTGCTGAGGGGCTGTTCTATACAAACCCAGAGCTGTATAATCTCAAAACAGGATCCAAGAATACCAGGAAATAGTGAAAGTGGGGCTGCTCCAAAAGAGAGGAGAAGCTGGGGTTCTGCTTGCTGCCTGTCTCACAGGGTCTGAACACATCAGGCTGATTGATGCCAGGGTCCATCAGCAGCCACAAGCAAAGGAACTGATGAGACAGCTCAGGGTCCACCCAGGATGTGCATTCTGTAGCAAAAAGAGACAGAGTCGGGGTAGACATGAGGCTGCAGCATAGGTCTTCCATCCATGAAGCAGGGCTGGAGACCAGAACTCCTCTGGCACAGGCTCAAAGAAAGCCTGTGTGCCTCAGGAAGGGTTGAGATGAGATTCTGAGCCATGGGTAGTGTGGCTGTAACCACAGGAGAGGCTGGCAGGGACATTCGGGACTTGTAGTGCCTTTGAGAATTGCCTCACAGAACTGACCTGATTCCGCCTAAGGATATCTTTTATATGCCTGAGGGTTTGAGACCTAGTAACCAAAGAGTAAAACATTTTCACCCCTTTCATTAAAGGCTTTGGAACCTGTTTCTATACATCAATCTTTACAAATGAATATATACTAGAAGGCTGGCTTTCCTGGTGTAACCTTAAAACAGTTCAGTTCTGGGCTGTACATCTTCAAACACTTCCCAACATTTCCCAGGGCAAATTTCAGGCTAACAATCAGTTTAAGGTTATTGGCTATTCCTTGCCCAACCCAATTACCCAAAGGAACTGGTGGACAAACACTAGGATTTATTCAGCACAAAATGCTATTGAAAAATAGGTTAATTTCCTCCCCTTACCCAGAGCTTCAGTAGGCACTCAAAACACTCAATATATGAACTGCTTGAACTGCCCAGTTTCCATGTACTGGTATGAGGTCAAATTCTGTCTCAAACCTGATTTACTGCTATGACAACTAGAGCGATAATGCTTGTCTACACTTCTATGACTTTTTTCCCACATGAGCATGACTAAGAAGTAGTCCTTGGCTTGTTTGGCTCTGTTCATACCTGGGAAACTTGTATTAGTCTCTTGGAGGAATGGTATGGCTGGAGCACACATTCCCAGCATGTTTGTAAAGGTATCAGACATTGTGGGATGACCTCACTTCTCCCCGGATCAGCAGTTGAAAATCAGATGTCTCCCATTCCACTGAACAAGACCAGGGAACAGGGCAAATACAATGTAGAACTGTCCAGTGAAATTCACTTTTTTTAACTCTTCTTTCTTATTGTGGGCTGTGAAACAGAGTTCTTATGCAGCTTCCTGATCTTCAATACCTGAGCCACCCTGAATGTGAGGGCCAACACAAAATTTTATTTTTTTTTTAATAGTGATTTTAAAAAAAATTGAACTTGATTTCAACATCATCTTTTCACTCCATGTAAACAGGTCCATCTGCCTTTAGCTCAGTGCAGGTGCTGTGCACAGCACTCCAGCATGTAACACCTCATCTCCCAGGGATGTACAAAGGCAGGCAGCCCTGAGGCTCAGTAAGGAGTCATCCTGTTAAGCAGAAGTTACTCTACCTTTGAACTCAAGTTGTTTGACAATTTTTTTTTCCTGACACTTGTATCCTCAGAGACCTTGGAAGTCTCCAGCTCATGTATTTTCAGACTAAACAGTTTATCCATTCTTTAATCTGCATTATTGCATTTATGGTTAGTAGCTATTTTCACAGTCTGAATTAAGATAAGCTAAGTCCTGCCTACTCTGATATCATAGAATTACAGAATATTTCACATTGGAAGGGACCCATAGGGTCATCAAGTCCAACCCTTAAGTGAGTAGGGATTGAATCCACAACCTTTGCATTATCAGCACAATGCTCTAACCAGCTGAGCTTACCTGAGAGTCTTCTGTAAAGCTTCTGTACTTCTTTACAGCTTCTGAACTTCAGCTTTTGAACTTCTGTAAAGTTCACCTGCCAAAGTGCCAGTCTTGTTTGTTATGAATAATATTATGCATTCTTCATGCTGTGGATGGTGGGTAAATGGTAAAAATGAACTAAAATTGCTGTGTTCGGTGAGGTAAGGATTGCTGTGCCATAGGAACTGTTGTTGGTTTCCTACTCTCCTGTGTCCTTTCATTCTCTGGAGCAACACATGTGCAAGACAGGCTGCAGGACAACACTGCTGGCTTCCCTGCAGCAGTTAAATTAGCAGGAAAAAGGTGGGAAATTTCTCATGATCTAGAGCAGCAAAGCAGATGGGGAATTTGTTTACAAAAAAAGAAGAAATTAATTTCTCCATCTCACTTTGTTCATTTTGGTACAGCCAAAATCAGTTTTTGTACAGCTACAATGTCATGCAGAGTCTTTACACCTGGAACAACAGGACCAGTAACAATGCTGTTATTTATTTTGTGGCAAGCAATGCTGTGCTCTAGGGATTTGCTCTGCTTTATTATTTTATTTCATTCTCTAGGAAAATATTCATCTCCTCTCTGTGTGGATAAGCAGTGATGAAAACAGGTATTAATATTCTACTTAGCTTCCATTACAGTGACTAGGAACTCATTTAATATGTATACTGGTGCAGTCAGACCAAAAGATAAGTACATAGAAGCAAAGTAAGAAAATGTAAACCAGAGTCATCTATAGCTATTTTAGCATCTGTTCTGCTTTGTGTACTGACTGTTCAGGTATACTGACAAATTCACAGTCATTTTAAACACTTCCCTCATTATTTCAGAGGAATTCCTAACTTGTGATATTAATACTTCCTGGGTAGAAGAGAGACAAGACACTTTGGTTTATCATCACAGTGGTTCAGTGTACTTCCATTTCAGCTACTTAATCTTGCTCTGAGCAGTGGATTTTTATTGTGGTGCTCAGGGGCAAAATTTTTGATAAATCTGGAAGTTGCAAGGATTCCTTCAAAAGAGTGATTTCAGATTGAAGAAAATATTCTGTTCAACTTGAAAAGGGAATGTTTTAATTTTAAGAATTCCCATGTCACCTTTGTTTGATATTTACATCTCTTGGGCTGTTTTCCCTCAAGCATCTGTGTGCTATAACTTCAGGAAAGTGGATTACTTATGACTAATAGTACAGTAGCCACTGTAGGGAGAGAATTTCCTTCTACAACAGGGTAACCCACCTAGCTGATCAAGGGAAGCCAGAAGATGCAATTTTTTGGACTTAAACAAAGCTTTTGATACCATGTCTCTCAGAATCCTTCTGGACTAAATATCCAGCACCCATCTGGATAAATGCCACATCATGTGATGAGTGAGCAACTGGCTCATGGATCAGGCACAAAGAGTTGTATTGAATAGGGTGACATCAGCTGGCATCCAGTCTCTACTGTGGTTTCACAGGGCTCCATTCTTGGCTCTGTTCTCTTCAACATTTTAACAACTCAGAAGCAAGACTTAAAATAAGTAAGTTTGCCATTGACACTAAATTGGGAGGAGTTGTCAACTGTCTCAGGGGCAGAAAGGTCCTGCAGAGAGACCTTGACAAATCAGAAGGCTGGCAACCACTGACAAATGAAATTAAAGAGGGAAAAAGGATGGATTCTGCAACTGGGGTGGGGCAAGCCTTGTTGTGTGTATAGACTGAGAATGAGATGCTGGACTGTGAAAAGCGACTTTGGGGTCATGGTCTGTGGCAAATTGAACATGAGCCAGCAGTGCCCTGGCAGCCAGGAGGGCCAACCCTGTCCTGGGGGGCATCAGGCACAGCATCACAGCCAGGCAAGGGAGGGGACTGTCCTGCTCTGGTCTGCACTGGGGCAGCCTCACATCCAGTGCTGGGGACAGTTCTGGGTGTCACAGTATAAGAAAAGACAATAAACAAAGACAACATCCAAAGAAGGGCAATGAGGATGGTGAAGGGCATTTGGGGGGAAATCATGTGAGGAGTGGCTGAGGTCACTTGGTCTGTTCTGCCCAGCGAAGACCAGACTGAGGGGAGAACTCATTGCAGTTACAACTTCTTCATGAGGAGAAGCAAAGGGGCAGTCACTGGTCTTTTCTCTATATGATGACCAATGACAGAACTCAAGGAAAAGCATGAAGCTGAGTCAGGGGAGGTTTAGGTTGGATATCAGGAAATGACTTTTCACCCAGAGAGTGTTTGGGCCCTGGAACAGGCTCGCTGGGGAAGTATTCACAACATCAAATCTGTCTGAGTCCAGGATGTTTGGACAACACTTTCAGGAACATTCTGTGATTCTTGGGTTGCCAACTCTTGACTCTTGCACAGGGTCAAGAGTTGGACTCAGTGATCCTGAGGGTCCCTTCTAACTCAGCATATTCTATGATTCTGTGATTCTATGCAGCACTATAAACTAAAAAGCAATCAAACAAAATTAAATTAGATTTTCTTTGCTTACACCCCAAAGGAAAAAAGGACATTCTTTGTGCTGCACAGGAGTAAGAGAAACCAGGCTTAATTTCCAGAGGATTCTGCTGGGCACTCAGCAGCCAGGTCTCAGCCAGCTGGCCCCTTGGGAAGGTGTGTCAGACCTGGAAATGAACACAACCTTACGGAGCAAAGAAACAATGAAAACCAGCAACATCCAAACACAAGTTAAAAAAAACCCCTGCTGCCTCTGGACACCCCAGTCAAGCTTTTTTCTTCTCTTTAGCTTTTGCATGACTGTCTTTCTTGCTAAACTGTATATTATGTGATGCTCTTCAACCATGCTCAATAGTAATTCTTCAACAACTCTCTTCCTACAGGAGGAGGTTCCTGGTGATGCTGGCCCTGACCTCTGGGATTTAACAATGGAAGAGGAAAATCCTCTGCAAAGGTGCCATATGAGCTGTGATAGAACTGTTAGTGCTCAGCTGTGCCAAGTAGTAGAGGGGAGAGTGAATTATAGATTTGACTCTTCTCTGTACTTTAATGAACTTACTTAGACTCACTCACCCTGCAGGTTTTAACTCTGTTTGGGCACAGGAAACATGTAATTCACCCCCTGTTCCAAATGTGAATAGCAGAGTGCTCACTTTTAAGGCTTTGCAGTTGGGGCACAAACATTTCTGCAAACCAGGTCTGACTGATCAAGCCAACCCCACGTGTAAATCAGCAGGAACTTGTGCCCATCCCAAATGCTTATTTAGTCACTGTTTGTCATGAGTAACTACTGAGGTTTCAGCCACAGGCATGACATCAAACTCTTACTTCTTCAAGTACACAATGAATAGGGCTACAGTAGACAGTTTGATGTAATTTTGATTATTTTCTAGTAATTCTCACACACAGACTATTGTGAACTTGTCAACTTTAAAAAATGACTAGTTGAATACTAATTATTGCATCCTTAGTAAGAGGACACTACAAAATGTGTAGTTGAAAGAAGTGTGTTATCTCACAGGGTGAAAAATTTAGAGTTTGGGGTTCTGGGAGATAGCAATAAATATGCAACAAGATGGAGGTCTTAGGGGATAGTCTTCTTCTTCTCCTTCTTCACAAGTTTGGGTGATTTTGTGTGATTGGGTGAAAAAATCTGCAGTGTGGAACATGGTGATTAGTTATTGGGTTAGAAGTCAAAATAAATTAGTTGGCATCTCATAATTGGATAGTTTAGGTTCAAAAAGACTTTGAAGACATAACTCTGTACTCAATTTCTACTCTGTTAGCTTAGCCTGTAGAAGCATTCACGGTCAGTGAGGCTGTAAAGTAGATAAGAAATAATAAACATCCAAGTCCAAACAAGAATTCTGTCTCTTGTGCTTTTAATCCTGACCCTGAGAAGAAGAACCAGATAAAGCCAAGGGGTTTGCCTCACATAAAATGGTACATTGCTAGTTCAGACAAAAAGGCTGAGATTTCCAAGTCCAGATTTCCTTAACCATTTTTGAGTTTTGTAACCTCACACACATAGTGTAGTTTTGTAGCCTCACACTGGCTATGTCAAATTTAGATGTTAAAAATACATCATATGTTATATTTATTATTAAAGGAGGCTAATTATGAGCTGGTTGCATCAGTTTACTGAGAGGTAGCAATCATGACTGCTTCAGAAAAATAAAGGGAAGTTAATGATGCAACATCCTGTTGTCTGTAAACTAATATACAAAAAAACCCCATAGATTCAAATCAAAGAGGAAAGGATGGGGAACCTGGCGCCACAATTAACCTTCTGGACAAAGGTTTGCCTTGTTGTTAAAGCTATATACTTTGTAAATATGCCAGAAGTGTATGAAGAAGAAACGTTATAGGGGCAAGGACAGATCTCCTGTAAACCATGCTTGTTTTCACTCCAATGTATCATCAGTTAATATTAATAGGGACAATTACAGAATGAAAAAAAAATGTAAACACTAATTCCTCCTACATCTTTAAACTTCAGTGACTTGTTAAAGCTATCATCAAAGGCATTTTATGTAATTTCTTTAATATCTTTTTGTTCTGAAAACTTGTTATCAGCTATCTTTCTCTGTTACCTCAGTTTCATTTAACAATCCTCAAGAAGAACTGAAATATCTATCTGCAATCCACAGTATCAAGACATTCACTAAAAAGGAATAAAACATATGTATAAAAGATTCTCTAGTTCTTCTCAAGGTTTATAAACTTTGAATTTACCTGATTAAGATAGTCCATGCAAACTTTGTGCAACAGAAGTTTTCTATCTATTTCTCATTTAAAGACAACTACTAGGTACTTCTCAGAGGATCCAAATCTGGGGAGTCATCATGCAGCCATGTGGAAGCTGGCAGTGAAATGCAACTGCACTTGGATCTGAGAAGCAGGAAAATAAACTAGGCGTTTGGTTTAGGGTATCTAAGCTGCTCTCTAACTAATGTGTACCCTGCCTTTAATTTCTGTAGTGAAAAATGACTGACAGTCTCTCCATATTTAGAAAGTCAGTCTCCAAATCCTCTGTCAAGGGATTGCTATAAAAAATTTGTTAGCCTGAAAAATCCCAAGCTTCTACTTTAAAATATGGGTCTGTGATTTCAGACTGTGCAGGCTTGTCCTACCCACAAGTGGCAGCTCATATCAAACACTTTGCAAGGTTTTTGCACTTACGGGTCATTGGTAACAGTCCCTACTCCTAGTTAGGATCATGTACTTTGGTAATATGTTATCTTTCAACAGAAGCTGCTACTTACTAATAAACAAGCACATGCTTGGGAAGAGAAGTGCTCCCTGCTCTTTGACATGGGACATCTCCTCATCTTTCAACACATGTAGCTGACAGTGCTTGCTCCTGTCAGCACAGGCAGATCTTGCTATCCAATGTGGAAACGCTTCATGGCCTGAGAATGATCAATTTTTTTTTTTTTTTTTTTTTTCCCACTAAGTTTTACTGCAAAGTGCAAACTTTACAGTTTGTTATAACCCTCGGAAAAGCAGACTGAACTGTTTGCAAAATCAATTAAGTGCTCTGTTTGCACAAAGAAAAGAAGGAGCCCTGTTTATAAAAAGCTTCTCTCTCTTGGCAACAGCAACACGTGTCAGACACTGGCCAGAAAGGGAGATTTTATTTCCCTGTATTAGCAAAGAGAAATGGAGGTGAGCCTAGGAGACAAAAGAGAGATGTGAA
Organism: Certhia americana; assembly: GCA_018697195.1. Classification (NCBI taxonomy): domain Eukaryota; kingdom Metazoa; phylum Chordata; class Aves; order Passeriformes; family Certhiidae; genus Certhia; species Certhia americana. The sequence continues at coordinate 78,231,048 of CM031858.1, read as the reverse complement.
GGCAGGGCAATGTGGCTGGCAGAGAAGAACAGCAGAATGGCAGACCCTGGAGGAGGAAGGTTGGCTGTCTGGAGATTCTGGGCTCTTTTCCAGTTGTTTTGTTTTTTCCTACTGATTGGGTCCCCACAGAGCAGACAGGTACATTTGGGCTCCTTTCCATGGTCTTCTGCTTTGAAAGAAAATTCTCACTAGTCTTCCTGGTCTGCAGCAGTGGGTGGTTGTGGGATGCAAACCAGAGTGCAGGCTGGTTGGAGCCACACAGCATATTTGGCACTGGCTTCTCCTCCTGCCAAGTTTCTGCAGTCCCACTATACCATGGGAACCGCCTGCATGTAGTCTTTGATTCTGCAGTACAAACAAAGCACTCTTTATTCATGTGGAGAGGGAAAGTGAGCTCATATGAGCCACTGGCTGAGAATGATCATATGGTCTAATGCCTGTACAGCTCCCATCTCACACATCTGCTCCTCTGTGCCCTGGATACAGGGAATATAGGGGCCAGGCCTCCAAGTGAGGGACACACCACAGCTGTGGTAACATGCACACTGGGATTCACATTTGAAGCCAGAGGGAACGGGCACTTGGTCTTGATTTGGCAGAAGTAGAAATATAAGAGTTGATCTACAGGTTGATGTGGTTCTCCAATGGATTTGTTCCAACTCATACATTCATGGTCAAATGCAACAGATGATGCTGAATTTGGACCTTGAACTTCCAACATTTGCAATATTTCCAGCTACTCAGACTTAGTTTTAATTTTAATTCCTCTCCATCTTATGTCATTTCCTGAAAATGACACCTTTGGTAATGTTGAAGAAGCAATACTCTTTTAGCTGTTCTTTCCAGCCTATCAGAAAAGTTATGCTAAATTAAAATATAGTGGCCTAAAGTAAGATTGAGCTTCAGCCACCAACAAGCTGAAAGCATTTCTCACCAATATGCTGAAGAGCAGTTAATTCAACTACATGCATTCAAGGGCACAGCTAAAATGTCATCCATATATGGCAGAGCTCCCAAGATGCAACGTTTTATTGTTTCTTATAGAGTTGCCTTGATAAATGCAGACACATGGGAAGAATTGTGGAGATGATTTGCCAGAACGAAAGAGACTAAACAGACAAAACTTAAATGCAGTCTTCTTTCTAAAAACATATTGTGGTAGTATTACCACTTTCAAATAAGAAAGAGAAAGCTCTATAGTACAGTAAAAAATATTTAGATCTTGCGGTGTTATAGTCACGTTCAAGAACAAAGAATTGGAATAAAATTGTACCTACCATTTCATTTTTTAAATCAAGATATCCAGATGTACTCTAAAAATAGTAATGAAACAACTGCCACCATTCCTGAAAGCCACAGGAGTACCATTACAGGAAGAATTTTATTTTAAATAATTTCAACTGGGTGCCCAGCCATAGAAACCTTAAGACAGCTTCACAACTGACACAAATAGCCCAAATGTCACATCTTACATACCAGTTATATAACCTCTGCATTTCTTAATGTACTGTAACTAAGCTTTCAGAACAGCATCCTTCTTTTTTCTGTCCTGGAACCTCCACTATATAGTATAGAACATTAAATTTTTTGAAGGTTATAACCCAAAGCTTTCTCAATATTGGATTTGTGATTTAGGATGTTAGAATATGACCTAAGTTTGATGTATGTTTTCCTACAGATCAAAGGAGTTGTAATCTCAACTGCAGAGTGATGGGCATGGCTGTGCTTCCAATTCATGGGAAAGGGAAGTACATTGAGTGTATCAAATGCCCCAGGCTGTAGCCTTTCTTTTGAATCCAAACCCTGTTGCCAAGGTTCTGGCTGCACCTGCCCACTTGACTTCGGCACCTGACATCCTTGTTCATGCTCTCCTTTTCCAAACAGAGCTGACCACCCACTGCAGTCAAAAAAACCCAGCATGACAAGGGGACACCTCAGCAACTGTAGATCCTGTTCTGTTCTCTTTTTTCTGTTGTGTCTCCCAGTAGAGTACCCTGGCAGAATTCACTGCTTCCTCATACATTTTGTGGGGTAATGGGCACTGTTGGAGATCCCAGCTAAGCACCTCCTCTGGCTACTTTGCTTTTGTGATTCTTTAATCCTTCACTCCATCCTTTTAACACAATTTCTGTGGGTTCACTTGTGCTTTTTCCTGAGCTTGCTACATCTACCCTTCCTTTTTGGTGTTTCTTTACCCTCCCTTGTCTTCTGGGGACACTTGTTATAGTGCTTGCAGGAAAACATCCTACAGCAGATGTAGGGGAAATACAATACATATATACATATGTAATGACACATCTTCTAAATGCTCTTCCAGCCTCCACCATTTTGTGGCTGAGACTCACTGAGAAGGAAGACATGTCTTTTTACTTAATAGAACTTGATATATTTATTTTGCATTTGCTTATTCAAAGAGATGCCTTATCAGAATTAGTCAAACTGTGGCCACACAAAAAGAGAAGGTTTTGCATACGTGCAGTGTAAACCCTGTGTATGTATCACCCAACTCTCTTTGCCAGTAACCCCATAGATGCTTTCAGATTTTTTAGGGAGATTTAAAACCCGTTTTAGAAAATCACCTCTATTAAAGAATTATTTTTCTTCTTGTTTCTGGCATTTTCACTGAAATTTGCTAGATGAATATTCACAGCTTTGTTTCAGTCAGGAGCTTAAGAAGCCAGTGGGTAACAGCAGCAGTGAGGTGATACATTTAAATTGCCTGGAAATTTTTTTACATTTGGCAGTTTGTCCCTAATCATATTAATTCCCAGAACAACCATAGAAGATATTGATTGTTCCAACGTATCACAGGAGTACAGCAAAGATTACCAATATTAACGCTTCCATTGTCCACTGTAATCCCTATTGAAAGGTGAAAGTTAGTTATGCATTAGTTACACACCACAGTTAATATAGTTACGCCCCATTGATCCACTACCCCTGCAGCAATGAAGTCACCTGACATCCATTCTTTGCAGCAGTTTTCTGATTAATGTGAATTTCAAAATGTATGGCTCTCTTTTCAAATTGTAATCACACTTATGGGTTTGCAATGACACTGAAATAACATGAAGTGTCATTTTATGTTGTGATATTTCCAGCTGCTGTAAGTGACAAGAATTAATGCTCTAATTGAAATATTAAAGTAATAAGAAGAATCTCCAAATCACTGTGCTTTAAGAAAAGTGTAGACGCACAATAATTCTGTTTTCAAAACAGAAAAGACCTTATAGTCATTGGTTAGCATTTTTGCAAATGTTCACAAAGCCCAATTCACAGAGTGTTGAAGCATCTAAAATACAACCTGGTCAGAAGTGGTGGGACCTTGTGACCTCTAAAAATACATCCTCAATACTTTGTTTTCTTATATTAAACTTGTAATATGAGATGAAACATATCTTCTGTATCATTCAGTTACAACATTCTGGTGTCTTGCATCCCCTCTTGGGGCATTGCAGGACACCCATGTGGCTCTAGCACAAGAGATTTTTTTTCTCACAGTGAGAAAGTAAGATAGCATAGGAGTTATCATCTCCAGCTTAAATACTCCTTTAGAAAACACTGATTTTGGAGGAATATATATATCTACATTACATATGTGTCTGTAATCACTGCTGTAGATAAAGACAGGCTCCCTTGAACCTTAGATTGGGCTCTGAGGGTCATTTATTTCCTTTCTATTGTTTTCCTTGATTCTTTCTATTTCTTGATTCTATTTCTTAATTATTTCTATTTCTTCTTCTTGATTCTTCCCTCCTGCTTATACTACTGCTCTGAGTTAATGAAGTACAATGTAGAAGACTTTGCATGCTAGTGTGTAATTTTCCTGATACAATCTGTAGAGGATTTCAGCAAGGAACCTATAAATATCTTCGTGTTTGTGCTGGCATGTAGATTCTTCCTAACAGGTTAAAATCATCTGGATAAACTTCCTTGATGCTTTTACAAAAAGAAGTTCCAGAGGAGGTTCAGGAAACTCGATCAGTGAGCTGGGAGTTGCTTCAGGCTACTTTATATAACCAACACGTGGATAAACGACACACTTCAGAGGATCAATGTTTTTTAAAGGAAGTCATGTCTCAGAAATGTCCTGTAACTTTTGAAGGTGTGGTCTGATTTAGGTTTCCTGGATTTTCAGAGAGCTCTTAAGGAAAGACATGGACTTTGCATACAAGGGAAGATAATTCCATAAATAATTAAATAGTTAATATTCAAGGACTGGAGAAAAAGGTTGGTTTTAGTTATGGAAAGGGATATCATCAGCACCTTATGGGGAAATGTGGTAAAGCTGATGTAATGAGATAGGCTGTTCAACACAGCCATAAAGAAATTGGAAGGGCACAAGCAGCAAGGTGAGAAAATTCTCCAACTATGTCAGTTTTCAGAGGATAGGAAGAATGAGTGGCATGTAGCCCTTACTGGACTGAGTGACTAGAATTTCAAATGAGGGTTGAAATTCAATTTTAGTTCAGTATTAAGTGGTGTACATGAAAATACACGCTCCAAATTTAAAAATGAACTAATGGATTCTGAACAAACTATTATAACTCACAAGTAAGAATTTACTTATTAATGTATTGATACATCAGTAAAGGTGTATCAGCATTCAGAAATAATGAATGTTGTTGAAAGTTACTAGCAAAGATGTAGAAGACAGATTATATCAATGTGTCCCTGAATACTTTCATGGCACACCCCCATTATAGATATGGTATGAAGTTCTGCACCTTCAACTCAATAAGGATGAAACATAATTTGAAGAGGTCTAGTGAAAGCTATCAAAGTGTTCAAGATTTTCCTCACTAAGACCAGGACTTCTCAGTTTGGAAAAGGGATAACTGGAGAGAGTGAATCCTAAAAATTCAGTGCCCTGGAGATGGTGAGTTCATATTGTCTGTTTGACTGTTCTCCCAAGAGAAGAATTGATCAGCATACCAGATTAGAAGTAGGGAGACTTCAAATAAAAGGAAAGGGAAGTATCTCCTCCTCTAATGTAAAGCTAAATGGTTGCAAGAAATCCCTTGCCAAGGGGTGCTTTGGACACTGCTGGTGCACATGTGTTCAAAAAGCAGCCAAGAATTCCCAGAACAGTATCCATTGAATGTCATCACATCCAAGCCTGCAATATCTGCTGGTGGAAGCCAACAAACAGCAAATTGCTGCAGGATGGAAAAGTATTCTGGGAATGTATCACAACATGAGTGCACTGCCACCAGGTATTAGCTGTTATTCTGGTCATACCTTTGGTATAACCCTGCAGAACTCTTGCACCATTTTCTGCCCTGGCAGACCTTACAAGTATTTCTCTAAAGATATCACAGAGGTTTCTCTAATTCCTTTGTTTCAGTTTTGTGCCACAATGCAAAGCAGAACACAAATCAAAAAGAAAGCTACTGTTCTGGGTTTTAGCATAAAATAAATAATTTCAAAACTGTTAACCTTCACTTTCCTCAGAATATATGAAATGACAAAAGCTTTGCTGCTTTGTAGCAGCAGAGTCACTCATTGACTTCCTCCAGTGTGAGTTAACATGTTGACTTTCTCCAGTGTGCAGTTCTGCACTGTTTGTGTATGCAGCACACAAACTATGCACAGCAGGTGTCGTGTGCAGCTCTTTCCTAATATGTTTGGATGAGATGCTTCTAATTAGCTATCCTTGCAAATAGAGTAAGAATATGAGGTAAATATGGTCATGTGGGCTGAGTACCTATAGCCCAATTGAGTCATTGTTCTGGGCAGTCTGGCTGGAAGTTGCTGCCCTGCGAGAATTAGAAACAGTTTATGTATACTTTTTTAAGCGCAGTCCATTGTGGCTTTTGCAAAGAAATATAATGGTGGTTCAAGCATATTTATGCAGACTTCTGTGTATTTTGCATGTGCAGTTAATCTTTTATGGTTGCATAAAATATTTTGCATCACTAATTAATGTCAGATCTGCAGCTGGATTTATTCAAGAGTGGTCTAGAGATCACACTAAGAGCTGAAGGTCTGAGGTTTTGAGTATCAACAACCTCACCTAAAAGGTTCAGCCAATACTGATACTCTGTATCAGTCTGAGACATCAGCAATGAAAAAAATGAATACTGCCAAGGTTGCCCACCGTGGAATGTTTTCATCTACCTAAAGTTTGTTCTCCTTATCTGGATTCTTGCATCACAGTTCTCATACACACCAGATTGTTTCTCTAGAGACCTGATGAGCAAGCCCCTGCCCGTGAATAAGCTGATTTAGCATTGTGATGTTAGAAAACAGGTGCAGCAGGCTCATTTAAATCAGATGGTAGCTCGTTTGAAGCTTTTCAGCCCATAATTTCAGCAAACAGAGGTGAACAGAGAACAAATATCTGAGCTTCATCTGATGCAAACCTCAATGTCACATGTCAGGTGCTGGCAACCTGTGAGCTGCTGGTGTTAGTCCTGCAGGCTGAGGCTGAGCTGCAGCTCCAGTTGAACTTGCACCTGCTTGTGACTGTGCTGAGCTCTACTGGTGTCACAGAGAGCTGCCTTTTGGAACCCTGGGGGGTTGTGCTGGTGCAGTTGTGCCAGATGGTGGCTATGTATAGCATGGAGAAAGTTGACGTGGAATCTGGCTTGAGCTACTAAAACCCTAAATATGCCTCACTTTAAAATAAACATCTGATATGAATAACATCTAAATTGAGGGTCTTATCCAAACACAGTATCAAATGGTGGTCTAATCCTATGGCTATTCTCAATTACTGAAAAGTCAGGATACATCTTTGTCTGGGATGCTATATTGGAAAGTCTAGGATTCCTTTTGTAACCCTTGAGACTAGATAGCTCCAAGGCAAAGGAGCTTTAAAATAACAACTCCAAAATTGCCAAAAGCATACTATTGCTAGCTGTACTTGACTCTATATAAGCAGTGATGACCTCGACTGTGGCTTGGCATAATTTTAGAAGACATGGCAGACAATGGAGGAAACACTGCCAACACTAATATTACATTTCTAAGAACTGTCTAAGCATTATTAGTTCAAATTAATTGTATGGGGTTAATGAAATTTTACTTAATAAGTACCATTTTCATGAAAGAAGAAGTGAATTAAAAATGACTAGCAGAAGTCATGTTTACTTTTAGAAAGTTCTTGCTGTCAAATTCTCCCTCCCCCTTCAGCTGGACTTGATAGGCTCTCCCCAGAATTAAACAAAATAGATGTGACTTGGTGGAGAAGGTGTTTGACTCTCACTCATGTTTGCTGAATTTTCACTTCAGACTAAATAGATGCAGGAGCTCCTATCTCCTCCAGTCAAGGATTCTAGATGCCACTCAGATGTGCCTGTGTGAAGAAATATATTTGTTAACCAAGACTTGCTGCTGGGTCGCTTGTTTATGTCTCTCTGTAACAGGACTCATTTGGCCTGCATTGCATTTTGAAAGGCTTAACTTAATTTCCCGTTGAATTCTAAGCTCCTTGTGGAAAAGTATCTTGGTGTGGCTTATTCAACTTCAGAGGCTTAGTCACACTCTGTGATACAATGGCTAAAGATTTTAAGATTTTATCTTAAGAATAAGAAGATATTGAAGTCTTTATGCTTATGAACCTAAAGAAAAATTTTGTGCTACTAACTGTAAGAATGACAAGATTTACAGAATTTAAGAATAAAACAAAACAAAACAAAAACCTGGTGCAAATGCCATTTGAAAATAGGGATTTAAGTTCATGTTTGTTCTTAAAAACATGAAACCAGAGAGTTCATGCGGCGTGAGCTCTGTTCCTCTACGTTATGAATTTTCTTGCACAAGCAGCTATTTAAAATGCACAAGGCAGAGGAATAGCCTGATGAAAATGTGAAACTCTGAGGAACTGAACTGATCTTTAGAGAGTCTTCCTTTGTGGGGATTTAGTGTAATACATGGACTTTTCATTATAAATCTGAGAAGATAAATTTTGCTTCCTTGTCTGTAGCTAATGGCTTCCTGCCAGCACTCATGGTATTTCTGACATATTTAAAATACCAATTATTTGAAGTAATGGTGACCCTCTGTCCTTCTAAATCTTTTAGCTTTGCACATAGGGAGCGAAGTTGAAAAGCAGATGGTGAAACTAGAAAACTAAATGCTACTACTTTCCTGAGTATAATGTCTTCTAACTCTAGAATTATGAATTTTGTGTGGGTTCATTTATTTTGAGTTTCTTTTTTTTTTTTTTTTTCCTTCCATGGAATTGGTCTGTAGTCTGTATTTTTGCTTAAAGGAGAAACCTTGAGAGCTGTAAATCAACATAGTCCATGTTTTCTTAAAACATAAACAGTATACAGCATGCTCCAGTTCCTGCTAGAAGTCTCTTAAACTAACAAGCCATTTGAGTCAATCATTGTAACAGCTTAAGGGAAGTGCATGGCCTGCACAGTCCTTCCGCTTTCCTGCAGAGTCATTTGTCTTTTAAAAATGACTTTTTGGCACCCACAACACTTCTAGACAAGTAAACATATTTTCTAGGAAAACACTTATTCAGTATAAATTATCTTTTCATTTGATGGCCTTCAAAATTATATACCCACTTGCTGTCAAGTTTATATTCTTTTTTTCTTTGCTTAAAGGAACTGGTTATGTAAATCAACATGTGAATGAGGATATAGATATGTATTCTGTCACATCTAAAATGGCTTTAGCCTTAAGACCACTCCACAGTTACTTGGCTGAACATCCCTGTGCTTCTCTCTCTGCATCTGGAAACAAATTGGTTAAAGAGGAAGTGAGTAGCACAGGAATAAAATGAGCTCAATCCCAACAACCTTGCTAATTCAATTGATTCACTGTGGGCTTCATGGGCAGATCACTTAACTGAAGAACCTGTGGGCAACTGAAAGCAAACATCCTGAAATCCTGAAAGCTGAAGCCACTTTCTGCACAGACTGTACTGTAAGCCACCCATCTCAGTCAGAACGGTGAGCTACTTTTCCTTCCTCAGAAAAAATCAGTTCAACCTTCTGTATAAGGGACAAAACCAACTTTGCCATGTGGAAAAAGCAGGGAGAGCAAAGGGACATAAGCAATTTAAAGAGGAGTACTTCAGCTTTTGAGGAATGCTGCATCCATCCGGATGACATGAACTGGAATCCTCCCATCTACAGAATTTGTACAAGGAATTCTGTTCATCAGCCATACCTTTTTACAGACTGGGTCTATCAATACCTACTCTATTAGCCTTAACATAAACTGGCTAGAGTGTCATGCCTTCCAGCAATGTCCACAAGGTCTTTCTTTTTCTCAAAATGCTTGTCATTTTCCTTTAAAAAATAAAAGGTTAGTTCTAGCTTTTCTTGCCAGTTAAAGCTTTTTGCCTAGGAGGAAACATTTCTCCTTTAATATCACATTTACCTGAGTGATAAGTAAATTCTTTAACTGAAGCTAAGCAATAAAGGACAGAAGTTCTGCAGCATTCATTCCCTTCTTGTTCTCTCTTGGGGTACCTGAAGCCATATGTATTGACAAGTTGAGTGACTGTTTTTGATGATTTCAGGTGAAACTGATTTTCTTTTGAGGTGTTCCTAGCTCAGCCTCATTCCAGTGCTATAAAACTGAAGAAAACATAAAATCAGGGTCAGGAACAAAATCAGAAAATGGTTCTGACACTAAGAAAAATATATCTAATCACTCTTCTTGCAATTTTGTTTGCAAGTCCTGTTACACTGGAGTTCATTTATATTTCACAGGACAGTGATTAAGTTCTGTAGACTTAAATTCACTGAACAGACTGAATATCCTCTTCTCATTCCTAGCCATGGTTTTCAGACTTCAAATCATGCATGCAGGTCTCACATTCCAAGTCAAAATTCCTTTTTATGAAGTATTTAAACAGGTCTGGCAAGAACACACTCCAAAGCAATATAGTCTTACTTGTTGGGGTTTTATTCTATCAGTCGAATTATTCTGTAGGCTTTGTGTTCATAGTGAATACACCATGGCACTACTGATAATGAGGAGGACTATAGGACAAAACAAGTTCATGTAAGAGTAAGACTCTTTCAGTAGTCAGATATAAATATAAAGCATATATTTCACTTGCTGGTGCATTCAGATAATGTATTTTTTTCGCTTTCCTTGGTTTTATAAAAAAAAAGCCATACGTTTAAATATAGGATAACTCAAAAAGACCTAAGAGAAAACAAATTTCTATTGCAGCTAGAGAGATTTTATCACTCTATTAATTGTCCTGTGATGTTTTGGGTTATGGAAAAGTAGGTAAGACTAATACCTCATAATCATTATATCACATACCACCACTATGAGTCAATAATGTTTTGGACTGTATGAGACTAGTAAAATTTACTGCATGCTGTATATGGCTTTCAGCTAAGTGTGTTTTGTTACTTCTACATGCAAATATACCTCTTGCTGAAATAATTTATTGCAGACCTCATTTTGAAGATGAGACCATTGATCCAACACTATTACTAAATTCTTAAGTGTTTAGTCTTCCTGGTTAGCCACCTAAATTCTTACTTAGTCTCCAGTTTGGGATTCAAGTTTTTGGAAGAGATCTTGTCTTGCTACCTTTAGATCATAGCTTTTCCTTACATTGCTGTTTCCAGACATTCATCCACGTTTGGTTTCAACTATCTCTGATATGACATTCACTCACTCTTTCACTCACTCTTCCAGCAGCTTTGGTTTCCTTTTACTCTCTCACAACCCTTCATTACTACAGTCTTTCCTTATCTATTTCCACTTTATATGCCTGGGAATTAACCTTCTTAACCTTAACCCTGTCCACTGCTTCTCTAATATAAGCTGATCTATTGTCCTGACTGAAATATGACTCAAACCTACCAGCCTTACTTCCACTACTGCACATTAAGTCTGATTCAGTGCCAGATGGCAGAGGACAGGAAAACCCAATTACTTAATTCAGCTTTTGAATGAGTCTGGAAAATGATCATTTGCTCACATATTAATTTTTTTTATGTTCAAATAAGAATAATAGTGGCCCTCATGTACTATGATAGCAAATGTTTCACATCCTTGAAGTCACATTTTCATTCTTAGACTAATATGGTTACCTGATGACTTTAGGAAAAAAAGGGAGAGCTGTATTACTGAATTTGACTGAATCTGCTTTGGGTCTTCTGATCTTGAGGGAAAGATGATTTAGATATAAGAGTGGTCTGGCTTAAATTACTTTTATTGAAACAAATATCAATATGTATACCCCAAGTTCCAAGTATCTGGATCTTACTTTTGCATATAGAATTAACAGGTCTTGTTGGCAGACTACATAACCATTGTCAGTAATGAATTTTCACACGTTAAATTAAAAATCCAAATCCTGCATGTGGGATGTAGGAGGGACTAAGGGCAAAGGCAGGTGCTGAGCACATGCCACTCTGCAGACAGTGTGCTTCTCATGGTTTCTTTGTCTGCCTGTTGACACAATATTGGACACAGTACTGGTACCCTCAGGCTGCAGAACAGATTTGTATCATCAGACAACGGACTACATTTACTCTTTAATACCACACAGGATCAGAGGAAAATTCAGGCTGGGAGGATCTCAGGAGATCTCTACTTCCATCTTCTGTTATAAGCAGGGTCATCTGTAAGATCAGACCAAATTGCCTAAGGCTTTATTCAGTGTGGTCCTGAAATTGTCCGAGGATGGAGAGAGACACTATGTACTTTCTGGGCAGCCTGTTCCAGTGCTTGAATGTCTTCAGAGTTAAAAAAAAAAAAAATAAAAGAAAAAGAAAAAAAAAAAAAAATCCTCTTTCCAGTCATTTTTCAGTTTTCCTCCCTGAATATCTCTTGTTTCATATTACACTCATTGTGTGTATTCACTCACACTCTGCTCTGAAGAAACTGGATTGATTTGCTTGATTCTCTCATTGCAGTACAGGCAGGCTACTGCTAGGCTCCATCAAAGTCATCTCTTCTTCATGCTGAACAAGACCTGGGCCCTCAATTTCCCTCACAAGGCAAGAACCTGGGCAGCTTGGTGTCCTCCACTGAACTTGCTCCAGTTTGCTAAAGTTGTTCCTGAATTGGGAAGCCAAAAGTGGGTGCATTATTTGAGATGGGCTTCAAGACATGCTGAGAAGAGAAGGATAAACCCTCCCCTCGATGTCCCGGCCATTGACACTGCTGAAGGTGCAGATAGCTGTCCACCCAGCTTGTTCCAGCCAAGGCCCCAGATCCCTTCTTGCAGAGCTGCTCCCAGTCAGGCTGGCATCACTCTGTGTCCTTGCAACAGGTTGTCTTTCCTGTCCAGGGGCAGCACCTAGTGTTAGCCCTTGACCAATTCAGCTGGTTCTTCCTGTCCCATTCCTCCAATCTGTCGAGGTCCCTATGGACTACACCCCTAAATTCTAAACCCTGAATGTATCAAAAATTGCCCCCAAATTTGGTGTTATTTTCCAGCTGGATGAAAGCATGGTCAGGCCATTGATAAATCTGTGAAGCAGGACAGGTTGCAGGAAAAGAGCCAGAGTACTCCATTTCTTACTGGCTTCCAGATAAAATATGACTCACTAACCCCTACCCTTATGAGTCTCATGAATAAGTTTTCAGGTGGATAGTTGCCCATTCATCCAAACCATTACATTCTAACTTGAATACAAGACTATTATGCAAGACTGTGCTGAAAGCCTTGGTGAAGTCAAGAAAAATGACATGCAGTGCTCTGCCTTAGTCCAGAAACAGAGATCCTGATCACAGCAGGCAATCAGGTGGGTCAGGACTAATTCAGACATGGAAAATATGTGCTTAATTACCCCCCCAAGAGACCATTAAAGTGGGACAGATTAGCCTGTAGTTCTTTGGGTTGACGTTTTGACATTTCTTGTTTTTGAGATACATATAGTTTTTGCCTGTCTTTAGCCATAAAGCATCTCCTCCTGGTCTCCAGGGGAAGAGCTCTAGATAGCCCTTGAGAGAGAGGCCTTGCCAGGTAGTGTCCTTGCCTTGTCTTCCCTTCAGACACTTTGTTTGGATGGACAAAGTTCAGTTGGAACAGAAAGCAGTGTGTTGCTTTGGGTTTCCCTTTTTAGCACAATGGTAAACTTCCATCAAGCAGAAAGGAAACCTATATTTTGCTGCTGTCAGCACAGACAGCATAGATGGAATGAAGCTCTTTACTTGTGCACCTATTTGCACGTATGGGTAAAATGCCAGTGTGTGGCTGTAGAACTGGGAAAAAGTAGGAAATATGAAGCTGGGTTAGGAAGCTGCTACTGTACACAAGGTGACAAAATTTCCTATTCTAAATTTCCCCTTCTGAAAAGACTTGAGAAACTTTCTTTAGTGACCTCTACAAATTTTGAAACAAAAAGAAAGCTCTAAATTTTCCCTCTATGTATATATGGTCAGAACATTTGGCAGACGGTTTTCACACTCGAATCATTCAAAAATGGCTCAAAAGATTTTGCTCAGATGTCCAATGAAATCACTTTTGGGCTGAGGTTGAGTGTGGAAAATTGAAGCCAAAAGGAATTTGAATTATGAGCAATGGGAAAAGAGTTAGGGATGCAGAAGGGCAGCTGGATTTCTAACTACATCACAAAGAGCCTCACAGCTACAACTACTTTCCTATTCTAATTCCACATGAATGGACACCATATATTTGTATGGATAACACAAGAAGGAATTTCAAAGTTGCAAGTGAAAGTGGTCTACAAACATCAAAACATCAGACAGTGTTTGCTTGTGTGTAACCAATCACTAAAGAGTAAAGAAAGGGAAAAAGAAATCTTTTGATGTTTTTTACCTAACAAGGGGATGCAGAAAGTTTATATGCAGAAAGTTTATTCATGATCTGTAGCAAGTGGCATCCTCTAGATAACTGTATTTACCAAGGTCGGCTGAGAAATGGGGGTTGAGGATGTGCCACAGCATGAATTAGCTCAGTGACAGTCCATGGAGTAGTGACATAGATGATGCCATACTGAAGTGAAAATTTACCTTACCAAATGACAGACTGGTTTTTGAGAAGGAATAACTAAGTGGGAGGGAAAACTGACTTGTCCCTTGAGTATTTCAGCATAGGCTGAAGTGGGCCACTTCAAAATATTCTGGATTGCCTGTGTGAAGAAAGATGGTATGAACTCAGATAACCGTGCCCAGTGACAGCAAAGCAAGCACTAATGTCTCTGTAAAAGCTGCTGCTCCCTGTTCCTGTGGTGGTCTGTCTCTCTACACCTAGCAGGCAAAACCTGGTCACATTCAACTGATCTCTGATGGCTAAAACCAGCTGCCTTCCCCTTCTGTCTCAGCAAATCTCAGACTTGCATTTGCTTTAAAAAGCTTCTTGGCAGCTGCTTGGATGAATTTGAAGGACAGCTTGGAAAGCTGAATTTGAACATTTTCTGGAGCAGCAGTGACAGGCAGCTCAGACAGCGCCTCAGCTAAGCATGGATATGCTTAGTTTTGTGTTTGGGTCCTAGACACAGGCCAGACTGGATTTTTCCATTGAACAAAGTGGGAGTCTTACCATGTCCATGGGAGCCTTTGGGAAATTCATCTTTTTGGCTAATATAGACAAAACCCCTCAATACTTTTTATGTAGTGACACAAATGAAAACAATATTATAAATGAAAGCACAAGAACCTACAGACTTAATCCAGTGAGAGTACTGTAAGCAGATGCCATGTGCTAGCATTCATCTAAACCCAGAGGGCTGCTTTTAGCCATGGGAAGGCAGCAACTTCCCTTTATCCAAGTAGTGACTCTGAGGAAAGCAGTGAAAGCAGCACAAAAGCCCAGGTCAGGAAAAAAAGCATGAAGCAAAAGATGTCATTTTTGTCCAAGCTCAGTGAGGTATGATCTAGTGCAGTGGTTCAAACTTGAAGTGTGCTTATTCAAAAATATAGATGACTAATTTAAAATGTGATCCAGGTGAAATTCAAGCGTCATGTAGACTAGACATTTAAATATATTTCTAAAGCAATGAATTTTAATTAGTGAAATTTTATACAAGCTTTTCTATATAAATACACAATAATGAAATGCACATGCACATAAACACAACAAAACTCAAAGAACATCCTTTCTTCCAACAAAATTCAAGCTTTCAAGCTCAAGCAAAACTGAAACATCTATTTCTGTTTTGAAAAGAACATTTTATATTTAAAAAAACCCCAAAAGAGCAACAGAGAAGAAGAAAATAAAACTATTCAAAATTTTCCAGAGAAAATATATTTTGAAATGTGCAGGCAAGAATCAATGTATATGAATGGCACAATTCGTTTCTACTTCTGTGCACTTTGGGCATTATTAAGAAAACAACGTGCTACCTACAGGAGGAAAAAACCCCATAATTTGTCATGTTCAAACCAAGGTTTTCTGAAAAAAAATGTATTCCCTTTTCACAGTGTCATTTCCAAAATGAGTTATACCTACATCTTCTGAGACTGCCTTACTGATCAGAGAGAATGGTTGGACCTATTGGATCCATTCTGGTCCAAGCCAGCTGAATGTGTCTGTGAAGTGCCTGTCAATTTGGAATGGCCATGGCCCAAAAGCAGCTTGAATGCCACATGGTCAGAGCAGCTGTGTGGTCCTCTGCTCCCTCATTCCATAAGCCTTGAAAAAATTCTCAGTTTATTAATGATAGCATTTGTGAAAACAATAAATGCTGCATTATGTACATATTTTTTATTGTCTGGGCTGTCAGGTCCCATTGTCAGATTACCAAACTTTAGCAGAACACAAATTTTATAATTTGTCTTCTTATATGTTGAAAAGAACTGAAGAGCAACTTGACTGAAGGCCTACCATATTTTCTGTCATAGGGCTTGTGAAATGTTTGAAGTTATTATATCAATCTCCCCCCAATGAGCGTGGGTTATTACCTTTTGGATTAAGATTTCATGAATGCCAAGCCCCTTACAGCATGTTTTTTCCATTGGAAGGAATTCAGGGTCTAAAATGTCACCACCTATCTACAAATAGATCATGCAGGACCTGCATTAACTTATTGCATTTCATCTTTATTTCACAATTTCATAAGAAATGATACTGTCTAAAGTTAAATTTATCTTTTTTTTTGCTTGAACAAGTTTTATGTATAAAAATTCAATACCACTTTTCCAAGATCGAATTTTTCCAAAGAAACAGAATTTTCCCAGAGTTTACAGTGGCTCACAAGTTCTGAAGCTTTGACTGATATAAAAAAGCAGAGAAGTAATAAATGAGGTTGTGTCATCTATATCAGCTGAAGATGTCTTACCACACAGCCCTGAGAAATTTGCTCAAGGCATACCCATTTTAAAAACTCACTAATGGATCATGCAATCTACTCCTGATGTGCTTTTTTATTCTTTCCTTTTTGGGTTTACTTGAAAACTGTAGTATCTCTGGGCCACCAACAAAAGACCAAAAGACTGAAGCAATTATTTGTTAGCTGCTTGTGAATGATCACAAGCCAGACCAGAACGCTTTTCAAGAAAACTGCTTTAAAATCATGAGGGTTTCCAAAGTGAAAACAATTACATTTTCTGGAGTAAGACTCTTTCCAGAAACTAAACAGTAAGTTACAAAATAAGCTAGTTCTCGAGCATTTTGAAATGACAACAGTTCAAGATTTTTGTGGTGAAAGCATAACCTTTGAAACTGTTATTTCACAAACAAATGGCAAGCTCTGTCCTTCTTCACACAAACACAAGATTTGATTGCCTCTGTAAAATCCATCCCCAAAGCATTTCCTTTGGCTGGTGTGGAATGCTGACTATTCATTAAATCAGGCACAGAAAGAAAATTTTTTGGCCCCTATGAACTTTTGAAGCTTTGGGGGCTAGCAGCTGCTTATCTTGTGAACAGAATTTCCTGTTAGTGTCCTTCTAGCCTATTTGTTCACTAGAAGCCCAACAAATGTCAACAAAAAACCACTCTATGTTCCAATTTTTAAGTACAATTGAGAAATCTCAGATATTATACGCTTCTCAAATAGGCCCATGTACTTAATTAATAAAAGTACTATTATGACCTTGTTCAGCTCATGTTTAGTTCTGGTGTTTGTTAGCTGAGTTGAAATTATAAAGATGTTGAAGGACTGACTATAAACAACATGTTCCTGTAGCATAAAATGCACTTCCAATAGCAGTGCCAGCAATCATTTTAGGAAAGACTAAATAATTTTAATTGTTAAAAAATGTCCCTTTTCATGCTCTGAGAATCTGATTTGTATTAAATCTGCTATTTCTGTAAAACTGAAGGATAAATTAAACATTCTACTCTTTCAGAAGTTCATTCAATTGTAAATAGTTGAAATGAGTCTTTCCCCTCTGATCAGAACCAGCCTAAGGGGACCCTGCTTGATTTTTGGATTGGTAAATGGGCAGAAACATGAAGTTTTCTGATAATGCCATTTCTAGCAATGCCTGCAGCATAAAATGGTGCTGATCTACTGTCTCCAAGGGTATTTGTCACCATTAAATCCGCTGGGTAGATCCCCAGTTTCTAATGGAAGAGGACACACTAGTGCAGCAAACAGTGCTGCTTGGCTTATTCCCAGGGAGGCAATCTGAACGCTATGCCTGATTTTTCAAAGCAGGAACCAGACACAAGACAAATCATTTATTTTACTTAAGACACTACTGGAGAGGGTTCACACACTGCAGAAAGCTGAGTCTATGAGGACCACCCACCATCCTGGACTTAAAACTACATTGCCTTGAACTCCTTTGACAGCAGTGGGTGATATTTGTAGCACACAAGTTTGTGGTGCTCTGTGATCCCATCTAAAAAGCAGGAGCCAATTGAGAGGCTATGAGAATTCTGCACTACAGAGCTTCACAGCATTTGAAGGAAGTGATCCTCCTGCTGGCCTTGCTAGATTCAAAGTATCAAGAGAAACAGCTTTGTGCAAGGAAACAAGGAACCCTATGAGCAATTGAAGTTACTGTAACAAGTGGAAGTTTGTTTTCCAGATCCCTGCGGCTGGTGTCCAGTGTCTACCACACACACACATGTTATGCTGCATGTGCACACAGCAACTGCAAAGCACATGTGCACTAAAATCAGGCCATCCAACATCTGTGCAGCACATCTGGTCTCATTTATGTGAGATACTGACTTGCTACGTACATGTGCCTTAAGAGAAACGTTCTTAATGTGCCTTTAATAACTTTTTGCCTCCTGACTCAATTGCCTGTCTAAAGATGTGTCCAAACATTTTCCTAAACCCAAGGCATTCAGGATGTTCATATCAACACTTTCTGATGTTCTTGAGGTGCAAGTTGACATTAAAACCTTTCCCTAAAGTGGAGCAAAACTGGAGTTCCTCCAGAAATGAACACATGCTAGCTTTCAATGTGAGATTTCTGTTGTCTCTGTTGGATAAAACTGCAAAGCTGTGAAAGGATTGGGGGAAAGAAGTTTGGATTTTGCATTTCTGTTTGTAAACATTTTATTTTCCATATCTTCCTTCATATAGAACATCAACAGTGGCACTGTCAACACTGTCCTGTAACCTGGAGTCCAGAAGGCTCTTTGTCTTGTCAGCAAATAGCAAATGCAGAAAACATGAATTCTTCACAACTGGCAGTTATCCTAAGATTGAGACAACAAATCCAAAGTAATCTAAAATGCCTTTTCATTAACATTAGTGTTTCTTAATATTTCAGCGTGTGTCTGCTTATTCACACATATATTTGTACCTTTTCAGTCAGGATGCTGCATGCCCAAGTCCATTGGTAAGGAAATTTGTTTGGAATCAGAAATTCAAGAGGCATACACAAGCCACATATAGTCTTAGTTACAGCTTCCTATATGTACTTCAAATATAATTTTCCTTATTCTTACCTGAAACACATTTTAAAATAGCTGCTTTATAAATAATCAGGCATACTATGAAATCCACGTGAGTACCTGAAGGTGGCTCTGGATTCTCACTCAAAAGTCCTACAGACCAAAACTGTACAGTGTTTCCCATGTGAAGAGGAACAGACAGCCTTTCCTAAGGATGCTTTCCTTTTATTGAGTGCATTGCAGTGTTTTGGGTTATGAAGAATTGCTTCATTGCATTCATTAGCATTTCAAAAGCATTTAGCTTGGCTGGAGCTCTATAAAAGATTGCTGTGAACTGAATTGCTGTATGTATATAGGCACTACTGAATACAATAGGAAATAGGATATATTTACATTTTTATAAGAATTTCCTGAGTTAAAGGAATGTGCTGACTACTTTGAAGTTGAGAGCAAGTTCTCTTTCTTCTCTTCCTCAGCCTGAATGATCTTATGTGCAGCATAACTGTAGTATCACGGCGCAGACAAAGTCATTGTTATTTTAACCATTCTTGCATTTGCAAGGGTGCAAATGCAGGTGTGGGTAGAAAACTGAATCTGAGTCCTGGGGCTTGTCTGGTCACTAATTTTATACCTTTTCTGTGCTTGTGAGACATGTCACAGGGAAGAATTTTGTTGCTCCCTTTCAGATCACATCTACATCTACCCCTGACTGCTGAAGAGTAAGAGAGACAGGTCCCAGAATCCCATTCACTCCAAAATATGAAGCATTTAACACAGGTTTTGCATAACTTGTAAAAATGAACAGGTAGCTAGCCAGAAACCAGCTTGAAGGTTGGACAGCTTGAATGCAGATACTGTATTCCCTCCTTGCACAGCATAAATCCCTGCTGAACAGTAACAGGAAGGCCATGATCAGACAGCAGTAAAGGCATGCCTTGTAGGAAGGATAAGCAGGTGAAAAGAGGGGACAAGCAAGGAAGAAAAGGGTTATTAAGAGCCATGCTGCCCAGTGTTTCAGCATAAAGCTGGAAGACATGCTCACTGAGCATGTCCTTATGTCAAGAGCCTAGGAGGAGGGTACACTGAATCTGTAAGAACTACCTGGCCAAGAAGTCATAGAAAATGAGGCTTTCTAAAATTGCTAGTAAAGTTTTCTTGGTTATAAGCTCTCATCCTTGTGCTTTTCAACCCTCCAGACATCAACAATATGGCAACATTCCAGGAAACCCCTAAATTGTGTTTGCGATATGTTCACAATACAAACATTAGACGCTCAGCCACAGGTTGAGTTCTACCAGATCTATTGCTCACAACCTGTGAAGAGCTAGTGGAAAATGCAGTCATGGTTGGCAGTTTGGGCTGCTGTGGCCATAGGATGATTGAGCTCAGGATCTGAAGGAAAGCAGCAGGGTTAGGATTTTGTATTTCAGGAGAACAGACTTCAGCTTATTTTTAGGGAGTTGCTAGGCAGAGTGCCCTGGGAAGCAGCCATGAAGGGGAAAAATGCCCAGGAAAGCTGGCTAATTTTTAAAGAAAACTTCTTGAGAGCTCAGGAACAAGCCATCCTGTTGGACAGGAAGACTGGGAATTCTGGCAGAAGGCCTGTTTAGCTAAGTCAGGAGTTTCTCAATGAACTAAAACACACACACACAAAAAAAGGAATGCACAAGAAGTGGGAACAAAGAAAGACAATGAAATATGTGTGTAACAATATTGTTGAGAAATTCATTAAGAAAAGTGCTACAGAGACAAAATCAGGATGGTCAAAACAGAAAGTGGGTCTGGAGATAAAACTGGCCACCGTCAGAAAGGGCAATATGAGATGTTGCAGGAACGTTAGCTGGAAAAGGAAGCTTAGAGAAAAGGTAGGTCAGTAGATGAATGAGGAGAGGGCCTAGCAACAAACATGGAGTTGACTGAAGTACTGAAGTAATAAATCCTTTTTGCTTCACAGACAGAACCTGTTTCCAGAGCCCTTTGTGTACTAGCATATATTTGGAAAGAGGTGGTGAGTAGGGGGGACACAGTACATTAAAGGAAATATCCAGTTTGTGGGAAGAGGAGGATGGTGACAGAGATGGCTGATGTGATCGTGGTGCCACTGTCCATAGAAAATAGTAAAAATCAGGAGAGCTGGCTGAGGACTGTGTCCTCTGGACATTTCCAAAGCCAAGGACAAGAAGGCAATGAGGGCTAGTCAACAGTTCAAAAGGGCTAATTCTCCTGTGCTGGCCAATTATGTTGTCTGACAAAATTACTGACTATGAAGACAAGGGGAGATTTATGGGTATAATATATCTGACATTAGTAAAGAATTTGACATCAGCTCCTACTGTAACCCAAATCTTGCCTAGCATCTCAGAAAGTTTTTGGACTTGACTAGAGTATAAGTTCGGGCTCAAAGGATAGAATTCAACGGCTTGAGGTCTGACTGCTAATTAGTGCAGTTCTTCAGAGGGTAACACTACAATCCATGTTATCCAGTGTTTCATCCAAAGTCTTGATGATGCACACATCCTCCACAAATTTGTGGATGATGTTAAATTAGGGGGCAGCTACTAACACCTCAAATGGCAAGACTTCATAGTACTTCACAGGTTCACAATGACCTGAGAAAATGAGACTTAGTAAGCACAAGTACACCTGGGGCAGAATAACCCCATGCATCAGTACTAGCAGGGAACGCCTGGAAGAACAGTACCCTTCCTGATAAAGATCTGGAATTACAGGCATTATTTGTGTGACAGTGGATGCCAGGCTGAAGATGTGACAACTGTGTGCTCCCATCATGAATAAAGCAAAAGTTTTAGAATTTTCTTAGGGGTGCATGGCTAGCAGATCAAAGGAGGTTACTCCTTGCTTTAATCTGCTGCTCGGGAGACCACAGTTAGACTAACATGTCGGGCTCTGGGACACACTTCACAAGGGAGTTGCAGGAGGTTACCAAGGTGGCAAGGGACAGAGAGCACATAAGCTGTGAAGTAAAATTTAGGGAGCTGGGCTTGTTTAGTTTGTAGGAAAGAGACAACAGGGAGATTGAATAGCCTACAAGTACACAGAGTGAAGTCATGAAGATGACAAAGTCAGATTTCTTTTTGCAGTAGTGAGCACAAAGCAGACAAGAGTAAGGGACACATTTTGTGACTTGGAAGGTTCAAAAATTAGGGAAGCATTATTCACCAAGAAAGTAATGCAGCACTGGAAGAAGCTATGAAAGACGCTGTAGAGTCTTGAACTTCAGAGATTTCCAAGACTTCTCTGGACAAACCCATGACAGGCCTAATATAGCATTAATGATAGCCCTGATTTGAGCAGAAAACAGGACTATATAATTTCTCAAAACAGCTATTATAATATGCTGTGATGTGTCTCTAGTTTTATAATCTGGCATTACAAGTTTATTTTGCTATTGGGCTGTGTATCAGGGAAGGATATACAATTCAGATTGTCAGGGAAAATTTCCTGATAAGGAAGTCCTTTCAGCTTATGGCCTTTTTTCTCCCCTTTACCTCAAAGCAGATATTTTTTGAAGAGTTGTTTGTTTGGAGAGAGTAGAGGAAATATTACATTCAAGCACTTTATTTTGAAAAGTCTCAGTAATCAATCAAATTGGATTGCATGTAAATCCAGAAACTGATAATTAAGCAATCAAATGAAAAGCAATCTGTAGTCAAACTGCTAACATGTAATTTTTGTTTACAATATCAACTTTAATATACCATGGTAAAATGGCCTGGTTCAGCCTTTGTACCATAACAGTGCAGAAGCTTGCAGTGTATTTTCCCCATGATTCCTTATAGGGCAATGACCTTATATTGAACTCAACATTCCTGCTGTTTACTGAGGTAAATCTTGTTCTGTCTTCAGCAAAAGGCTGGAATTGGAGGCAAACCTTCAGCATCTGTCATTCACCACATGGTATTGGGGATGAGCTGTACCAGCTTCAAGTGCCTTTGCATTTTGTGCTGAAAGCAGCTTAACAAATGTCAATGGTTACAGGGAACAGGAGAAATCAGCCTTCCTTCAAGCTTCTTACTTTGTCTGGTTGGGACATCTTGTGGCTTTTGTGACTAAATTGCTTCATGGTTGTAAAATAAATTGCTGGCTACAGGCTTGTCCCCCCATGAGAAAGGCTTCCTCTGTAACTGGTAATTTTTGCAAATAATTTCAAAATTTCATAGCAAAGGCTATAGAAAAGGCTAGCAAGTATTTGCTTCTATAGACAGAAGAAAGCAGTTGAGACAGCAACATGGGAAAGCTTATATTTTGTCCTCTACTGTTGAATTTCATCTGTGCTCAGAGGCCTAATTAGTTAGGCCAGGATATATTTTTTTCTTAAAACCAGGCTTTTAAAAAATAATATTCAAAAACAGAAGGCAAGAGGATTTGCTTTGTTATGTGACCCATTTCAGCACACAAAATAAGCAGACATTGAGTAGAAGTGGCAGAACAAGAAAACCAGATGTAGATTGTAGACTGAACAAGATTGGAGCTTCAGAATATGCACATGCCTATGCATTCATTACAAATCACTGCAAATTCACCATGAAATCCTCAAAAGTAAGCCTGTTACATCTGCTCTGAAAAACCAATATTCTCTCAGAATATGACTGGCCCAAAGTGCTGTGGTCAGCTTTTCTTTCTATGTAAGGTTTGTAAGGGTAAAAAGGGGAGAGAGTGGAGAGGGAGAGTACAAAGAAGAGCTAAAACATCTCTTAAACTCTAATAATTCATTGTTCACTGGCCACTGTTTCATGCTCTCATTTCCCAGTCCACTTTCTCAGTTGATAAAAATAGCTGCCTGAAAGCCCTCCTGCTAATGCAGTGGCTAGCATATTTGGAGCAAAAACCCTTTAATGATTTGAGTAATAACCTTTGCTTGTTAACAGCTCAGCCTCAAGATTATGGAGCTCATGGAACCCAAGAGACATTTACCGGTGCTTACCTCCAGGTGTGGTATTAGCCTTGTTATCCTGACTGAAGAATTAAAGCACACAAGTTTTAAGACCAAAGAGCAGATGGGGGTCAATAGAAGCTTGAGTCTGTGGACTTGACTGACTAGAAGTAAAGCCCTATTCCTCTTCACAAAAATCCCATATTGAGGAAGATAACACCAGGGACTGCTGGTCACAGCTCTTCTGGAAGGCACTTGGGACTTTTACCATCTTGGAAATTATGGTGTTCCAGGAAGAACACTTGGAAAATACTTGCAGAAAGTTAAAACTTTCCATTCCAATAGGTGGCTTGTCCTCTGAGTTTTGTGTCAGACTACCAACAGTGAGGCCTCTTCTAGTGATTTTGATGAGAAAAGATGATGCCCTCCTTGTCCCATTGGAAAACTATCAGCTTTTTAACTCACTAAACAGAAGCTGGAGGTGCTGTTTGCATGGTCTGTGTGGTTGTTACTGAAATTAACTGATCTTTACTGAAGGACAGAATGGCAGAGTGGTGGCAACAGCAGCCGTGCGTCACCAAGGCTGCTACCAATCCCTAAACAAATAGGAGTTGCTGGGCAAGCAAAAGCAGCATCTGCTTTTACTACATGAAGTTGTCCACTTACACTGGTCAATGAACTGTGGCTGATAATGTAGGCAATGTCTGATACTTCTGTGCTATCAGGGAAGGATACGGGAGTACAGTCAGTTATCTGACTTCAGTTAGTTATCAGCTTCTGCATCTCCACAGATCCCACTGGCCTTCATCTTTTTCCTTCAGAAGTTTTTCAGTAAAGCTTGAACCATTTTGTGTGTGTAAGTGTTAGATTTATGTACTATGACAACCTTGATCCTACCATATGTCAGGAATCCCCATATGTTCTTTCATTTGTAGCATCCACAAGATTCACCCAATAAAGGCTAAAGGTACAGCCTGGCTACAGACCCTCTGTCATTCAGCTACAAACAGCTGGTAGTGTACATTACAAGGCTTATTTAAAGCTCAAGTACTTTCACCCATCCTCTCTTATAACTAAACTTGGCACATAAAAATGTGAAAATAAAAATATCAGTGTAGTGTAGCATTTCAAAGAAGCATTCAGGAAGCAGACAGCCTGTCTTGCTCCAACATGGGGAATCCTGTGGCTGAATGTAAGGCCCATGCTCTGAGAATGTACCCAACTCTGGTATGAAAAGACAGGTCCTCTATGTGTGAGGTGCAAAACTTACCACGTAGCTGCTTACACTTGCTTTTGGTAGTCTGAAGCACTTGGTCCTTTGTGTGACCATCTACTGCTAACATTTTGATTTCAGACAAATCTCCACAACTGGCTCTTGATTGGAAGCAGAGGAATGTTTTTGCACTCAGAAGTGTTCTCAACTCTATGGACATGCTGTTAGTCGAGGAATAATGGCTTAGAGCCATAAGCACAATCTGACCCTTTTCTGGGGGAGCCACTTCAGTCTCAGAATTTACAAATACTTTTAGCTTTAGCCTCCTCAGCTGTAGTTTGACTCTTCACAAGCCATTTGCAGCTTGATCTTGGCACAAATAGTACAATAAAGAAACAGCTTTAAATCTAGTGCCTCCAAGTTGAAGGAATAAAGGGGACTGAGAAAGGTAGCTGTATAGGTATAGGACTAAAGCTGCTGTCATTTATGAAGGTTTAAACTCTTTTCCATGCCCACTTCAGTCACCATAGATTCCCAGAACACCTCATTTCAGTCAGTTCCTGATCTAGAGATACCCTTCATTGTGAGAGGGTGGGAAAGGACATGCAAGGTACACAAAATGAGTTTATAAGCAGTAGGAAGACAGTAGAAAAAAACCCAAATGATCCTATACATTTATCTCCTACAATGAGTCCCCTGGGTTTCCCACAGTCAGCTTCCAGGATGGGAGTGGTGTCAACAGATTTCAACTGTGGCAACAACAGCAGGCTCTCAGGAATATTTGCCCCTGTCAGAAAAAAATTGTCCACATTTTCCTTTCTCTGCTTTGACTTTGGGGTATACTGGCACTGTTAGGAGAGTTTTAATTATAAGACTGTGTTTACAAAAGTACAGATGTAGGTGATCCTCAAGTGGCCCTGTGTGACCCAGCTTGAATCCAAAAGCTGAGCTGTGGTACCAATGTCACAAGTGCTTTCACCATGAAGTATGCCAGGTAAGCCAAATGACTTAAGCTGAAATTACCTTAAGGAGCTGCATGTTGTGCTGTCCTTACACAGCTAATTGAGCTGCCAGCAGGTTCCTGTGACAAACTGGATATTGCAAAGCAGCAAGCACAGTGCTAATCCACAAGGGAGGAGGAGCCAGAAGCTGAGAGTGGGGCACGATAGGAGATAAACCAGACCAAGGGCCCATCCAGAAGTTTCAGTTGGAAGAAGTAGAAGATTGGGTCTGCTTGAGACAGGGATGGAATCAAGGACAAGAGTGGTATAGCTGGGACAGGGACTGATGGCTTGGGCTGAGCTGGAATAGGGTACTGGGTCATGGGCAGTGGTGTGAAAGTCCAGGGGGAGGCTTGACAGGGGCAGTCAGGGCTAACAGTGTCTATGGGGACATGGTGCTGGGGTTCATGACCAGAAGTTGTCTCTTAAGGTAGGAATCAAAAAACTTGTGTTCCAGACAGAATAATAATTTTAGTTCAATAAGTAAAGTATATAAGCATCCTTCATTGCAGAGATCAGAACACCAAGTACTGGAGCAATGAATTATGTTTTCTTCTCTGAGGGTATTTGACACTCTTTTCTGTGCACTCAGTTCTCCTGCCTTTTAGGAGGCACATCATAGGTAGATGTCACATCAGTTTGATCATCCAGTCAGGTGCGCATTTGCTCCCGCATTACTGACATTCTTGTAGCTGAATGAGAACAGAATAAAATACTACAAGAGAAGCCAATTCTGGTCACTATCAAGATATTGACATGGTCACTACAAGTGTTAACTGACGGACATTTTTGTGGCCATAAGAAGCCAAAGAGTTAATACCTTATTCAGCTATTTCTTTGTGAAACTTTGAAGTGAAAATGAAGCAAAGACTCCAAGATATAACCTACAGATGGTCATGGAGAAGTCTGGCATGAATAAATCACAAGGGAAACTTCAACACATTTGCTTCTTTTGCACATAAACAACTCCAACTCTTTTGGGTAACTGGGGTAAGAGACAGAAATAACCCAGATAATTGTACTGTCAGAACAGCAAATATATCCATCTTTGGAAAAACTTGCATGCAGACTTCAGTGCAGCAGAGAAGCCTTTTAAAATCGATGGCTAGTGCAGGACCTCCTGGGAGGCACATATGCTTTGTGTTATAGATTGAGCTGAAGCCAGAAACGTTGGGGTAAAGCAGGGTTCGCAACCCACATATCCCTACCTGGCTATAGGCATGAAACACCACTTCTTATGCTATAAACAGAGCCAGTCTAGTAAAACTAGACTCAGATACACCTACTACCATAGGACTTTGGGTTGTCCAGATTAAAATTGTTACCAGAGGCTTGCATCTGTCTTTATGTCAGGATTTAAATTTGGATAGAGGTGTTCCAGTAGTGACTTATCAAAGTTGTTATTTTCGGTTTTGTTCAAAGTTCTTTATTTTATGTGCATTGCCTGCAAATTTATGAAATAATACCTTGTGTCTGCCTATGCCACTGCAGTCAATTTTTGGAATTTATGTAGCTAGTAGTTATATAGGAGAGAAGATGATATCCCCTGCAAACAGAAAATTTTAGATACCAGCAACATGCATTTGCCCCAGAATAAATGACTCTATAACCAAGATAATCAACAGGGAATTAAACTGTAACTACAGTTTAGATATTTATCATAAAATTTACTTTCATGAATAATAATCTTAAGAAATACTTAAAATTTGCATAGCATGGTGAAAGAAAAAAACACGATTATTACGAAAATGCTTATGGGGTAAACGGGCTTGGGAAAATTCGCTACATACGGGAAACTGCTGTTGTTCACTTCGTCTGGATACCGCGAAAACCAGGTTCTGCCAATAAAATGAACAAAATGCTCCCTCTTGTGGTGTAAACTCGGGAATAGGAGAGCACAGGGTAGCAGCTGGAGGCCGGGGGGAGGGCTGCTCCTGCAGCTGCTGGCAGGTTTGGGAAGCCCTCTGAGCTGCGAGAAGCCTGGATTTGCTTCGGTTTTGTTGTGATTGTAAGTGCGAGGAAGGCGGCATTTCATTTGCAAGGCTGAAAGAGGGACACAGGTGAGGGTTTTACCTTGTTTTTGTTTGGTTTGGTTTTTTTTTGTTTTTTTCCTTGTTTGCTGGTCATCTCTTTCTTCCTATGGAGTAAAACGGAAAGTTCCCCCACTACCCCAGCACAGGTACTCCTTACTGATCCTAAGAGTGATCAGACACAAAAATGGAATTGTGAATGAAGGGATAGAGGCAGAGGGGTGGAAGGAGAAGGGAGGTGGGCTTGTGAGTGTGCTGGACTAAGAGACCTGGCTTGTGGCTCTTATCAGACCTAATATAATCACAGAACAAACACTTGATTGTTAATGAAAAAACAAACAATAACAATTAAAGATGAAGAAAAAGTATTTAGGACAGGATTTGTTTCCTTCTGGAAAACATGGAAGTATGACAGTAGGTGACACTTGTAAGAGAGGCAGGGCTGAACAAGGCTGGACTGGATATTTTGAAGCTGGAGGGAAGGACACTGAGGTACAGTAAGTGGCAAGAGGAAGAGCTGGCTAAGGAGATGGAGGTAGCTGGGGTATTTGTCAAAGCAAAGTAACAGTGTGGACTTCAGAAAAGCAGCTGTTAATTACACAAAAGGGCCTAGACTTGCCTTTTTCCACAAAAGACCTGGTTATTCATTTTTTTGCAGGTGTCTCTGTTCTGCACTTTTTCTTCTTCCAGATACCATTTTTTCATTTCAGAAGAAAAACTAGAGGATACCTTATACACCCTTAGTTAAGACAAAGATATTCAAAGGCTGTTTAGAATACCCATTTGTCTAAAAGTACCACTTTTATTAAAGAACACATTCAGATTTGTATCTTACCTTGATGCAGCTGACTAACTGAAATGAGCATTTGACAAATTTTCAATTTGGCTGTTCTGAGATACATAATTTAGCATGTATGTGTATTTAAAAGAATACTAACTGGTAAACTATGGTTACCATCTCAGCCCTCTAGCTGCTGAAAACAGTAAAAGGATCAAAAGGATCATTTTTGCCTCATAGTAGCAATGACTATTTCTGTGCCATTTTTAGTTGTACAAGTTTTTCCAAGCAAATGACTCAGAACACACTTTTATTTCTGAGATAGATTGTGTACCCTGTGTAACTTGTAGTTCAACTACAAAGTCTGATAGTGCTCACTTTCATGCAGGTGAGCATTCATTGCCTAAGCCCACATTTAAACACAAGCTTAAATAACAGCCTCTTTCTGACCCTCTAATATTGCTTCATACTAATTGTGTGGTGGTTGGGCAATTTTACAAGACAATCTCGACAGTCTGAGTGTCGTGGCCTCATGGGCACTGTTAGCCTTGATCGTTCCAGCCCAGCCTAACCTTGGGCTCCCTCTGAGCCCTACCCACAGTTCAGGGCTGATTTCAGCTCAGCCCAGGCCCCCAGCCCCTCACTGAACAGTTCTGCGGACATGCTGCTGTGCCCTACTCTGCTCTACTCAATGGCTAAATTTTGGACCCATCTTGCCTCTCACTTCTCTCCAGCCCTGCCTCACAAATACCCTTGGCTCAGAAATAAAACTGAGGAGAGGGATTTTCTCCTTTGACCTTGCAGCACGCCACCGCTGGGCAGGCGCCAGCGTTACTGCTGCCTCTCCAGGGATGCTCCCGGGAAAGCGGGCGGGCGGAACCCTGCTACCCGGGGCTACGTGAAGGCAGCGCGGGGGCGGGACGCGCCTCGCCTCCGTGGGGAGCAGCTACCTCCTTCTCCAACGGCCGAGGACGTGTCAGGGCGTTTCCCCGTCCCTTTCTTCTTTTTCCTCGATTACCCAATTTCACGCTGACTGCTACATGCCTCACCCGTGCGGTGCAGCCGCCTCCCCGAGCCCGTTATCGTGAGCGCAGAGATATCGTGACCAGGGGTGTGGGGAGAAAGGGTCCTCCCTCCCCCAGCTGCGGCAGGGCGCAGCCAGCCCGCACCGCTTCTCGGGAAGGTGGGATGCTGCATCGGGGCAGGTGTGGCATGGAGAGCTCTGCTCCCCGGCGGCTGCAGAGAGAGGTTTAAACCACCAGGAAAACGCGGAGATACGAAGGAGAACTAGGAAAATAAAACCCCATAAAATAAAAATATAAGGGAAAGACTGGTTTGTGAACAATTTTACAAAAATATAAGGAATTGTCCCTGCCCTGTGAACCCGCCTCGTCCGTGCTCCTCCCTTCATCCCTTCATGCCCAGGGCTTTTGTGTGACCACAGGGAGACAGCGGGGGTTCTGGTCGAGCTGCCGGGTCGTCCATGAGCCTCTCCCCTGGCGCTTTGGACCGGCTCCCCGCCCCGGCAGAGGCTGGGTGAACGCTCGGCACAGCTACAGGTTGCAGGGTGCGGTGTGTAAAACACAAACTCAAATGCATTTTATTGCCCGATAGTTTTCCTTCATGGGAATGTCCGGGAAGCGTAATTCCTCGCACCGCACTTCACACCGCATACCACGGCTCTCAGAACACCCTGGCGGCCGCGTCCTCCCTCTCCACATACCCTGCTCCCCTTTCTCTCCATATCCATCGAAAATGCAAACCGGACTTAACCTTATCAAGAGCCTATTACGCGTCTCTCACTCGGTCCTCGTCCCCAGATAAATGGGAAACAGCTTCCATTGTTCTTGCTGAAAGATGGTGCTGCTGGCTTTGAAGACCCGGCGTAGCCGGATCGCGCCCCTTGAGCCAGAAGTTCCCGCAAGACGTGCCGCCGCCGCGGGTCCGTTCCCAGCGGCTCCACTCCACCGGCCTTCCCGGGCTGCGGGTCCCGGGGCCGGTCACTCGGCGTTGCCAGAGCCCAGCCCGGCCCGGCCCAGCCCAGCCCAGCCCAGCCCGGCCGCCGCACGGGGAGCAGAGGGCGCCCCAGCCCCGCACATCGCCCGCCGCCGCCGGGCTCCCGCAGCGTGGAGCGGGCGCTCAGCAACAAGCAGGGCACACCCGGCCCCTGCCACAGCTAGGCTGTAAAAAGAGGGCGGTGGGAAAGTACGGGAGGCACCCTCGGTTGTGCTGTGGCGGCCTCAGGGATGCTTTGAACCAGGGGAAGAGCTAGAGGGATACCAGTCCTGAAGCCCCAGCGACGTTCAGGCCCAGCTCTTCAGCTGCAGGAGCGCCCGGGAGAGATCCATTCTCCTGAGAAATGTGTTGCTTTCCTCTATTTTGCTGCCTCTTGTGTTTAATCGGCAGACCCTCTCCTTGAGCGTGCCAAGAGCTTCCAGGCCCGGGAATTTTTAGTTTCTTCCGCCCGTGCCGCCCCTCTCCGCCGTGCAAGCGGCTTTCCAACTCGCCGAGAGGGTTGCAGGTGTAGGCAGGTGGCCCGGCTTGCCCGTTCCCTCCTTCGCGCAGCATCCCAGCTCCGCCGGGGACGGACCCTCCGCCCCATGGTCACAGTCGCCCGCGCCGCGGTTCGGGTGCGGAGGATGGCGGAGCGCCCCGCACCTCGGCGTGTGGCCCCGCGCCGCGCCCGCTCTCCTCAGGGCAGGGAGGTTGGCCGCTCCCTTCCCTTTTTTTGAGGGGTGTGGGGGGGTAATGCTGCAAGGTGCGTTCGCGGACCCGCGATCCAGCCCCCCCCCAGCCTGCACGGCTGATATTTAAACCTGGGGTCCGTGCGCCCCCTAAGCGCGAGCGCCGCGCAGCGCATCCCCCGCCCGCGAGCACGGAAAATAAATAAATAAAGCGTGTGGCTTTTGAACTGCCCACAGACTGTCACAGGGAAGAGGGGAGGGAGGGAAAGAGGGAGGGGGAGAGAGTGAGAAATGCAGAGGCAGCAGCCGCGGTAGCGGCGGCAGTGCTCCAGCAGGCACTAGGCACTCCAGTCCCGGCGAGCGAGCGGGCGAGAGCCACATCGCTCCGAGCGAGGCGAGGGGGCTCTGGGCTACCTGGGACTCTCTTTGTGACACCCCAGCACACAAACACACCGACAGGGACAGAGGAAAAACACATAAAGGTAAGACGCGGTGTGTCTCACTTATGCCATTTACACAGCAGCCCGCGAGAGCTTTGCCGTTTTTATCATTTTCCCCCCTTCCGTTGTGTCTCGATTGTGGGGAGAGGAGATGTGCGTGTGAATCGGTAAGAGCAGAAAGAGCGGAGCAGCCCAGGAGGCGCCTGCCCGGGCACATTTTAGGAATATCGCTGCGAGGAGCTCGATTCCTCGAGAGGGGACCACCTGGGAGCGGGATCGAGGCACACAACGGACCGAAGGCGATTCCGTGAGATTTAAATGCCCGGGAAGGCTCTCTTGGGGAAGGGTGGGGGTAGCGGTGGGTGTGGTGGGAATAATAGTGGTTCATGCCCAATTTCTTTTCGGTGCTTTTAGCCTGTTTTCAAAGGGAGTCTGCTTAATTAATAATAATTTAAAATAAAAAGGAAAAAGAAAAAGAAAAAAAAAAAAAAAAAAGAGAAAAAAAGGAAGATGCCCCAAGCTCTCCATGAAAGGAAGCGCTGGGAGAAGAGCACGCACGGCGCCAGGAAGATGGCAGGGCGGCTGGGCGGGGGGCGGCGGTGCTGCAGGGGGATCGCGGGGGGTCGGGCGGCTGGTGGGGGGCTCCGCGGGGTGCGGAGGGCGTTGGGGCAGGAAAGGAACGGGGAAGCAGCGGCTGCCCATTGTGGCCGGCGACAACGCGATTGTCCCCGGCGAGGCGGCGCGGAAGCGGCGCTGCCTCCGCGGTCACGCGTGCGCGTGGCCGCGCGGGTGGGTTTGAAGCGCTGCCCTCGGAGGAGCAGCACAGCCGGGGCTCGGCTGCCCGAACAGGGGCTACGGACCCGCCGTCAAACACGACAGGGACCGCGGCTGCCGCCCTACGCTCCGATGCGCCTATTCTATGAATATTCACCGACTGCCGCCCCTCGCTTCCCACAGGTCCCCATCCACACTCTGGCTTTCCGTTTTTCCCCCACCAAAGAAAGCTACAACTCCCCTCGACCTTTTTTTTTTTCCTTTTCCCTCCCGACCCGCGGTGTCTCCTTTCCCCCACGCACACGCGTGTCTTTCAAACGCGGCTCCCGCAGGGCGCTTTCCCCGCGCCTCAGCTGGGCGTGGCGGCTCACGCGGGGGAGAGGGAGGCGGACACACGCACACCCCCGGGACACCCCCACCCTCCTGACACGCCGGTGGGCGCCGCGCAGGGAGATGCGAAGCGGGGGGGGGATGCGGGGCGACGGGGAGATGCGGAGTGGAGGGGTCTACGGAGTGTAGGGGGGAGATGCGGAACGGCGGGGGATGCGGAGTGGGATGCGGGGCGGAGTGGGATGCGGGGCGGAGTGGGATGCGGGAAGCCCCCGCCGCCCTGCCCGCGCCTTTGTCTGTGCCCGACGCATGCGCGGAGGCGGCGGCGCGGATGGGGCCGGCGGCGGAACAAAGGCTCCGCGCTGCGCCGCGACCCCCGGGCGCTTCCCCGCACCCGGCCCGCTTCGTCGGGGTCACCCAGCGGTACCCCGGCACCTTCCCTCCCCGCGCTGCGCCTGGCTTAACATTGGCGTCTGTTACTGTGCGCGATGGCAGAGCGAACCCGTGCTCCCCCCCGCCCGTGTCCCCCCCTCACCTCACCGACACAAAAATTTGGCATTTAGGATGAGGAAAAGGCCGGCCGTGTTGCCCGCCCCCTCCCCGCCCGCAGCGGGTTTCTGTCGGCGGCAGGCGAGCGCCTGCGGGTGCCCTCAGAGCTCCCCCGGCCCGGGCTCCAACACCCGCCCCCGCCCCTCTCAGCGGCCTTGGGGGGCAGGAGACGGGGAGCAGGGGTCCCTCTGCGGCCTTGGGGGGCAGGAGACGGGGGGCAGGGGTCCCTCTGCGGCAGCGTGGGGTCGTTCGTGGGTCGCTTTGTGCAAAGAGGGCGAAGCGGTGCCGCGTACGTGCCGCAGTAGGGAGCCCCGCGGAGCAGCCACGCCGCAGGGACGTGCTCCCTGCCGGGTTCCGTCTAGGAGACACACGCGTGCTCTGCGTGCCCGGGCGGGCGGGCTCCTGAAGCATCTCCCTCTGCCGAGGGGAAGCAATCTATCAAGAGGAAGATTGTGTGCGTGCGTGTTAGTGCGACATCTTGAGATCTCTTTTGTTCGAATTGTTGCGTCTTGATGCTGGCGTTGGTTCCTTCTTCACCACTCTTCTTTCTCAATTCTTGTCCAAAATTCGGATATATATCTCTTTAGAGGGAGCATGCTTAAGCCTGTTTGAAATGGATAATTTTGTAAGCTAATGACAGTTTCTGAACAGAAGACAACTGGTGCGTTAGTCAGGCTGGAGTTAAAGCTGACAAAAGAATATTGCCAGTGGGCTGCTAAACAGGCGATGGCAGTGGATTTTATTGCTTCCTCTCCAGGGTGATGAACACTCACTAGAAAACATACACCCCAAGGCCCCTTGCATAGCAATTACTTGATATTTCCAGTGTTTCCAATTAAGACCTCTTCTGAAGAAATCATTAGAGCCCTAAAATATGTCTAAATGTCTCCTCTCTGCATGCCAGATGCTTGCCAGGCACCACCTAAACTGGTGGCCAGTCTTCAAAAACAGGTTTTTTTTCCCTGTGTAGATTTTCCCCATTAAGCCAGGGTCTGGAGTGGGAGTGCCATACTGAAGGAAGATGCAGCATGTGCTGCTACTGCTTTCTCCAGGGTACATACCTTATCCCACACAATCCTTTTGTATTCAGAGTATTTCTGAGAATTCTGGGCAGCCTTTAGGGTTGAGAGAAAAAGAAGAAGCAAGGACATGGCCAAAGGTTTTTGCACTTGGCTGTCTACTCATTGTCTCACAAAATTTCATGTGAGGGAGAAGCTTTGTTTTGTGATCTCCCTTGCTAGTGGATTGTATGCAGTGGGTATTTTCTTTTTGTCTGGCTGTTTCCATTTACCCGGGGAGCACCAGTTCTGATCTGTGGACAGAATAAACACAAAACGCTGTGAAATTCATGGTGGCTCTGTCTATTCTTGTATGTTCCATGTATGAAATTGTTTATACAGGGAAATTGTATGTAGCTGCCAAAATGCAATCAAGCAGCAGGCTTTTTTCTGTTGATTTGAACCTCTGAGTATATAATACCTAGTTAAAATCAACATTAAAAGGATAGAAATGGTAAAATCACTGTTCAAGGTATTGCCTGAAGGAATGATCCGGTGAAATTTTTTTCTCTTCCCCCCACCCTCTTCCATACATCTTTGCATTTGAAATGCAACACCCTCTGAAGCAACATGGTGACATAAGGTTGATTTATTTCAGAAAGTGGAATACCTTTGGCACATACTCTTACCTTAATACTACAGAGTATGCAACCTCTATAATTTCTGAACTATGTCTAGAGCTGTCTCCAGTCCTTAAGTATTTGTTTCTTGATCTTTCAAAGTCAAGTCTGTGGAATAAATTGTATTTTCCAAGTGAAGCTTCTTCTGTTTGCGCTGTGTTCCACTGGTAGCTTTGCCCCATGCAGTGAACCATGGAGTCCTACAGCAGAACCTCCTGCATACATGACGGCTTCCATCTGAACAATGGTAAATTCTTCCCTTGTGCCGACACCCACCCATGGCCCAATGGCATGCACTGAGCAGGGTACAAAAAAAAAAAAAAAGCTGGTTCCAGGGT
This sequence comes from Certhia americana, assembly GCA_018697195.1. Lineage (NCBI taxonomy): Eukaryota > Metazoa > Chordata > Aves > Passeriformes > Certhiidae > Certhia > Certhia americana. The sequence continues at coordinate 78,195,633 of CM031858.1, read as the reverse complement.
AGAAACAGGTCTTCCCATGAAATCTTGGGAGAGTTCTGTGTGGTTACATTTTTAGGCACTCAGCTACCATTGAACTACTAATTATTTGGAAATCTGCCATGGAAAAACTGATCTTGCATTAATTTTGAAAACAAGAATTTTGGAGGTGTTTTTTTTTTGTTTTTGTTTTTTTTTTTTTTTTTTTTTTTTTTGTCCCATCTGTACGAAGAGTACTCTGCAGTTTTTTGCACACATTTGTGCACAAATCACAGGTCTTGGTTTAGGTGTGTGGGTGTAAGAGTAGTGTCCATGGGTGCAATGTAAATTTAGCGGATAAAATCTAGTTCTTCAAGTAAGAAAACTGGATGATCTTCAAATACATAATGAAGAGTATAATAATCAACCAGTATTCAAGGCCTTACCTTCATTCATACAAGGATAGTAAAGGCAGGTCATTTTGAGGTATGCTACCAAAGTATGGAGACTGATTTATAACTAAAGAAAGATACTTAGGAATGACTTGGGTTGCTGCTTCTGTGTCAATCAGGAATGAAAAGAATGAGGTAACAACCAGACAAATCAAAGAAATTCCTGAAAGCATTATAGACTTGATAATAGAAACCATATGCAGCATAATGGAGGTCTCATGCATTAGTAGGAAATGCTTTCAAGATTAAAAAAATATGCAGGGGGAAGAAGAGGGGAAACCTTGTGCAGAATGGAAAAGACTATGGAGTCTTCCTTACAATATCTTGTATCTCACAGTTCTCTTCCCTAAAAGTGATGCCACCTAAGCTTCTTACTTCAAGATGGAGAAATGTGGTTATTATAAAAACATATCTATTGGTTATTTGGTATAAAAAAATCATAAGTTTAAAATAGAAATAGATTGATAGCAGTGTGATTCCTCAAACATGAAAGATTCCTGACTTGCCAGAATTTGAAAATAAATCCTTTGACTTTCTTCTGCACACCAATAAATGTAAAGAGATACTGATTTGTAACACATGTGGAATGGTCAGGTTTTGTCTGGGAGCAAGATGTGTAGTAATTCTGTCTTAAGTATGGTTAATGGAATTTAACTCTGAGGAAACAGTTTTATTAATAAAAACCTTCTGTCTTAGGATATAAATCACAGAATGATGTCTTTTGATGTGTTTGGTATTGTCTTCTGCAGGATAGGAATGAAGTAGTCTGTATAGTTGCTTGACTTGTTGGGTATGTACTGCCAAGTACCCCACCGGTGTGATAGCATTGGGAAAGCCACATGCTTTTTAGTCACATGTTGCATAGTTTAGATTTTAGCCTGGTAAATGGTGCCACATATGATTATGATCTGCTGATCCAGGGATTTTTTTTTTTAACCTTTAGTAATTTGAACGTCTTTTCAAAAGATTTTATTTTGTGTACGCTGCCTTAGCAGTTGTTCAGAGCAGCATGACCTGGTAACTATGTAAACTATAGGACTGATGGCAGGATCTTCATTTTGATTAGAGACTTACTGCCCTTACAAAGGATACAACACTGAATGTATAATAAGACTGGGCCTTAGTTACCAACCTTGATGGATAATGTCATGATGGTGATTGTAATACTACTGATGCCTTGGCATGAAGAGGATATGATGCATAACCTTTTCCTTCAGGCAAAAGCCTAGTAGGTATAATGACAAAGTTTCCTAAGGATTAATTTTAATGACAGAAATCTCTGCCATCATGACTTTGAATGACAAATGGAAGCTAGTTTTGGATGAGTGGTAAAACCAGGGGCATGCTGACTAGTTCCTGTTTCAATAGTCTTTAAATACTCAATGGGATGCAGAATGTAACCCCTACAGAAGGACAGAGCCTGGGTATAGTTTTTGAACTTATTTTCTGCTATTACTGTTTTCCTTGTGTGATTGGTTACAGTGGAATCCTGTTGACGTGCATCTGCTAGACAAATTTAAGATGATGGCTGAACTGTGGAGAAGAAATGAAATAAAGTTAGAAACAAAGAGTAGATCAACAATGATAGAATTGTTGCAAGTTTCTCTCATCTTCCTACCTTAGAAAAACACATGCCAAATGTGCACAAATCAGGATACAGAAAACAGTGAAACCCCAATTACAAACATAGTCAACATGGAAGAGTTACACCATGAGAAATGCTTTTGTATGCACTTGTCAGAGATAGACTGGAGCCAGAGAATTGCTATATCAGCTTCCTGTAATCATCCTTCCTCAAGGCAGTGAAGCACATCATTAGCGGAGAATGAAAACAAAAACAAAAACAGGGTAGAGGTGGTATAAAACTAGGGGACTGGAAAAGGACAGGGCGAAACCTGTCACCACTGGATGAGGTGTTCAGATTATTTCTACGTTTCCCTCTTGTACACAGTTTCCAGGAAGGCAAAGATGCTGTATTTTGGCCAGTGCTGGTAAGTGTGTGATTGACTTTTGCTGCTAACTGTGCAGATCTGGTGGGAATAGGCAAATTCAGTGAGATCTGAGGTGGTGAAAACCGTTCTTATGGGTTTCTCACTGTCACCAGAAAAACTGAAGCAAATGGGGAAAATGTGCTAGCTGCTGTAACCTATATTTCCTAACTAGATGTGCTGAGAGAATGGGGCTCATTTTCCTCCAGCAGCATCATTCAGCCCTGCATGTAAACCCTGCCCCAGTGAATGTATTGCCTGCACTGGGAATAACTGGTATCACTGAAGAGAGGGTGAAAGATGTGTGTTGGCTGTTGTTTTTCTTTTCAAATCTACACGCCTTGCAAAGCATCTCCAAAGATAAAATTCAAAATCAGGCCAGATTTTCCAGGCTCTTCCAAGCTCTCTTGCTTGGGATGTAGGACAGTGCTGTTGATTTGTAACTTTATTTCACTTGGAGCTCTCACTAGGAGATGTGACACTTCTGTAGGGTACCTGAGTGCTCAGGATAGCCCCTGATCTGTAATTCAAATGCTTAAATTAGCAGAATGAATCAGATGTGGAAATGTGGAAACCCTTTCCTTGTTTGTAGTCCACACATGCTCTATGTAACTCCAACAATCATAGCTAAGAGCTTTCTGATAGCTCTAGAATGCTGCATGTAGGATGTGAGAGTGATGAGTTGTCCTTGAAGATACCTTTTTTTGAAGGATCTGGTATTACTCACAGGAGAAAATTTTAGTAAGAAGAATTTATCCATTCTATGCTTCTTTATGTCATTCCTTTTTCTCATTTCTTATCCTCGGAGATCTTTATCTGGGAAAAAACCATCCTCTGATGAAGAGGTACCAGCAGAACCCTTTGAAGCTGCTTGTAGCCATCTGATGTTCCACCAGTATTGTGCATTTTAATGATTTATTCAGTGCTAGTTTCCCTAGTGATATCTAGAGGAACATTCAGCTTTCTGCATAGTGTCCCATCCTTTCCATCCAATTGCCTTGAATGGAGATATTACCTTAATGAATAATACTTTTAGAGCCAAGCTAAGTAAGAGTTGCCGTGTGTACTGAAATATGATAGTTCACTGGAGTCCACTCTTTTCCTTTTGTGTAATAGTAAGTAGAAGCCTCAACAGAGATCAAGAGAACTAATATTACAATGTTTTTTTATAGGCACTAGAGTGATTATTAGGTCACTGAAAGTTCAGCTGTCATCCTCTTCTGTGGATGGGTCAGTGACTGACAGATTAATGAAGAAATTATTGGTGCTGATAGCAATAGGAATGTGCACTTCTTATGGTGTCTCTCTTCCCAACTGAAAAGCACATTGTATTGACAGTCCACTGGGCCACAATGTATTAGAAGTAACCTTCAGTGCTGAGGTACCTTCTGCTACCAAGGGTTCAAACTGGACTGCAACTCACCTGCAGGTGTTTTTGTAAACATCTCTCGGAACGTCACTGTTACCAAGACATTACGGAGAAGAGCAAACATATCAGTTAACAGATGACAAATGCTTGAAGCAGGATAAATATTGTGTCTTTAAATACTTGCCATGTGTATTCTGAGTTGGAGTAGATATATGGAGTATGGTGTTGAGGGGAATGAGCTGGCATTGCATGCTCTCCCACAGCCATTGACCCTGTGAGGAACATCCGAGTGCCTTACTATCTGAAACACAGAGGTGCTAGAGAACAAAGGAAATTCTGCACTGACAGATTTGTAGTTCAGAAAGAAATGCTTGTCCAGGAGTTTTCTGTGGAGCAATGACAGTAAATTTACAGGCTGAGCACAGAAATATTTATCTCAGAAGCTTTTATTTCCCTTCTACTTAAAAAACAAGTTCTTTGGCACATTTTCTCCTGACTAAAGAAGCTATTTTAAATGCTCCTTGTTAGAAACTGTATTCTAACCTGTTGGGATATACTGTATTTTCTCTGTCCATATTTGTAAATTTATCCCATTAAAAACAGTTTTGTTGTCTTCAAAATAATTTTTCATCTAGTTTTGGCTCTGTGCCCTTCCTTGCCATGTTACTGTAGCTTATTTATTTGTATTTAAATTAAATTAGCATGTTTGCTGTGTAGCCATTTCCATTGCTTATCCTTTCTAGAAGTCCATATTTTCAGCCATGTACTAACTCAGCCTATTTCAGGGAACACCTTGATAATCACTCAATAACATGCAAGTGTGTGCATTAGCAGACATGCAGAACACAGGAAGATCTATGTCATCAGCTTAATTGTGTGCTGGCATGCATATGTAATGAATAAAGGTAAGAGTCCAGAACCACTTCTTTTAAAACTTTAATTTTAAACTCTATAAGTCATGCTACTAGACCCCAATGGTTTGCATGCATATGGTTCCCAAATCTAGATGTTTACTAAAGTGAGATCATATCAACATGAGAACTTGGTCTTAAACAAAGTTTCATGCAAATCCTGTAACAATATGGAAAACTTGGAGCTCTGCCAGCTGAAAGCATTCAAGAGTTTTAAACTTCTTACCAGTTGAAGAAATATTAATGTTATTTCCTCTGCTGACTGAAAGAGGAATTTTTTCCTTTTTACACATTGTTTTAGTTTTAAACAGCTCTTACCTAAATGAAAAAAAAAAATCCACCAGCAAGCCCAATCCTTCTGTGATAGCTTGAATAATCTTATTTTCAAGAAGAACTAGATTTGTTTGATTCCTGTAGAAAATTAAATTGCTGCAAACTCTTAATTAGACTGCATTAGTGAGTTGAACAACCTTCCAGAAGTTTTAGGGGAAACATTTGCTATTATAAAAGACAAAGCTTGTCTGTCAAGCTGTGGCTATGCTGGGTTGCATATTGCATAAAGGCCAGTAGCTGTCACAGTCATACTGGCCTGGGCTTCTTTTATAGAAAACCATTCTTTGGATCCACTTCTAATTGCTCTAGATTTTAATTGTGTCTAAATAAAGCATAACATCTATGAATGATGGAGATGACAACGTGATTGCTGTGGACATTGAGTATGATGCCATCAAGGTGGGGGCAGTGTCCAGGTCAAGTGAGTTCATGATGACAGATATACGTCTTTTCTTCTGAAGGACAAGTTTGTAGCTACGGGGTGAAGACACAAGATAGCCTTTGGTCTCTCTGAATCTCCTGAAGCAGGGGGCCAGGTAATTGAAGGGAATTGATTTATATCATCTGCTGTACATTGTGCTCCCCAAAAAACCCCTCAAAAGACATTATTTTCATTAGAGTTACAGCTAGTCATCTCAGCTAATTGAGTCCGCACACAGAGAAAATGTACAGTGTCGATAGAGCCAAAATAATAGATAAATATAAGGCTTATTCTCAGCCTGATCTCCGCCCTCAAGCCCTTTCAAGTTTTGAATACTAATGCTTGTTTCAAGTATGCAGAAGCTTTGAGTATTGGAATGAAAAACCAGAGTCCTCCCTAGTCCCGAACTTCCTTTTCAACGCCCTTGGAATTTGACTGGGGGTCCACTACCTGGTCTCAGCCTTTTAAGGTTTTTTTTCTAAGTTTCTCGTTCCTGGCTTGAATCTCTTTACTGTCTCACCCTGCTGTACTTGGAAACCTCACCTCTGAGCAGCTTTAGGGTTATCACCTGGGAAGGAGCTCCTCTGGTCTTCTTAAAGCAAACAAAATCAGACTGTCCAAGGGAGCCTTCTGTGCTGTCTTGCAAAAACAGCAGCTTTGGTGAGACTGCATCTGTGGTTGGAAGTGCCAGTCATCAGCTGCTGCAGTAGTGATGTTCATTGACTCTCTGCTCTGGAAAGAGTACCAAAGAGGTGACTTAATTATTACAAATGCCCTGTTTTACCTTAATTAATCTAGCCATATGATCCTGGTCCCATGATCTAATTAGCTAGGGAGATAGTTAAAATAACTTCATGTATCTAGGCACATTTAGCTATTTGTGGTTAAATCTGCTCATGGTTCCTAAGAGACTGTATTTCAAAGTTACAGAGTCACAGCCAGGAATACCTTCATATGAAATAAAAAATACAGAGAATTCATCTTAACTGACACAATGGAATATTTTTTTTAATCTTAGCAATACACCTCACAGCTTACAATCACATTAAAGCCTTCATGGAAACAAGGAGTCATCTTTCTGTGTTCTGTCACTTAGGACTAGCAAGTAACTGAGTTGTACATAAGAAATGGGATATATACACTGTTCGTATGGATAACTTCAGACTGTGTGAGGAAAATAGTTGCTCTTTGCTCTATAACAGATGACAGATGATCAGTAAGTCAAGTTAAAATTATTTAGATCATTTTTAATGAATAAATAATAGTAAAACTTCCTTGCCTGTGGAATCATTTCTGATACAGACAGTATATGGTAGTTGTTGGGAATATGTGGTCAGAATTACTGTAAGAAGATTTTGTTGATCAGAAAGGAAAACAAGGATAACAGAGGTCCATTCCTTAGCTGTGTTGAGTGTTTAGAACCAGATAGAATAAATTGCCTTTTAACTATCCTAATATGGACATTGAGGAATTTCCTTTTTTATATTGTGCTTTGAATATTTAAAAACATTACTTGCATGGATCATATGTCACATAAAAGAGAGCTAGTGTTCAAGTAGATGCACATGTAAACAATAAGAGTCATCCGACAGGACCTATGAAAGGGAGAAATGAACACATTGGTTTTGTGCAGTGTGAAGAAGTGAATGATTATTTTAAGACTAGGTAAGAAATAACCATTGAGAGATTACTTAAATATGACTCATTCTGCCTTGGGGCAAGGAGAGGAAATATCTTGACTTCTCTTGAGGTATCTTTCAGTCTTGTGGTTTGTGTGATCAGGGACATAGGGAACCTTTGGAATGAGCTAGTTCTTGAGTGCAGAGAAATTAGTTCAGTTGAAACAAAATCCATACCAAGTGTACTGATTTATGGGCAGTGTGTCTGAGTTCTGTTAATATTAAGATCCAAAGATGAATCCTCTGCTAAGATGCTTTATGGACATGGTATATGCTGGAAATAAGGCTTTTCTAGAGCTGACAAGAGGCTATTTAGTTTATTGATGCTGAACAGCGTAGGTTGTTAAATGGAGATTTCTCATAGTACTTTTGACAGAATTCTTTAAATGGGCCATAAGTTTGAGGCTATTCTTCAAAATGGGGCTGATGTGCAAGAAAGGGGGTAAAACTTATAAAAGTGATTGAGGCTTTTCAGTTCCTAAATTTTATTTCAAGACAGTGATAAGTAATCATGTGTTTATGTTTGAATATTTTACTCTTCAAGCTCAGAATGAAATATTGTGACTACATCTGAGGACAGTTGCATACTTCTGATTGATATGACACTAAGATGTCTTTTTTTACTTTATCTATAAGCTGTAGGAACGTTTGCTGAGTTGTTCCGCAGATGAGTGGAGAAGGCTATTCACATGTTTTCAACGTATGGTAACTAGAACTTAATGGTATAATAACAATAGCTTGGAAAGTGATATAATTTCTAAAGAAATACATGGTGTATTCATAAATGCTTTCGAATAAACATAATATTTAGCTGAACAAATATCGCAGTGCAATTTATCTTTTGTGTGCACATGGGCAGCTGCCATTCAAGTTCCTGGTTCAATACCAGGGCCTATCCATGCTACTTTGGACTGTGTGTTTGATATCAATCAATCAATCAATCAATCAATCAATCAATCAATCAAACTTTTCCTACCTGAGGGCAACCTAAGAGGTATTTAGTTTCCATATGTGCTTACTATCAATAAGCACTTGCAGATTTTGCCTGTGTTTTTCTGTTTAATGTACCAGATTCTTGGCTAGTTGCCCATATCTTGGTATTATTAGAGATAAGGAAATGCTCACCTTCATTTAGATGCTAATTGTTAGATTATTCAGCAATGTATGGTTGTCAAGTTGTGCACAGCAGTGTTGGCACTTTTTAAAGTGAAGCTTTCCAAGAGGGAGGCGTGTTTAGGAGCAGAGCTAGAGTGGTGGGCTTGATTCTGGTTTTATTCTTGTTGATCAGTGAGTATCTGATTTGTATCTAATTGAGTTGAACTAATAAAGTCAGAGCTGTGAGCCACTAAAATTTCACTGTAATTTGGATGGTTGAGTGGGCAGCAGTGATTGAGAATGATGTTCATATATATATATATATAAATATATAAACCACTTGCTTGTGTTTGCTATCGTAATAGAAAAGCATTTACCAGAACATTAAATCTCAGTGTTCTGTCACCCACCTGTCTGGTTTTCTGCCTGTCTTTCTCCTTGCTTCCTTCGAGAAATCAGTGATAGGTTAATTTGAATAGTATCAATGTTGAAGGTGAGTTTTCTACTGCCTGAAGAGGAGGAAGCATTATCTTTTTAATCTGTGCAAGGTAAGTGTGTGCAGCAGTGCAGTTTTCATGCTGAGAAGATAGGTCAGAATAAGGAATAAGCATAAGAATATGCCTTAGGTTAGAATTATTTTTGGTTGGAAAAAAAATCCCTGGCTTTAGGTCTTACTAATATTAATAAGCTCATATAAACTGACACGAAGTACTGCAAAATGGAATGTTTTTTTTTTCCAGTTCATGGGCCTGTACATAAAAAAGAGCACACCTAGTAATTATAGCAGTGAGGAAAAGGAGTGTGCCCTAGATAAACTGGGTTCTGCAAGTGAATACTACTATGCAGTAGCATGTATTACGGTAGGGAGGGAGTGTGTAGTAGTGTACAAACAGGCAGTGCCCTCTTCTCTGCAGGAGATCTCTGCATGGGGATTATAGAATGAGGGTTGTGGGTTAGAGTGGTTATGGAGATTTCACTGCTTGTCCTGGGTTTGAGTCAGCATCCTGCTTCAAATCTGCCTTCAGCTGTGTTTTGGTGGTTAATCTGGTTTTGTTAAAACTGTTCGTAAGTAATCCGACCAAGCCTGTTTCATCAGCTGCTTTATGGAGCTCTCCAGGGCAAGAAACAGGTAAGCAAGATGAAGTACTAAAATTGACATGTTGGAACATCATTTACAGGCTGATAAATCCTAGAAAACAGCTTTTTTTGTCCTTAAGTATTATGTGCATGCCAATGCTTAAACTCAGAGCTGGTCTGATTTATCATAGAGAAATATCTCACAGCTATCAGTCAGATATGGTTGACACAATTAGTAATTTTTACAGAAACCTTTTCTATTGGACAGACAGGACAAGAAAAATAAACATTAATTTTAAAATCAATGCTCAAGTTCGTATTTCAGGACATACTCTAGTATGTTTTCGAGACTACTATTTGCAACATCATCTGCTATAAGGTCAAGCTGAGAAAGTTGAGGTTGTTCAGGCTGGAGAAGAGAAGGCTACAGGGAGATCTTAGAGCATCCTTTCTGTACCTGAATTGGCCCATAAGAAAGCAGGAGAGGGACTTTTTACAAGGACATGTAGGGATAGGACAAGGGGGAATGGCTTTAAACTAAAAGGGTTGATTTAGATTAGATATTAGGAAAAAATTCTTTGCTGTGATGGAGGTGAGGCACTGGAATATGTTGCCCAGAGAAGCAGTGGATGCTCCAGCCCTTGGTCTAGTAGAAGGTCCCCATGGCAGGGGGTTTGGAACTAGATCATCTTCAAGGTCTCTTCCGACTCATACCATTGTGTGATAGGAAAAATATTTTCTTTTTCTACTGTAAGGTAACTAGCCACTTAATAAAGAGGACAATTCATGAGAGTTTATAGGTTTAAGACCTAAACCACACAATATGACACAAAACCTATGGACTAGTTAGTGTCAATTAAAGGAAGACATATATAACATGGACAGTCAGGATGCAAACCCTTGCTCTGTCTGACTTCAGCTGGGGTATTAGTCTTGTCTCCTATAAAACGTGTTCAGCAGACTATTATCTTGTATTGATTGGGTCAGGCTCAGCCTCTACTGATAGCGCTGTCTACTCTGTGCTATGCAAAGTACCAACTATCAGAGAATATCTCTGGTCTGATCCATCACCGAGGTGTTGAAAGCTCAGGTTCAAGCCTAAAATCTACAGGGGAGAATTGAAACATGTTCTTTAATAGAAAAAGTGTCTGTCCTTAAGCAAAGGGCAGCTAAATTTTCACCTGTTCAGCTGTGAAAGCTTATATAAAAATTCCATAAAAAACAATCTTTTGTGAGACTGTAATGGGTTTTTGACATGTAGATCTAGTATAAAGAAAATGTCTTTGTTTGAATTAGTAATTAAATATGTACTCCTTATGCTGATTTGCAGTATTTTATTTGTAGGAGCTACTGGGAAGATGTTCAAGTCCCCCAGCTGCCAATTAAATGCCTGGCATGAATCTTAACCACAGAGCTGGTCCCATTACTTTATATTAAAGACAAAAAACATAGTGTGAAAATTTAAAATTTACAATGTCTGTGATTTTTTCCCTTATTTGAGAACTAATCCCATCTATGATGTTAGACACTTCCACCCCAGGGGTGCAGATACGACAGATGACCTGAACCAGCAGCTCCATGGGGTGGGCTGGCTTCATGATCTCCCCTGTTTGTTTTGTTTTTCTTCTGGCTGGGCTCCTTTCCTCACAGCTCAGTGAACTGAATCACCTCACACAAGGCTCAGGCTTTAAGAGCCAGACCAGCTGCAAGGGAAGAGCTGGCAGTGGCTGTCCCTCTTGACAGCAAGCTATTTAATTTGGCTTAGCTGCATCACCTAAAAACACCTTCATTCCAAGATTTTAAAGATTTTTAATGTTATCCATCTAAGCACGCTTTTCATCTAAGCCCACATTTGTAAGATAATTCATCTTATGACTAGAACATGGAAACATCACATTATAAAATTAAAAAAATAATTATACTTTAAACCCCAATTGTGTCTTCCAAAAAACCATTTGTTTTAAAATATAGTAAGTGAATCACTTTAGTCACAAAGGGCTAAATATGCCCAAAGACCACTGTATGTCTTGCAAGAGAGTTCCAGTGTGGGAAATCAGAACTGAGTCAACTCAGATTGTGACCTTTAAGAACCATCTGCATCTCTTACATCCATTATTTTGTGTAAATGTAGACTGACTCAAATGGTTTATCATTCAATCCTTTTGTTTATATCTGAGTGAAGATTGATGTGTAAAACTCAGGTGTGACTAAACTGGTATGGTGAACAGAGGGATGCCTCTGACCATTCGACACTTTGGTGTCTTGGCCAGGAACCAGCCTGTTCAAGGGATACTGTGATCCTGGCATTGCAATAGAGTTGCAGAAGGCTCACTAAATTCTTATTTTATGTTGCCTTTTGATTTGAATAATTAAATTAGTGTGTAGGTTGTTATTATAAAATGGTTAAGTTGAACTGAAAACTTTGGTTCATACTGTCACGTTTCTTAGTGTTTGCTTAGTGCTGGTTGGAGGTAGTTTGGGGGGATTTCCATCAGTTTTAATCAAGGGGCCTATATTTTAATTGCTAATACATATTTATGATCTCTTCAAAGGAGTTGTGGGGTTTTATTTTATTTTATTTTTTTTAATATAAGGGTCACTTATAGTTTGCTTTAACAGATAAAGGGTACTTTAGCTTGATAGTTTCATCTGCAATTCTTGATTCCCACTACAAAACAGATCATTCAGACTACTCAGGTTTTACTCCTTGAGAGAATTATTTTGGTAAAGCAGCAATCAAAACATGTTGCACATAACAAATTGCTCCACCAGTACTAGTTTAAGAAATCCTTTTTACCATAAACAGGAACTTAGCACTTTTTCAGAAATATCTTACCCTGTGGAAAGCTGCTTAGCATAATTTATGTTTTCTCACTTAGCGTATTTATGAAACAGCTGTAAATCTGCACTTCGTTTTGTACAGGGGTTTTGTGTTTCTGTCTACTGTGTCAGGCATTTGGCTGCAGGAAAATGGTACCACTTGCTCAAGGGAGGGGAAGTTAGCATTGTTAGCCAAAAATGAGACAGTTTGTCAGGACAGCAAGGTAAGTGTACTATTCTTGTGTAAAGCTGTGTTTTATGAGGTGAGCCCAGCAATCATATTGTCTTTTCATGCAGTAACTCATTGGACACTTCCTGCCTACCGAAACTTCCCTCCTGAGAAGTCTTTTCTACCATGTCCTGAGGCAATGCAGTAAAAAGAAAGGCCTATTGATGGGATTTTTGAGAAACCAACTGCAAGTAAACGAATTTTCTGATTTTATCTGGATGTGGAGAATGGTTGGACCAGCCTCATCCATCAGAGCTACAGCTTTCTGCTTGTTTATATTGCAGCCATAAAAGTGGGAGTCTGTCCATCATGCATTTGGTAGCTTTAGAATTGCAGGAGTTGGCTCTGTTCACAACAGCACCATAACCACATTCATGAGGAAGCTTTGTGGGAGCTAATTTTATCCTTCTGAGAATTTTAACCACCTCCTGTAGAATTTCACATGCATCTTGCCCTACTGCTTCCACTAGTATGGACGCCAGTGTGTTATAGTTCACTGAGCCCCGTAGTTCTGCCTTCCAACTGCATGCTTCAGTACCAGTTTCAGTATTGCTTTGCCTGGAATAGGTGTCCTTGTTTCATTCTTTTCATTCTTTCATTTAATTGGATTAAATTGAATAAATGTAACATATAAAAAATAAGTGGTAATCATACTAGTTTTATCTTTCATTATAAAACTTTTTTTTGCACGTGCAGCTTTTCAGAAATGCTTGTAAAACCTAAAGGACCCTCTTCAGTCTTAAAAAGCTGAGTAATTACCAAATGGCAACATGAGAGATGGCAGTAATGATGGAGATCCCAACGCCTTATATTTGCACACTCCAATGTGAATGGCATTACAGAGACTGAATCCATCCTACAAGTGGTAATGGGTCCAGTATCATTCCCTCAGCACAGATAGTCAGCATAAATGCATGTTAAAGCACACCAGTGCTCCCTCTGTTAAAGGGAGCAGTACACGACCCCTGTTTTCTGGTGGTTTTGCTTCTGTAAAGCAAATGCACATTGAGTGAAAGAATGACACTTCTATAAACTGTGAGGTAACTTATACTCAGATAACAAGCGTACAGCTAGCATATCATCCCTGATATAAATACTAAAAAGCAGTCAAGGAGAACAGAATGAAAAAAAAAGCAGTTTTTGACTTTGAGTGAAGCGTTCTCACAGAACTTTCTGACCTGACCACCCCTGAGCGATGCCACGTGGCTTCTTGATGGGGAAGCTTCCCAGCACTGGGCGTGTGAGGAGTAGTGCCTGAGAGCTTACTTATAAGTCCTGCTGGGCAAGCTGCACAATTTGCTGCTGCATCAAAACCTGCTTCCTTCTCCTTCCGCCTGTGAATTCTTTTGCACATCTACACTGCTGGTGCTGCTGGGATGGCTCTGTGATGCACCAGTGGTTTTAAGTTAGCCCAAGGTACATGCTGGAGCTGCATGGCAGCACAGGTCTCAGCAATCTGCAGAAACCATGCAAGCAGCACTGCAAACACAAAGAAAGTTAGCCCACACTGTGCTTTGGGTAACCACATGACCACCACCACAGCTGGTGTTAAAGCCAGGCAGCGTGCCTTGGCACTGCAGGCGGGCTTGTGCGAGCCTGTGCCTGATGAAGTCTTGGAGCACTCCAGCTCCTTACCTGCATTAGCATGTCTGATTGAAAAGCTGTTTGTTAAAAGTACTCCAGTAGGTATCAAATCTGCTGCCTCTGAGAGGCAGAAAGGTGACTTTTTGAGAACTTCTTGAGACAAGGAAGAAGCTACATGAATTTTGATCAGAAACTCAAGTGCTAATAATACATAATCACTGCAAAAATCTAATCTGATATTAACAGCTCCCTCTGCTCTTTTGCGAGGACAAACATTTCTTTCTAATTCTCAACAAAGCAAGCTTTTATGGAAGGGAAATTCAGTTTATTAAAAAGCTGCTAAAGACAACTAGATTTTTAATTTCAATGGAAGATGCTTTTCTGTGACCCTTAAAGGCATGCCGGTGGACTCTTCCAGAACATGCCTCAGTAAACAACAAATGAATCACTGAGGTGCTCTAACAAGGATTGATGTGTCCACCCAATTAGAGGGATATAAAGAGCTCTCCCTTGAAATTCTGGGTTCATTTGGGTTGCTCTGCCATTTCTGCAGTCTAGTGCTGAAGCATTGCTTCAGGGGTATTGTTGGCCTCAACAACTGGCTTGTGTGGGCTGTCCTAGCTAACAAGTACAATTTTTGTATAGATAATTCTCCTATGAAGTACTCCTGCAGAGAAATAAAAACATAGTGCTGAATGTCAAAGACAAATCCCTCACTAATATCTGTTTAAGCCAAGAGCAAGATCTCCAAATTTAGCACTACTATGAGTGTGATTGATAAGACTCGTGTACCTGTTTTCAGGGGCTTGCAATTTCTTATCTTTTCATGGGTTTATTTTTCTTTTGTTGTCTAAAATGTACAGTTGTGGGAGGTGAAAAGGGGCAGTGCATGTTGTATGGTGTGAGTGAAGCAACTGGTCAAATGAAGCAATGCATGGGAAATACATTAAGTATTCGGAGGCTCTTTCCTCTTTCTCTTGGAACAATGTTTCTTTTTTCCATTTCAACTGTACATATAACTTGTACTGCTTCAGAAATAATTTCCTCACATCATCTTAAAAGAAAACTAAAAATTAAAACATTTTTTTCGCTCTACAAAGAATTTCTCTTTCAGACAAATAGCCCAATTTTTTGGACAGAACAACACATAAAGTAGACTAAAGAAGGATATCATGCATGTCAAGAATAAAGCAAAGATGAGGATATGTTTTGTTTTTCAATTGGCTACTACCTTAACAACTGTGGAGCACTTCAAGACTGCACAGGGTATCCTGCAGCTGCTGTTTAAGGATTCCCTCTGACAAAGTGTGGTGGCGATTTACAATTCCCTTACCATGCTTCTAGGAAAAGTGTATCATGTTATTACATCTGAAAATAGCTGCATATTGACACGTGAAATTTAACTTCCTAGACCTCAAATGAAACCCTAAGTTTTTTTGTTGAATTGCCTAGGCTAAGCAATAAATCATTATGAACCATCTGGTTAAGATATTCAACTAACTGTTACAGAAAATGCCTTAACTCCTACCTTTTTGTTGCTTCTTTTTATCCCTTCAGTGTGACTTGGGTCTCAATAGGGGATTGTAACTTAGCTGTTGTTAGCAGGTATTTGTATTCAGTTACAGTGAAATGCCAGGGTTAGATGGTGTTTTGAAGCCTTGATTCATCATCTGTGAAGGTCCTTGCACCAAAGGCCTAGTGCTCTGAAACACATCATTGTTACATAAAAGATTTTGCTCTGTTCTGTAGATTTAACAAAAATTGAAAGTGTAGTGTTGCAGTTCTTGCCAAGTATCTGAAGATGCAAACTTAAATGCCTAGATGAGAAGCCTTGACATCTACCATTGGTGGAGAAAGTCACGTTCGTCAGTACTCCTAATTACACTGAAGATAAATAGCTGACCATTTTTGGACTTGTTTATCATAACTCGGATATGACAGCAATGAAAATGATCTGACGTTTTCTTTGAAGCAAAATAAAGATGAGAAGTGTGAGTTAGAAACAAGTTCTCTAGGTTACTGCTAAGTTACTTAGAAACAAGTTACTAACTTTCCTGTTTGTATAGCCAGAATCCTAAATACCAAGTGTTCAGTGAAGTTGAGCATATTTCAGAAAGTTGTAGATAATGAAAATTGATTTAAGCCAACTTTACTGGAGCCAGTAACTTTAAATTTGTGTTTTTGCTGTCTTTAAAGCCCAGAACCTTCCTAAATTGTCTTTTACAAATTCCTGGTTTTTCATATACAACAAGACTTTATTTTATTAATAGATTGGCTATGTGTTGGGAATTGTTTGATGTCTTATTTCCACTATTTATGTAATCAAGTCACTGACCTACTGTGAAAATTCAGTAGCAGGCAGTTGTGATACAGATTGTATGTGCCTTATGTCACTGGCCTTTGTGTCCATAAACCTAGAAGCTACTGCCTGGCCATTCCTCTGCTTGAAAAATCTTCCTGTTTACCAAGTTCTTGAGGGCATAAAAGAACTGATGTTTTCTTAAAATTAAGGTGTGTGTGTGTGTGTAAGGATTTCCCATTAGAGCGAAAAAAACCCAGCACAGTGAAAATATCCTGGAATTACTTCAAAAAATATCCCCCTACAGTAGTGAGTGAGAGCTCCTTATTTAAAATAACCTTAATAGAATTAAATACTAGAGTGAATGGAAAAACAGATGAACTCTGTGCTTGTATTTAATCCATTGCTGTCTGCCAATATGTGTGATTTTTGCAGTACTGGAGATTGTTTCATCTCTGTTCCTCTTGGGAAACTGCTTTGGGCCTGGACCAGCATAATGGACAATTCTTCATTAGCTCAGATAATGGGAAAGAAAAAACACAGATGAGAAAGGATTGGTAGAGAGAAGGTTGATTGTACAAAACTCCATGGTTTTAACTCCTATTCAGTACCAGACCCAAATCTAGCTGTTTCCAGGACCTCGTGAAGGCAGCAAGCTGGCACATGCACTTGTTCTTGATGGAATTTGGAACACAGACCAAAATTTGTTTGGGTGAATCAAGCATTGCCTTGCTACATTGAACAGTTTGCTTCCTCTTTTATCTTCTTTCTCTTCAAGCCCCTCCACCTCTCAATTTCCAAATCAAAAGAAGGTAGGTAAGATTGTACTCACCCAGGGCCTCTCAGGCTAGAACTTCATCTATTCTTGTCCCTTAACAGGGTGATTTTCCCATCTGGGGCTTTTATATTTCTGCTCTGTGGACATTGCCCTTACAATTTGTCACAATTGTCTTATTTCTTGTCACAGCAAGCTTTAAACAGCTTCTTTCAAAGACATTGCTTTATTGTGCCAAACCCTCTCTAGTGAACTACTGGCACAGACATCTCTGTCACTAAGAATCCCTCTTGTGCCATTTCCTCAATCTTCTCCCAAATCCTGCATGTCCTTGGATCGTAGGGCTTTTCTTGCAGTCAGTTCCTATCCAAGCTCTTTTCCTCCCAACATGCTGCAAGGAAGTCTCAGACCCCTGACTGACCATGGGCTTCCCTTTGTGCTCATATGTTCTCCTTCATCCCCTCTCCCTGTGTTCAGTCCTGCCTGGATGCAGATTAGGTGAGAGACTGCCTGGTGCTGCCAAGGCTCACGGGAAATATACTTCCAGTAGACATTGCAAAGCTTGCCAAAAGCTTGCGCCAGGGCACAGGATAGTTTATTCTGGCAGGCTGTATGGTCACCAGCATGCCAGCTGGCAGCAATTCTTTTGTGTATTTGCAGCATCTCAAAAAGTACTGGTCCTTACTTTCTTTTGGTTTATTTTAAATCCTCTCTTACATGTCTTAAGTTTTATGGAATCAGCTTTTCTGTTGTGGGCTATAAGAATGGGTGGAGCCCAGGAAGCACACACTAAGTGCACAAATGCAGCACATCCCTGAGCAAGGAGCTCCTTTTATTCCTTGACCATCAGCCACCTCTTCAGCTACACTGAGTTGAAATCCTCCCATGGGTTAAGAAATTCTCTGTGATAGTTTACACCCCCACAACCTCCCCCGACAAGTGGGAGGTGCAAATGAGTATACCTCAAAGCAGAAGTCTCTATCTCTGGATTACTTCCTTTGCTGAAGAAAATAATTACTTTTAGTTGGCAACTACATTCATTTGGATACGGAGAAAAATTCCTGTGTGCTTGGTACTGAGGTATGTAGAATGGAAAGAACTTACATAAAAGAGTTTCACAGACCTGTGGGGAGACCTGAATTTGCTCAGCCCTGCTCTGCTGCATGAAACTCTCTAGTTTTTACCTTGCAAATACTGATTGCGCATAGAAAGGGTATCAGACCAGTCATCCCTTGATAGCTTCTAGATTTGTTATGATCTTTTCCCACTGTTATTTCTTAGGATGTTTTTCACCCTCTAATGAACAATTTCAGTTATCACTTTTGCATCTTGCCTTTTGGAATATGTTCTTATGCATGACTGATTTCATCCATATCAGCAACTCCTAATTCTTTTCTGTTCCATTCCTGGAACACCTCATGGCTACCACTGTCAACACTGAGTAATAATGACTTTTCCTGCAGTCACTTCAGACTGTTCACTGTAAACAGCTTCTATTTGCATCCATTTGACTCTTTAAAGACTTTCTATTCTAATCTGTTGGTGCACACAAAAAGAAGAATATATAAAATGGAGATATCTGAATAAAGTTCTTTTTTCGTCAAGATGATGTAGCTGATTCCTTTAAAATAATACTAATTAAATATTGTTCACATCACTGTTATACTTTTAAAATTTTACTTTTTTTTACTGAAGACACAAGAAAGCTGAATCCCTTAAAATTGCAAACTTTTTAGTATGTCACAACACTTCACTATGTCACAACTACTGGGATGGCCTCTGGGATGGTCCTTGGTACTGCCTCTCTCACTTGCAGATTCCTTACCCAAATACTGATTAATTCTCTTGCTAGTTTTACTGATTGGGTGCAGATCACCTGCTATTTATACTTGAATTTTCATTTCCATTTTTGTAAGCTTCATTTTTGACACACTGATCAGAGGATGACAGTTGTTCGAGAAGCTGTGAAAATATTTATTAAATAATGCTGTTGCTCTTATGTTCTTGGGTGTAAAACACCTTTTTTCTATCACAGGTGGACTAGAGTCGTAGGGTTGACTGTGCCTGTGAGGTGTTGCTTTCTCTTTCATTCAGGTCATTGTGCTGAGTCTCTGTTGTTGCAATAAAAGTCCACTGCACTCCTGTGAGAAAGCCCTGCTTAATGCTGAACGTACCAGAATATGTAATTCAGATAGGCAGGACACCTTCAAACCATGTCAGGAATCAGTAAATCAGTGTAAAATTCAATAAATGTAATGAAGAAGAAATGTTAAATGTAATGAAGAAGAAATGGATCTGGCATTTGTATTGTGTACAGTGGAATAAACAGCACAACTGCTTTTGTAGGACTGGTCTTTTATTATAAGACTGGTGCCTCTATGAGAGAGCACCACTTTAAGTTCTCTTGAATTGGAGGGTTTTTTTTCTATATTTATTTTATATTACACAAAACTAATATCTTGGTAATGTTGAGTTTTGAGGATACTGACAGTTTACAATTTATGCCTTATTGTTAGTCTCCATACTGATATTCTGGCATTGAAATCCAATTTATTCCAGTTATTTCCATCTCTCCATCAGAAAGAAGTGATGCTCCTTTCTTTTAGCATGTCCAGGGCAATCCCAGACCAAATTATTTTGCAGTTTTGCACTTGACTTTTACAGGGTTTTTCACTACATTGAAAAGGTTAGATTCATTTGGAGTTCCTGTCTATCCCCTTGCAGTGGCTGGTGTGCAGGAAGGAACCTTGGCTTTCTCTGGAGCTGTGGCTTGCTTTCTGTCACGTGGGGATTCTTTGCATCAAGTTCTTTTTAAGGCAATAAAGCAAGCCAAATCCAGATGAGGTAGACACCGTTCCTTATAATGTGGAGTTGTTAGTTTCATGGACTAGACACAGCTTGAAGAAGTCCTGGTCATCTAGATCATTGATTCTTAGGTAATCTGATATTAAAATTGAGGTGAAAACCTGTTTGTGTTTAGGTCTGGAAGCAGCAGAATGCCCTCTGAAGCCTTTTTTCTCCTTGCTTAGGCTTGTACCAAACATGTTTCACACTACCATGGTATGCAGGTAGAATCTCAGATGTTGAAAGAAAATGTTGATGACCTACTCTTTCTTTTTGGCCTTAGAACTGTTACTTTCAGGGTGGTGGCAAATACTTCTGTGCCTTAGGAAGCCTTTCCTGGTTCTGATTGAAATTCCTGTCATGCCTGAATGCCTGCTTGTATGCAGCTCTTGTATGGAGCAGCCTGTCTACAGTTCTGCTGTCAATTACTTCAGAGCCTACAATCATCCTAAATTTGTAGATATTGAGAACTCTGCCAGTGCAACCTGATAGCTGGCCTTAGATGTTTAAATGAGTTTTGCTGCAGTACTTCAAAGGCATACAGCAGCAGGGTAATGAGGACCTGGTGACTGCCAAGGTTCTCATTGTCAAGGAAAAAAGCAAAAAAAAAGAAGAAAAAAGAAAAAAAAAAAAAAAAAAAAAAAAAAAAAAAAAAAAAAAAAAAAAGAGAGATTATTTGCAAATTCTCTTTACAAAACATAATGCATGTGGAATATCAACCAATTTGGCTGCCTGTGATTTAAAACCCCATAAATTCTTTGCTCTGAGTTTTTCTGTCTCTCATTGTATTGCATGAACCCAATCAACTCTATTTTTTTTTCTTTCCTTCCAGCTAGAGGGTATCTATATTCAGCTGTATTTTAGAGAACTTGTGAATTTACGGTAGTTTCACTTCCTGTACCATTTCTGCCGTCCCAGGCCTGTGTGTGGTATGCAGGCGCCTCTTGTGAAACTTTCCTCTTTCAGAAGCTGTGCCCCAGGGTGTGGGAAAGATATGTTGTAATGCTGGGGAGGAGGGAAAAAATGCACCAGCCTCATCTACAAAATGGTCATTTCTCATAACCTGCTTGGTCATCTTCTCACCTGAAAATGCTGAAACTTGGGCTGTTTTTGTTTTTTTTTTTCACTTTTTTTTTTTTTTTTTAATGGAAAATGTTGACCAATAACATTTGCTGAAGGAATAACTTCGCATACGTGCTACCTGAGCTGTACCTTTTCAGACAGAAAAAACTCATTCTGACATTATCTGAATGTCTCTGAAAGGTTTAGCAGTTCTGACATGACAGAAAGACAGGGTATGGAAAAAAATGCTCTGCAGTATTTACTTGAGCCTTCCTTCTGTCCACACAAACCAAAATTAGCAACGTCAGTGTAGATGTTGGGTAGTTATGCCACACATGAATTTATGAGCGTGCCTAAACATCTTGTTATTAAAAGTTTAAATATTTACACTGACAGTCTGCTGCCTTATGGACTCTTGTGAGATTATTTCTAAACAGTGAGGATTTTTTTTCTAATTGAGAATATTCTAAGGTTGACTTTAACATAAAACTGCTTTAGTGTGCTTCTAATCAACAGTTACAGATTAATTTACATTAAATCAGGGTTTAACAGTTGCTTAATCCTTTTAGAGTTCTAGAAAAGGCTGACCACTTGACTAAGATTATGTAGCTTAGAAAAAAACCCCAGTTTTAAATAGGACATTGAAGCAAAATTAGGCAGAGCTCAGGGTGCTGGCTTTTGTTGGTATTTTCACATTAGCATATTGCAATAAGGCATATTTTTGTACAGGATCCTTAAGAAATCAGGTCTTGTACTGTCTTAAGATGCCAATATAAATTGGCATAAGGTCCCAATATAAATCCCCCTAGATGAGACTCCTTGTTTTTGGTGAAGATTGAATTTGAGTGTAAAGCAGAAATCATCATACTGGGTTAAAATTTAAACTATTTTCTGTTTAGTTGTACATACATATAACAAAATATGCCCTTGGCTTGCCAAACGTTATCCAGTTGGCAATCAAATGGCAAACAACATGCTGAAGATTAAAAGACTGTGCTTTAAACAACATTTTCTGTGTTTAATGTAATATTTCCCTTTTTATGTTGGGAACTAGCACTGTAAAGCGGAAGCAAATAATTTCTATGAAAAAAGGTGCGGAATTTCTGAGTAGAAGTTTATCTTCAAAATCATAGTGGGTGGTGGGAGATAAGAAACAACCAAATATACCCAATAGAAGGATTAGCTTATAAGTGACTGTGTGCTGCACTTGAATATGGTGGAACTTGGAGGAGCTGCAGGCTGCCAAACATCACCCATTGAGGAGGGCAGAGACAGCTCTCTTTTAGCAAAGAAAGCAATGGTCTTCAGTCAGTGTGGAGAGGAGAATCATGGGATAAGGCAATTTGTGTCAGGGAGGCATGTTCTAGCACCAGTTATCTCCTGTGGATTTTTAAATTCTAATATTTTAAGTAAAGTTTTAATTCATTCAAAGAACAAGATAATCCTATTTTTTTCCTCTTTTAGAAATTTGCAGGGAGGTAAAAGAAGGATTAACTAATGACTTAGGAATTTTACACTGAACATGGGTCTTGGCTCTGTTGCTGTAGCTACATCATCCATCTCAACATACAGTAGCTATGGGAACAGGGCTATTGGACCTTGCAAAAGGAATGCAAACATTTCATTGCTCGTTTGCCATTTGTCAGAGTCCTTTTCCCAGAAGTCTTAACATAATTTCTATTGCAGTCTTAGCTCATTCAAGCCTAAAATTCTAACCGTGGCATCTCCCTCCTACAGAGTCAGTCTCAGTGCAAACAGGTCTCATTTTTCTGTATTCTTACAAGTCTTAGAATCAAATTCTACTTTTTTGACTGAGCAAGGACACTGAGTAAAATATAGGGGAACAGGGCAACAGGGGAAACCAAATGGGCATAGAATATCATCGCAAATGTCTTCACTGCTCAGGACACACCTGCAGTTGGACACTTCAGTCACAGAATCCTGTGGGTATTGCAAGTCTAAATGTTCTGGTACTGCTGGATCTCAGGGAATGTGGTGGTAGTGAGCATTTCAAAAATGCTTGATAGATAATCTTGTCAAAATAAATGGTGACAATGAACTTGTTTTAGAAAATATTGCAATCAGCTGCAAGGGGTTATAATACTGTAATTTAAATGTAAATACAAATGAAAGTTGTAACTGGTTACTGCTTTTTTTTTGTCCTCTACACAGCATCCTGACATATCCATCAAAACTCCTGCTCTTTCCTGGCTGAAGAATTAACAAAATTAAGTGTATCTATATTAGTCTACTTTACCTGAGCCCTCTTAAATGTTGGTGGCCCTGGGAAGGAACAGAAGTACCAAAAATATTACTCTGTCAGAAAGCTACAAGAAAAGAAACAGGGCAGTTAAAGTAAGATACTTAAGTTGATGAAATTAATGCTCACAGCATGACTCTGTCAAAACTTGGCTTAGTACATTATAAGCAATTTACCAAAGAGAACTGGTATATTCAAGATAAAGACAGCCACTGTGTCCTGCTTTTTGAGAGTGGAATATAGTTGAGTTTGAACATTAGGAACCTGATCCAGGCTTCCAATTTTTGGCTTCAAATCAAACCAATAACATTCTACTTCCTAGGAGATGAACTAAAATAAATCATCCGTGAAGCCTGATTCTGTTTCTTGCTTCTATCTATTCTACTGCAAGCAAGATTTCTTATTAAAATCACCATGGATACATGATCCTTATAATCCTGTGAGTCTTTTTCTGATTGTCTGCTTAGCTGCAGGAAGTTAACTAACTCTGTGCCCAAAAGAAATGAGCTGCTACTCCTCTCCAAAAATCCTAAATCCAAGCAGCTCACTTTTAAAGTAGCCATGAATGTATCGACCTGGTTTCACCATGGCAGATGCATTTGACAATGCTTCACATCCGTCCAAGTGGGATCTGGGCTATGTGCCCTGTGCTGAATGGCCTTTTGCAGTAACAGAGAAATAAAATGTGTGGGAAGTTGCTTAGGCATCTTTAGGAAGATGGGGTAGCAGTTCAGAAGCAATTGCCCTGACACAGAGCTCTTTCACAGATGTATGTGCACACTGCAGAAAACAAACTGCCTTTATTCAACAACCAGTATGATTGCTATGGACTAGCTGGTTATTGCTGGTAAATGGCAAATCAGTACTTTGATATGTTATGTCCCTACTATGAAAACATGAATGTGCAATCTCTGATCTTCTATCATCTATTCATATACTGCTTATATGCATGAATTTGAGTCCCTTAAGCTTGGTGACAATGCAATACATTGACCAACTTAGTGGTCATTGAAAGCATCTCCTGGCTGCTGGGCAGACATGGGTCAGAAAGGGAGGGCAAGGATTGAAGGTTCTGATTTTAGTGACTGCAACAATATTTTGTACAGAACCATTCTGCCATCATCACCTTCTACTCGTATGGATTTTACGTAAAAGTAGCACAAATGACTTATACTGCACATATTTTTTCTGGGCTCTTCCTTAGCAGCAGTGATGTGGTGTCAATATGTGCTTCTCAGAGAAAGAGGCTGAATTAAAAACAACTTCAGTTGCTGTTTAATGTACTGAAGCAAATGCTCTGTAGATCTGTAAATCAAGACATTTGTTCTTCATTTTTAGCAATGCCCTTTCCCTGAACTCATTTAATGAGACAGTTGTAAGATGTTTGTATGTTCTCCAGCTGGACTGGGTGCACAATTCTTGAACTCTGTCTCTTACTACATTCTCATTTTAAAGTGTCCTGTGTCAATAGATAGTGGCAGTTATACTCTTGAGGCAGCCTTGTTCCACAGAATATTGCATTGTAAGCAGTGTAATAGACAGGAAGATGTTTGAGCATGAGAGAATTTGGGAATTTCTTTGTTACTAAAGATCTTGACATCTCTGTTTTACAAAAGTGAAGGGGCACTGTAAGTAAAAGGGAAGGGTAAATTAAGAAAGGTATGTACAGACCAAAATGATACATACAGCATAATATATATGAGACATACAGTAACAGTAAAAAACAGAAGACTGTTTTTTATTATTCCTGCTTGTCACAGAAAACATGCACAGAAATCGCTTCCAGCATATAAATTAAGTTTATGCAACTATAGGAATATGAACAATTATAAAGTAGTTTTAGAGATGTAGATTATTGCCTCTAATTTAGTCTATCTCTTAAAATAAAAAAATAAAAATTATGTTGCTAAGTAACTCTACTATTTTCTATCTGCTCCAGATTAAACTGGAAGTGAGGATTTTGTCAAACCATTTAACAGTTTCATGCCCCTCTTCTACTCAATGTAATGGCAAATGTTGATTGCTTGGGTTCCTGAGTCAACTCTACATCTCGACCCAAGCACATGGAACAGCCGTCTACCAGGAATGGGTTATGTAGAGTCCTTTCCTCTGTACACCATTCACTTGATGCCTTGCTGGATTTAGCCTTGTGCATTCGAACTGTGCCACTTCCCCGATGACACCAGGCACTTGGGCAAGGCAGCCTCGTATCCAAAGACGCTGAGCTCCATTGCTGGAGTTGCTACAATTGGTATGAGAGGCCTTTTGTTCTTTGATGGTTTGCTGTTTTGTTTTGGTGTTTTGCTAGTGCTGTACCTTTCTTATCTAGTCCAGGGCATCATCTTGCACCTGTGTATGACAGCTAGTGTATCTGACTTCTATTTATGGGTGGGGAGATATTTTGTTTGCAAAGATCCCATGGAAAAAAAAGCTGAAGGCTCATCTTGTGTTAGCATATTCTTGCTCTTTTTGAACGTGTGAAAGATAGATTTCTTATATATCCTTTTGTCCAGTGTTTTGTTCTCTCTTTTTTCCCTCCCCTCCCCTCCATCACCGAGTAAAAATGTGCATTTTGTTCTGGAAATTCCAGCTTTTCATGGGATCTTTTGCTACATGCCAATGCAGAGGAATCAGGAAGACGATGTTAAATGGCATCAGGAAAAGGAAAATGGGGGCACATCCTATATTGAACATGCACAGGACAGCTTGAAGCTGAGGTGCTCTGTCGTGGTAATAGAGAATGATATGAACCATACTGACCCTATATATAAGGGTTTTTGGTTGGAAAAGAAGACATCTTGCCTTCTCTGTCAGACAGTCCACACTACCTTGCAAACTAGAATAATTTGCTAGATAATTCTACAGTGAGGAACATGGTAAAAAAATCGGATGAAAGACAGTGAGAGGAAGGTGACCTGTCATTTTCCAATATCCACTTAAAAGCAGATAAAAGACATCCTTTCTTTAGAAATGTTCTGAGGGGAAAGGATCACCCTTTTGTCCTTTCTCCTTCTTTTGCAAACTCTGTTAGATGTAAAAGCAGTTTGACTCTTCAAAATTTGCATAGATTGACCTCAAAAATAATCACTGGCATCCTAAAATGACTGTTAATCGTAGGGGCTGCAGATATGTCTGCCATTTGTCAAATACTTACAGAACATTTGAATTATCAGAAAAGCATAAAGACCAGTTTAGTAACCTTTTCCTGGCATTATTTGCTAAGCATTTCCTATTAGACCATGCTCAGTATGGACAATATAATCGAGTAACTTAGTTTTTTGAATTACAATCATAAGTCATGCTTCAGTACCTTATTTTCTGGCTAGTAGTCTTAGTTTAAATCTGTGGTTTTCCTTTCCTCTGTATCTTTAACTTTCAGATTCTACATAAGAGCTTTCCTTGGCAACTGTGCTTGTAATATCCAGATTAGTGCCCTAATGCCTAATTATTTTGAGATCTAAAACATTGCTGCAGAAACGAGTTAAAACACAGCCCGGAATGATAGCCAAGTATAGGTTGTTCAGGTTTCTAGGTCTCCTATGCAGTGTGATCTCATGAGACCAAATCCAGATGAGATGCAAAGTTCTGTGTCTTCTCACGAGGAAAAAATGTGGTAGGATAGCGTACATTTTATTTTATTTTTGCATTTAAAGTAGAATTGAAAAATTAGGAGGATTTTAAATTTAGATGAACAAGAATATTAACTTACATGAACCTATACTATCAAATTTATGCTAATATCTGAAAGAAATATGTCTCCTTAGTGCTACAGAAACCTCCCAGGAATATCATGCTCCAAGAACAAAAGTATGGCTTGTTCATACAATATGAAGTATTGTGTTCATAGAATAAAAGTATGGTGTTCATACAATAATTCTATGGATGTAGACATCATTTCAGACTGTGATTGTTATTCATCCCATAGTGCTTATAAATCTGCACAGAGCCCCAGAGTGCTGGTGGTCTCTCAAACCTTAACAAGATTGGCAGTGGAGCATGGACCCTTTCAGAGTTGCAAGATTTCCATATGAGGTATTAAAGGGAAAATAAGCATTTGAGTGATGCATTCCTGTTTGCTGTGGGTAACCATTGATTCAAAATAAGCACAGACTGACAGGCTCAATGAAGTCCCCACTCCTGAATGGGAATCGAGAGTGGTGACATTTAACATTTACTATTTTTTTCCCCCTCTACCATTCCAGTACCAATGGAAGGGGAAAAAACACTCTTTTCTCAGATCTTATTATCTCTTTCCCAACTCCAGACTTTGTTTCCTGACAAATTTAATTGCAATCATGCTCTAATGTCTCTCTTTTTTAATACAAAAAATAGGTACGTGCACAAGGTTGTTCTCCTGTTGCTCTCTTCTCCTGTCCGCTTATTAACAGAGTTGTAAAGTTGTTGATTGTCACATGAAGGACGACAGGCCTTTATATTTTCTTAGACATAAGTCCTAGGTAGAATTACAGTGGGATAATGGAAACTCAGGCTTTTAATTTCATCCTTCTGTAGTTAAATATTTAATTAATTGTTGAATGTTTTTGCAGCTGAGCATTGAATGTTTTGTTCCACATGCTTAATTCCACGTGCTGAGCTTTCATAGCCTCTGCGGTGCATTCTGCTACTCAGCATCGTGCTGAGGTGCTAGTCAAGGGGAGGCTGAAAATATCAACAATTTACAGTGGAGAAATGGTGGTGTATCTTGAAAATGTAAAAAATTTGCTTCCACTATCTTTCTAAACACTGTTTGAAAGTCATTATAGGGACCTGAGGAGAGTGATGCTCAGTTGAGAAGAGACTTAATTGCTTTCAATCTGTATAGGCAGGTGGCCATGTATAGCTGCAATATTTCTTTTCTTTGGCTATTAGCTTGCAGATACTGATATTCACCCAGGTTTACCATTGAGAATAATGCTTTCCAGCTGCTGCTTGCTAGCATGAGCATATTTCTGGCAACTGAGCACTGCATTTGAGTAACTGTAGATGTCATACAGATGGGCTGCATATGAAACACTTGATTTTTGAAAAAAAATTGAATTTTAGGTTCAACAAAGCCAACTGGCTTCAGAGCCCCTGGTTAAGTATTCTTTGCTCCAGCTTCTAACTTCATTCATAGAACAAGCAAACAGTGCTGGAGTCTTTCTATCTCTTACTGTTTGTTTTACTGAAAGAGAGTTGTACTAGCAAATGCTGGTGATGTGATCAAAGAGCCCAGTGAAATTCCACTTTCCTAAACATAAAACTTAGGTTTTTAGTACTTAATTGAGTACAGAATTACAGACATTCATTGCAGATTGCTTTTGTTTAGCATTTCTAATCATTATTTTGTAGCTGAGTCAAACTGTAAATCTATTCTTAGTGATGATGGCATTTTATAAAGACTGAGCTTTTGCTTTGCACTCTTATACATAATTATCTTAGAGGAAAAGACCATAAGGAAAACCCTCAAGACCACTCAATTGAATTTTGAGAACATTTTATTCTGCAAATAAAATCTGGAACTTAGAAAGATATGAAGAAGTCCCCATCTCTTCAGCAATATTGAAATTGCACACTGATTTATATCTGAATTACCACATTACTCTGAACAAGTTTTAGAACTGCTCTTTCAATATTTTCTGATAGCAAATAGTTATTTGCCAGTTGCTAAAAATAAGAATGAGATACCAAAAAAGATGTTAAAGAATATCCAGGAAACAGCTGAAATGGCCTAATAGGAAGCCAGGTAAAATTCCCATATTTCCATTGGTGGATTAATGGAATTCTATAAATAAAATAAATAAAATACAATGATTGTTATAGTGTTCCAGCTGGAAAACCACTCAAGAGCACAATAAAATAAAAATCAGTTGTGTGCAAATGAGCAAAGGAATTTATGTTAGAATGCTCAGTAGCTGGAGAGTTAATGGCATAGATTGTTTTACAGTGATTCACTATATCTAGCTTGTAGATGACAAAATTGTACTCGACTTTATATAGTTAATTTAATATTTTTAGGGCAATTTTGTATTTTGTGTGTAGGTTTGAAATGGAAAAAGGTCAAAGATATCTTCTTTCTCTACCTGTACTGACTTTTACAGACTCCCATTTCTGTACTCCTGACACACTAGATACCGGAGACTCAGTTCTCTGCTGTCCATCTACAATTCTTCTGTCTTCTCTATGATCTTGTTATATAGTCATTTATTAGCTTTATTTCCAATGGTGCTGCATCCCTTGGCTTCTGAGTATGTACGGTTAACTTGCCAGAACAAAGCATGCTAAGAATACTCACACAAATTTAAAAATAAATTCAAAGGACTCTTGTGTTTCTTGAACTTATCTGAATATCAGCCTAACAGGTATGAGTGACTGAAATAAACTGACATCCATTTTTAAAATGAATGTTTCACATACCTTCCTTGCAAGCATGCAGTGTTGCCAGGCATAAACATTTAAAATGAATGATGTTGTAAGAAATCATGAGGCAAAATCGCCGTATGGTTTCGGACTCTTTCAAGACTTTTCTTGCTTAATCCAAGATTAGAGGTGAAATCTAGATTATTTTTGTAATCAAAAATAGAGCTGATGCTTTAAAAAAATCCCCAAATGCTTTGAGTTTATGATAAAATTATGAGCTGGCAATTACAAGTACAAGGGTTTATAGAAGCTGAGTAAATTTGAAGCTGAGTGTCATTTGGTTATGATCCCATATTATTTATTTATTTTAAGCTCTCTTCTTAGGCTAGAATCTCTAATGTTTTCTGGCACACATGAATATTTTCCTGTCTGGTCTCTGACAAATATGATAATGAAAGTAGTTTTCTTTTAGTTTTAAAGGGGAAAAAAATAGCCTCTTAGTTTTTTCTTTCTTCTTTTGTAACTTTTGCACCTTTTACAGGGAAAGTATGTTTTCAAAAGACTTGTGTTTATGTAATGTAAATGTTCTGACATAACATATAGAGACATGGACTCATAGAAACGTTTAGGCTGGAAAAGACCTCTAAGGTCATTGAGTCCAATCCTTAACCCAGCACCACAAAGTTCAGCACTAAACCATATCCCTCATAGTGCCACATAATCTACTCCTAATTAAAACAAAACAAAACAAATCAAAATGTTCAAAGTTAGCAGTTCACAAATTCAGTCAATGACTTTAAGCCTGGCCTGCAGTCCTTCGTAGCTGTCTGTTCCTCCATGCAGGTACTAAGAACAGAGAGCTGTGGGGCTGTTTTTCATTCCCTTGACATTGACCTGGTCAAATTTGTACTGCTGATCTCTATATACTTACCAAGACTTCTGAAATTCCAGAATGGAAACTAGTTTTAGTGCCGTGATAGAGGGTAATATTTTTGTTCCCCTTCAAATCCCTAATTTCTGCCATTTCTTTCAGATGATACTTTCATATCCTGCTCTGTTGAATGTCAGATCCAGCAGTGGCATGTTGCTGTGTCTATTTGATGCTTAATCACACTTTAAAGGAAGATACTTCTGATTTTCATTGCTTTCTATGGCTGTAATAATGTAATCGCTCTAGCTCAGATCTGTGGGTAGGAGAGGAAGCTTCTGCAGAATGTGACAAATATAACTCAGAATTTTCAAGCTTGTGTCATCTTTAAAAAGGTCTTGGAAAGTTAGTGAACCAATTTAGAACTTCCTCTTGTATCTGTTCAAATTTGAATAATCACTCCTAAAAGGGATGTAATTTTAACAGAGACATGCATCTAATTGATAAACATAAAAAAAATATAGCAATGACCAGAATGTATCTAATGCCCAGAAATCTAATGAAAGCAGATTAAAAAGGGTTAATGGTTGTTTTTCAAACATTCAAAAATTTTCTGTTTAAGAAAAAATTACTTTGTTTTCTTACATCTCTCTTCAGTAAAATGGCTGCCAAACAGTAGCTTCTTCTTCATCCAGCTGGATACACCTGAGCTTTCTTAGTTTGAGAAAAATCCGTCTCAGCAAGTCAACCGAAACTGATCGAAATGTGCATATTTGGAACTATAAATCAAAATGTCCATGTCCAGATGTTCTCAGCCTAGAGGCATAAATGTGAAGAAACTAAGTTCCAGAAGGATTTTCAGCAATACCTGAAACTGGTCAGAGATGCTTTACAACTGCCTATTGCAGTATTGACATAGTGCTGTAAAATCACCATGAGTGACTTGCTTATTATGCTGTTCTCATATGTGTTGTACAGTGGGAAGCTTCAGAGACAGCAATTCAGTACAGTGTCAATATGCAGAAAAACAGCCTTCTTAACAGAGAACTGGGGGGAAGGACTCATATGGGATGGGCTTGCTTTTTAAAACAAGGAGAAATATCTCCAACCCTTATAGCACCTGTTGGCATCAGGCAGAGCTTTTCTGAAGAAGAAAGTATTACTATCCCATTTTGTAAATTGGGAGGTTGGGCTGAAAATTAGATGACCTTCCATGCAAGAGCAACTGGGAAAAGTTTGAGTAAGTTTTGGGTTCTTGCCTCCTCCAACCCCAGGTTACTGTGGATCCCTGAAAATAGAAAGAAGGAGAAAGGTAGTTTTATGACTTTGTGATGTGTTACAGTTTTAGTGCAGTGATTTGTGTCTGCTTTGAAAGGGAAGATTTCTTCTGTAATTTTTACCATGGTACACTTTTGTACTCTGACAGGTCCCAGAAGCTTAAACCAGGAATATTGTCCCACTGCTCTACAATGGCTATTTCACCTTGAGAATCAGATGCCTCCTACTATAAAAGAACACATTGTGATTTTAGGGAAAAAGTGATGGGGTGGTTGTCGTTTTGCATTATTCATCTAAGTTGTCTTCAGTAAGGAGAGTAATTCTTTCTGTATCTGATTTCTGTTTTGGGATGAAGTAGCTTATGCCAGATTCTGTGAGGAAAAGTTTGTGACATGAGTTTGCAGTCATTGGCAAACAACAAAAAAGAATCTCACTTTTTAGACTCATATTCACATGGAGAAGAATTGGAAAAGGAAACTTTTTTTAAACCACTACGTTGCAAAAGCTAATAAATACTTGAATAGAAGATTTGTTCAGTTATAGTGAAGAATTGGTGAGCTGAAAGGGGACAGGGAAATTGGCTGTTTCTGGAAAAAAAGGATTTCATTTTGGCTTATGTGTAAAACATAGAATAACCTTACCTGTGGCATTGTTTACCAGTTGCCCGTGACTAAAAATAAAAGAAATACAGAAAGTAAGACATTGTATGTAAGTGTATGTAAGCGACTTCAATAAATATATTTGGGGTTGCAAATATGCTTAAAATAGTTAGGTGTTTCTTGTGACGTATTTCTTGAAACTGGCTCACTTAGCATTTTTTGAGATAGTATGAGACCTTTGAAAGTAATATTTCCAAATATGGATAAGAGACTTTTATGCACTTGAATCATATTTCAGCTCAGCCCCCTTGTTTGGGATGTGTGAATTTAGTGCTCAGCTTGTGCATATGGGGGGATTACCCAGAAAACTGCAGTAAGCAGAGCTGTGAACAGGATTTCTGCAGAGCTAAATGCCTCTTGGCTCCTGACAGCCAACATCTTAAAGTTTATGAAGTGCAGCTCCCTCTCCCCAACGCAAAAGCAAATGAATTGCCAAACTCTGGAAGCCAGAGCTGAGGCAGCGGGGCAGAGGCATTAACTTAGTTCACGTTTCTTGATGAGATCTCACAGGGGAATGCAGGGGCCTTGTGCCACCAGCTGACCTGCTAGAGCAGAAGGTTAAAATCCCCAAATTGAAGTATTGGCCAGTCTGACCACTGCTACCTCACCAGCCATGAGAACTTATTACAAAAAAAGCCTCTGGCAAAGCCAGTTACTGTTGGGAGTTGTAGCAGTTGTGTTCTGTTAATGGAATTAAAATGAATTTATATCTTCTTGCTCCTACAAATGGGCTTCCTGGGGCACAGATGGGTTTCATGTATCTGCTAGTATGGGGGAAAGAGAAATGTGCTGGTTTGAAACATGGGCTACAACTAAAATATATTAGTGCTGAAACAGCTAGCAGAACCTTTCTAGTGGTATTTTTCTTTTTATTTATGGCTCTGTCTTGAAAAATGAAAACCAATTTTCCATATTTCTGCAGTTTCCATTGCTTTGATAGACTTCTCTCATTTAAACCCTGAAATAGCTCAGTTATACTTTATATTGGTGTCTGCTTACCTTCTTTGGTTAGAATAAATAATTTTTTACATAGCCATGGGCTGAAATCTTCTTAAACTGAATGAATGACTGTAAGACTGTATTCTCTATAAATAGAATGTGGGCATTGGAAAGTAAGCTTTTTTCTGTTATATGGTATGAGGTGACCAAAACTTCAAATTGACCTACATACAACCTTGATGGAGGTGTGTCTAAGAGCTGTATCATCAAAGACAATGGGTATGAATTCTGAACTGCTAAAATTAAATTGTGGCCATATTAGGTATTAACTAAAGTCATTGACATAAAATGCAAGTTAGTGCTCAGGGAGGGGGTGGAAAAGGAACTACATCCAACTCCACAGCCATTCCTGCAAAATTTTTTTTTGCTTTCATTTAGTGAGTTTAAATTTGATAGTTCTTATGGACAGATTTCCTACTGATTCTTAAATGGAAATGTAAACCATGCTATTTTATTGAGAGGAGATATGCATCTGATCATCTTTCCTGATTTCTAGTTTTCATTGCTTCAGCTATGTTTGTTCTTTTTGGGTAGTTGCTAGCTTGGAATGGTTCTGGCTGAGTAATTATTAAATTGGATTTCTGCCTTTCCTGGTTGGAACATAAATCTCTTAGTGCAATTCATGGATTGCACTAGCTGCTCACTTCATATCTTGCCAAATGGACTTGTTAGCCTCCAGTCTTACGTAACCTTCCCTCTAGCAGAGATGATCAGACATCCCAATATAACCTGAACCAAAACAAGCAAAAAGAAAAGAGAAAGTACATTCAGTGAAGATTTCAGAAAGAAATTCAGGCACTCAGTCTAGGCCTGGGAGTTTCGAATCTAAGCTGACATCTAATGGCTTAAAATGCGACGTGGTACAGCTGACTTCTTACCATGGCGCTTACTTTGGGATGATTGGAAACACTTTATCTTTTTAAAGTGAATTCTTTAAAACTGACCATTATCCTGTTGGATCAGGAGATGAAACTCTTTAGCAGATGTTAGTTTTGTTCTGCAGTTCCCACTGTTGTCTTGCACCACTGAAATCAAAAAGCAAACTGTGGTTCTTTCCTCTCAACACTCTGGCACACAGAGAATATGTGTTACCTCATTACTGTCATGTGGCACTGAAGGAGTGTAAAAGGCTCCACTGACGGCACTCATTGCATACCTTTGGTTCTCCACCTGTGTCAGGAAATACAGCTCTCATTTCTCAAGTTTTGGAGAATATTACAAGTCTTAATTAAAGGTTGCCTAAGATGTCTTGGCATTTTTAACAGCTGTTGGAAGAGTACAAATGAGTAGTGGTGGAAAAGATAGAGAGAGATGAGACACAAACAAAAATTTGCTGGTTAATGCTCTTTTTTTTTTCAGTGATATTTTCATGTACCTGTTCCTTGTTATTTTGATAAATCTCCCCCAGTGGCTAAAGTGAAACTGGTAAACCAGCTTGAATGTAATGTATTGTTTAAAAAAGGAGGGGGGGAAAGAAAAAAGTCAAAATGCAGTATTAAATATGTATTCTAAATAAGATCAAAAAGAAAGTCTGGAATAGGAGTTTTTCTTTTGTCTTAATGTATGCTGGTTTAAAAAAAAAAAACCCAAACCCAGATATTGTGCTGGTGTGAGAACCAGGAAGTGATAGAGATTGAAGTAAAAAACTTTGTATAATAGACCAAGCTGCAGTCTGGTAGAAAATGTGTATGGCACAAATTAGTGCTCAAGAACACATATATAGAAAGTTTTCCAAGATGTTGAGCATCTTCCATTTTCCTGATTTTTTTTGAGTGTGTCTTTACTAGAAGACATTATTACAACAGAGTTGTGAGAAGCTGAGAGCTGATAAGCTGCTGACATTGATACTGTGATCACGAGGAAGAATTTTTCTTAGCAACATGAGAAATACTTGTAATTCAGCCCAAAGTCTCACAGTTCAATTATAGGTAGTTTTGATATTACGCAAGGCATGACTTAACTTGAATATGTTGACTTCAGTGCAGCATTTTTTGTTTAAAATGAAACTTTGAACACAGGACTGAAAGTCAGAAGTCTTTATTCCAAGGAGAAATGCAGCAGCTCTTCAGGGAGTTGGTGTAAAATACCCTGTAAGTGCTGCTAAGGTGGTGAGTAGGCTTTGTGCTGGTTGCTTGCAGGAGGTTAAATTCCACCAGACGCATGATGTGTAACACTATCCTAAAGACGTAAGCATGCTCAGTTTTCTTATGCCATGTTAGACGTACAGGTATTTTTGGAATAATGTTTCAATTACTAATTTAACTGTCATTAGCAATTGTGTACTAACTGGAGGATGAAATTTGTTTTATCCTGTGATTCTTGTATATGCCTTAATTTGTGAGGAATGCTTTTGCTGTGTTCAGGGCCAAAGTTATCAGGAGGGTGGGCACATCATCAGTGACTGAAGTAGATGCATGTTCTTTGGGAGAAAAGATCTTTTAAAATCAGCCAACCTCTTTTAATGTCTAAAACCAAAAATGCGGTAAATCCAGGAACATCAAGTGGATGTGCAATCACTTCCTTTTGAGGAAAAAAGAGAGAAAAGCTATTTCTGCAGCTTAATACAGAGCTAAAAAGATAGAATGAGACAGAGCATATGTTAACTAGATACTAAATATTAAAAAGTTATGTTATGGAATAAGGGAGCCAACAATAAATACTTCATTTAATTTGCTTTTTTTTAAAATGTGTTTTGCTGTGTAAACTTAATACTGTGTATTTGGAAGTAAGAGCTTGCAGTGCTCTCATGAACACCACGGTATGCACAGCAGCAGCAGGCGCTGCATTAATTCAGTGGCAGCTGGTCTTGGTTCCCTGTTTTCCTCTGTTCAGTGGTGCAATTGTGGAGTTGTGTGCTGCAGTCAGAAATGGTGTGTCCATGTGCCTCAGATTTAAAAATGAAAAGCAAAAATGAGAATGGGATTTGGTTTATAATTGTATATGGGACTTCTTTCCTCGTGGTGAGGGTGTCATGCAAACAGAGAAGGAAATTGCACAGTCTAAGGATTGCCATGACCTGTGCTAGGTCTGAGTTGTTTGTTAAAAAGGTCTGTTTCTAGGTTCAGGACTCTTTCTTACAGCCAGGGTTTAAGAATATTTTTTACAGCCATTGCTTTTTTCAGTGAGCAGCACCACGAGATGGAAAACAAAAATGAGGAAGAATTTAGCCATGACTTACAAAATCCATTTTCAAAGCAAAACTGGTAGTTCCTAGATTTCAAAGCTAATGCATCTATTTCTTATAGAATACTGTTATTTTTATTCTAAAGACTCTTTCAAGCTTGATTAAAACTAGTTTGACCATTTAAATGGGCTTTAAAATAGTAGAGTTGTTTTTGAGTGTGGAAATGCCAGACAAAAAATGTAAATATAGATCCCCATAAATAACTTTCTCCAGTGAGAGTTCCCCAGTTAAATACCCTAATGCCTTATTCAAAATGTGAATGTGGCTCTCCATGACTGCTTTAAGAAATGACAGGTAAGTTTGCTATTTATACAAACAGTAACCAAGAACTTTTGCTATTGAAGAAAACATGTAAATTAGGATCATACGATAATTTCTTTTCTTTAAATATAGAAAGCATGAGTTTCAACTCTCTTCGTATTCCCCAGACTTTTTTTTTTTGTTCAGGAAGAAGGTATATAAGCTATAGGTGTTAAGATTGCTTCCCTTTTCTAGTGTGAAGTCCCTCCAGGAATGAGGTCTTCCCACCACTGATCTTCAGTAGGACTTTAGTGTGGAAGGTGATAAAGTTTTCATTGCTTGCTAGCATTCGACTGTTACATTTTTAATGTAGCCTTTGGAGGTGCCCAAAGGAGGAACTGTTCCTGGGTCTACAAGCCAAGTGTATTTGTGGTGTTGAAATCCATGGTAGGTATTGTAGTGGAGGGACAGAATTCAAGCAAATATGATTTAAAAGGAAATCATCCCATTATCTAAGCTTTTATCACCTTGTGTGTTTTTGTAATTATACATGGTGGTGGTGTCTTAGGTATTTGAGGGAGGCAAAAAGTGGCTGGCCATAATTGGAATAATATGTGTGGAATCTCACCTCTCCCTCAGTGTTGCATGTCCTGGAACCTAAACAGCTTCAAAGATGTGGGTAATAACAACCTCTGAAATTTGCATAATTTCCTACTTAGGAACTTGATTCTAGGATACAGGTTAGAAAACTGGCTACAAAATACTTATTAAACTGGCTGTTGAGGAGACATGCACAAACCCCAAAATGATGTGCCAGTTTAGAAAGAAGGAGATGGCATATGCTTATATGTCTTGGCTTAGTCTTTCAGTTTATTTGAATCCTGCAAGCGGTTTCTTCTACAAGAGGTGTTCTTGTAAGGTTAATTTCAGTCTCTGTAAAGCAGGTGTTTACAGCAGAGTTTCCTCTTCCAACCATGTGCCTAACAATAGTGTGATTAAGATCTGACTTTGGGGCAGGCTGACTTTTGGCTGCATGTGTGTCCCTGCACGAGCATGTCTGTAAGCTGCTTTTATTATTCAACAAAAAGAACATATGCAGTTAATCTGAATATAGGAGAAATGCTTTGAATGGGTCTTGAATCTGTAAGAAGACTGGTAGACAGAATGGAGCAGATAAGGCAAATAAATAGAAATTTATGGCAGCATTTTTGATTCAAGCAATCAAAGCATCAGATGAACTGAATGCAAAGCTAAACAATACATCCACTGCACTGTAAAAATAATATAAACCATATATTTTATGCTGCTTCTGTTTTGCTCAGTTTTTAATATGACTTGTTTTTGTTACACAAAATGCAAAACAGCCTTGGATTTGGTGCCAGGGATGAAACTGAATGTGCTGGAAGTCGTATCTGCACTGCTGGGCAAAGTAGTACTGTGTTGGATCTTTGAAAAAAGTCCACATGTGGCAAAACACTGCAATTTTGCTTTGAAACCATCAAAAACAAAAACGAAAGTGACAAAGAAAACTAACACAAAAATGTGTCAGTTGTAGACAATTGTCTAAGGAATAAAGGAGTGCCTTTATCTCTGTCCCTATTAGGTGGTCTAATAAAAAACATGATCTCTGCCTACAAAGCACAGCTGTGCCTGGGTCACGTAAGGAATTTACACAGTAGAACATTTCTTCCATGCTGCTCATTGACTCAGGAAGGCAAGAGTGGCCTGTGTTTTCAGCTATTGTTTTCTGCAAGATGGCTCTGTAACTGGAGAGTCTTCTTGTGTGTTGTGGAAATGAGGTGTATGATGTTTGGGAGCTTGCTCCTAGAGAGTGGCTGCAGCAGGCTGGTCGGTACCTCATTCAAGTGGCCCTCCCATCAGTGACACACACGCAGACTGCATAAGGCAGTGCTGTCTTGTACTTGTTCCCACAGACCCTCCTACAGCAAAGGGAGTGCTGCTGCCTGAGCAGTTAGGCAGAGTTGTGGATCTTCAGTCACTGTTGTGCATCCACGTTCCTCATCCTCCTCCAAGTCAGGAGGATGCAAGGCCAGAGTCTCCAACAGTGGCTTTCAAACTAACCCGTAAAATCTTCATCACTCTTCGATCAAATAATGGACAGATTTTACTTTTATTCAGGAATTCTGCCTAGCTAGCTACCTATTTTTACACACAGAGTGCAATGATGGATTACATGCGTGAAGTACTTGTGGTTTCAGGCTGATGCTGTATAAATTGATAATTCCAGCAAAACCTTTACTTGTTATGAAACTGCTGACCATCATCCTTCATCTGTTCTTGGAAAATTTGGTCCCTAATTGATTAGTTAATACACACCTCTGGCCACAATCATGTAAATCTTAGCAGTATCTCAGGTACAATTTTTTAATTTGCTCTCAAAAAAATTGTCATGTGATTGTTAACTTTTCTGATAACTCTCTGTATTAGTAGCAGCTATGCTTCTCAAATGAAGCAGTTTTTCATGTAAGAGTTCTTAAATAGACACGGATAATCTATATCAGCCAGTGGCATGCTTAAATTATTATAACACTCATATTTGAAGTCTAATATCAATAATAATAATTTAGATATATTAATAACAAATGACTCATATTAAAAATCATGCTTCCCATTTTTGTGTGGTGCAAATGTCCCTGAGAAATTTAAAGTAATATAAAAATTGAAGTTCCCTTTTTTTTTAAAGAAATTTGCATTAAATATATTCCACTGCTCACCAGAGAAAGCTAGAGCTGAAGTCTGCCTGAGCATGAAGCACTTAAACTTGGCAGTATTACTTCTTAGAATTACTTTACTTTCTGTGTTTTAAAAGAAAACAGGTAGGTCCCAAAATTGGAATTGGCTTCTTTTAGGATTAAGTTTAGGAAATCAAGTGAGCATAATTTCTGTTTTAATCATGCACTGTTCTTTTACTCTATACCCCTTTCCTAAATCTTGAGATTTACAAGGCTTTGGAAGAAGGAAAGGAGATGTAGCAGTTACAGGACCATACACATATTAAAGGAGGGATTAACAATTATCTGTGGTCCATGAAGAAAACAGCACAAGTGCCAAGCTGAGATGTTCCCAGTTTGTTACTGTGTCTCACAGCAAAAACCCACAAAATTGTATGGTACAAAGGAAAAACCAGGTCGTATTTTTTGCATGCAACTCATGTCCGAGCACCTTGCTTCTCGAGGGTCCATGCAGGTGCTGCTCACAGCCCCACAGATTTCCACAATGTGCTGGCCTCCCCTGGCACAGCTTTGTGCCAGCCCAGCATCTCCTCAGAAGGGAGAGGTGGCTGAGGGTGTGTTTCCTTGTGCATCCCTCACACCTGCCTCCCTGACTGCAGAAGAGCTGGTTCCCATAACTGCTCTAAAGCATAAGTAACATAGAACAAGAGAGTAGGGTTAGGGTTAGAGTTTGGGTTAGGGAAGGGAAGGGAAGGGAAGGGAAAGGAAGGGAAAAAGAAGAGAAAAAGAAGAGAAGAGAAGAGAAGAGAAGAGAAGAGAAGAGAAGAGAAGAGAAGAGAAGAGAAGAGAAGAGAAGAGAAGAGAAAAAAAATCATTGATTCTGAGGTTTGAATTAGCTTGAATGTAAATGACATCTAGCATTTCTTTTCTGTTTTTCTGAGTAACATTGAATGAAAAGGAAGATGAGTAATGATAATGGAGAAAGAACAGAGAAACGTAGCTTTGTTGTTAAAAGCAGGGATAGCAAGTCTAATTCTATCTAAGAGTTTGCTAACAGACATTTTCTAACATTAATCTGGAAAACTGAATGACCTGTCAAAGATGGGATTGTCTCTGATTCTGTGTGTGTCTATATGTAATGGGGGGAGCATGAAATTCTATTGCGTGTTTTGAGAAGCAGCAAATTTTGGGTGTTTTTCTTTCATAAAAAATTCAGAAAATCTTTCAAAAACATCATTTGCATTCCCCTTGTATCTCTCAGTTCCAATATGTGTCTTTTAATTAAAACTTCTTTCCTTTTTTTTTTTTTTTTTTTTTTTTTTTTTTTTTTTTTTTTTTTTTTTTAATGTAGCTGTAGGGTGAATCAATGAGGTACAGAGAGGTAATGGTTTCTTCAAGATCTTTCTATTGCTTTTCAGCTCCGGGGGGGGTGGGGCAGTTTCTGGGATCGGTATTTCATTTGATTTGGAGTGTTGAAACTCTGCCTTGCAAGGGATATGCATTTTACAGCAGTTGTCTGCAGGCAGTGTGAGATAACTCATGCCTGAGAACAGGCTTGTGCAAGGGCTACTTTGGCCTGAGCCACCACACGTGCCTGCCCTGTGCTGGAGGCAGTGGAATTTCAGCAGGTACCTATTGTCTTCCTGAACTGGTTTTTCTGGCGATGGACTGAACTCCCCACACTTTGCATGCAGTCAAACAGGAGCTTTGGAAGTTTAGCTTTGGCAACCAGACTGAGGTAATATCAGGTGCAATCAGTGTATTTGTCCTTTCCTGCTGCCCTGCTCACAGTACACCGAGGTAGGATGATTTCAAGCATGTTTTTGTAATAGTCAGACTCTTTATTGGCATGTGAAAGCCTATGTTGAAAGAAATATTTAGAAGTTTATTAGCACATAAAAGTAATTGGGCAGACAAACCTTTACTCACAAAAGACATCATAAGAGTCTAATTCTAGGGACTTTTTCAAAATAGAAGTACAATTTGAAGTATAAAACTTCCAAATAATAATTCTTTTTACAAACTGTACAAATGTGTACTGCCCATGTTCCAGGGACTCATGTCTATGAGTCTTCAGATGGAAAATTTGAAATGTTCCATGAGTTCTTCTGCCTCCTGCATTACGGTTTTATGGACACTGAATCTTTGAATCCTGATTATCACAATTATGCAAATTTCAAAGTGCTTAACATTCTCCAAATGACCTGTACACCAAATATTTTTTTTTTTATTTAAATAACCCACTCCAGGGATCATTTCTACTGTACAATAAGAAAGATAATTATGCAAGCTCTCTGGTTCTGTTCCTGCTTCCTGCAGGAGAATGGAAACTTCAGGATGTACAAAAGGTATAACTGCTTCTAGAAACTGAAGAAATCTTTGCTCCTGCTGCAAGGAGTAGCTCTTCTACAGTCAGACACAATGATCTCTGGATCGGTTTCTTTTTCCATAGGAAGAGCAATATAAAGAATACAGAGTCTGTTGTATCTTCCAAGTGTTATATTTTACCTCATTCTTCTGAAGCACAGCTCTGCAGAGTTGTTCACCAAAGTTCCCTGAAAATTACTGATATATTGCAACTTATATAAAATCAACTTCTGGACTCTCTCTTTCTAGACCCTTTTCTTTCCAGCAGTAAGAAGGCACACCCATCTAATGCTGTGCTATTTTATTGGAATGGTGCTCAGCACCAAAATTTTCAAGGATCTTCATTTGGGATGTGCTTGCTACAAAGAGCATTATGTTAGCTGGCAGCTGCTCAAGCTAGCTCAAAACCTGTACCTGTCAATAGAAGTGCACATAACAGAAGACGTACTGGGGTTTAGCCTGTAAATAGTGGTCAATAGTTGTAGGCAAACTTTGGTCCTGGGTCTATCATTCACAAGGTGAATGCAATGTTTATTGGGGTAGGGGGCAGGAGTAGTGGAAGAGGCTGAGCAGTGAAGCCAGGACCCCAGTCTCACTGGGACAGAGGTGCATCCCCTTTATCATTTTTTCATAATTTAATCCTTTGGTGGGAAAGATGTCTGTGCTCTTTCAAGTTTTAACATGTAGGTAATAACACAGAGTGGATTTAACACTGTATGAATTCACATCTCAATGACTTTCTGCACTTTGCTTCACTTGGGAGGCATTTCACTGACATTCACTTTCGTTTAGTACCAGGCAGGATTATCCCAGCAACATTACAGAGACACTTAGGTGTAGTGGCCCACGTGCTGATCTTCTTGCAGGTATAGAGGGTTGTAATTTCAAAATACTTTTTTAAGGCCTTCTTTGTGTCTGCCACACCTTTGGTCTCTGCACTGGATGGCTTAGAACTGTGCTTCAGGCTGGGACAGGGACAAGACCAGCAACTGTTTGAAGAAGTGGACCATGTACAGCTGTTTCTGAAAAAGGTTACAGGGAAGGCCAGATGTGTTATCAGAAATCTGGGGACAAGAGGAACGTTTGTAAATCAGATCTAGGGAAAAAGGGACATTGTAGCATTGCTACCTGGGTGATGACCCCAACGATTGCTCTGCTTTTGCATCATAGCCTGGCACAGCTGTAGCTGTTATCATGATGATCTAGGCAATTTTTTAACAGGGAGATATGAGATCCAGTGTCCCAAAGAGTGAACTTATTCTGTTATAAAGTAGTTGAAACTATGCTGGAAGATGGCAGTCCATTTGTAAAAGTAAATATTTGCTAGAAGACCAGAATGGTAGTCTCTGAACCACTTCCCCATCTTCTGCTCCACTATCTTGAGCCAGCTGGCTGTGATGCCAGTTGAGACACAGAGATTTCACAGTGTACTTCCAAGTAAAGACAGTGCATGTTTCTTTTCTTACTTTGGAAGCACAGTTCTTGTATGCATGCTTCTCTACTTTTTAAAGGTCCTTTGGCATAGACATTCTATATCCAGCTTTATCTGAGGTCGAAAGATTTTTGTGAAAGGAAATTTATATTGTGGTGTGGTACTACTATCCAAGTAATAACAAAATCTTGAAAAATACAGAAGACACAACAAATTAAATTAGGCTCACTATACCTGTGCTTTGCTGGAAAACAAATAAAGGCTTAATTAGGGATTACAAATTGGGATACATGCATGGCTTCAATATAAATCTTCAATCTGATTGACTTGCAAAAGCCCTTTCAAAGTATTTGGTTGCAAATGCACATAAACAATAATTAGAGTGATATTTATGGAGTAATCACGAAAGCTATACATTGTCGGATAACTAATGTCCACAGCCTGCCCTAAATACCTAAAAACCTGATAACTCTGTCATGAAGGTAGAGATTAGATTGCTCAACTGTGACTCTATGGAAGTTAATCCTTTTATTGCTGCTGCCGTAAAATTTCAGACAATAAAGCAGTGTTTCACTAACATCACACTGCCATTTTGCAGGGCTGTGTGATAAAGT
This sequence comes from Certhia americana, assembly GCA_018697195.1. NCBI lineage: Eukaryota > Metazoa > Chordata > Aves > Passeriformes > Certhiidae > Certhia > Certhia americana. The sequence goes on along the minus strand of CM031858.1, from coordinate 78,151,807 downwards.
TTCAACAGTATTTGCAAATTATTACTCTTTTTGAAAGCTGAAGTCAGAAAGATCCCTGCTGACCATAATGTCTCAGTTTTTCCCAAGATGTATGGATATTTTGCTGTTGGGCTCTGCCTGGGGCTTGTATCTGTGGTAGCAGATAATCTACTGAGAAGCAGCTAGTTCTTAGGTGTATGTAATGTTACTTTATATTCAGCCTGCTATGAGCAATCTTATGAATTTTTACTGATTTCTATTCACAGTTTTAACAAGTGTGTGAAAAATATACAGCCTATAATTATATCTACCTGTTCTAAACAGAAAATTAGAATGATTCATCTCCCTTGGAGAAGTTCTTACATTAAATATTTGTTTGACAGTTTTTTGAAAAAAGTCACCTTCTCCTATTTTTCAAATAGTAGGAAACACAGAAATATTTTTTCTTAACCTTTCATTAATCATGAATTAAATATTTCCTTTAATACTAGAAATGTAACTTTTACTCCTTTCATAGAAGTTTTTTGTTTTCATTAATGACCCAATATATCTGTCCCCGTCTGTTTTCACAGACAAGGTATGCTTTGAAGTACCGTGAAAGATTTTGTATATTTTTATTTGAGACTCCCACATAAGGGCTATATACATACTGATATGGTTGCGCACGTGGTCAACTTCTTTTAAATAACTGAGCAGTGCGCCTGATTTCTTGTCATGCTTGAAAACTGGGAGCAGAGGCTACAAATATGCTCCTCTCATCTCCCATTTTTTATTGCATCATGTCACATGCCATGTGTAAGCTTGTGGTCAGAAGTACCTGTATTTGTTTCTTTTGTCTTATGGAGTGGTCACAGTATTTCTGTGCTTCAGGCTCTGTGTCTCTCATCCTGCTGAGTGTGGGAACGCAGGGCTTTGGGTGGGCAATCCCTATGGAAGCTCCAAAGCTGGGTGGGACTCTGTGAGTGGGAACTGTTCCTGCTTCTGGGGCACATCTGGGTGCCCACATCCCTCTGAGTGAGGGAAACACATGCTCCTGGCCCCTGATAACACCCGCCCTCTATAAAGGCTGTATATCCAAGGGAAAGTGGCCATGAGGATAACAAGCTGTGAGGTGTATGCAGCAGATGCAGCCTTCTGCATTAGCCTTCTCACTGACTCCAGGCTTCCTTTGATTTCTCCAAACCATAATGAAAAGGTGGTTCAGAGCCTTTGCTAAAGTGATGGTGGACTTTGTGTTAACCAGGGTTGGATGGCATGACTGACAGTCAAATTCAGTTCATTCCCTACCTGAACATAAATATGACTTTTTCCTATTTCCACTCTTTCTAGGGCCAGAGAAGATGGAGGTTGTATGTTAGTCCTCCATCATCTTGCTACTTCTTGCTACTCCATTCCCCTTCCTCTTTTCTGAACTGTAATAACCAGGGTTAGAGGTGTTCAGAGTTCACTGGCTGTTCGTAAGGGGATGTGACTGAAATTCTGCAAAGCCAAGCAGAATGTAAGCTCAGTGGCAGTGGTGCACTGCAGCACCAGTACATTTGGCTGTCAACATCTTACCAAACCTCATGTGGTCTCCTTTTCAGGACCCAGAATCAATTTTTCCTTTTCACTCAGTTGATTCTCTCAGTGATGACTGCTGGGCTTTGGGTAATGAACCCTTTCTCTTTTTTGTTACAGAGCTCCAACATGGGAGGCAAACTGAGCAAGAAGAAGAAGGGATACAGTGTCAATGATGAAAAAGCTAAAGACAAAGACAAGAAGGCTGAAGGAGCAGCAACTGAGGAAGAGGAGACTCCAAAGGAGGCTGAGGATGCCCAGAAAACCACAGAGACCACAGAAGTGAAGGAGAACAACAAGGAGGAGAAGGGAGAAAAGGATACTCAGGTCACTGCCAATAAGACAGAAGAAAAAGAAGGGGAGAAGGAGAAAACAGTGACCCAGGAAGAAACCCAGAAAACAGAACCTGAGAAGTCGGAGGCTGTTGTCGATGCAAAAGTAGAGCCACAGAAGAACACCGAACAGGCACCCAAGCAAGAGGAGCCAACTGCTGCCTCTGCTCCTGCTGCCAGTAGCGAAGCACCCAAACCGTCTGAGCCTAGCACCGATGCAAAAGCTTCCCAGCCTTCAGAAGCCACAGCTCCCAGTAAAGCAGATGACAAGAGCAAAGAGGAAGGGGAAGCCAAAAAGACTGAGGCTCCCGCAACGCCTGCAGCCCAAGAAACTAAAAGTGAAGTGGCCCCAGCTTCAGACTCAAAACCTAGCAGCAACGAGGCTGCGCCTTCTTCCAAGGAGCCCGCGGCAACAGCAGCACCTAGTTCGACTGCTAAGGCCTCGGACCCTGCAGCCCCTCCAGAGGAAGCGAAACCTTCTGAAGTTCCAGCGACTAATTCGGATCAAACCATAGCAGTGCAAGATTAAATTGGACAGCCTGTTGAAACAACCACTTAAAACAACCTGTGTCTTTTTTTTATTTTTTCAGCTATACTAACTCGTTTCAGATCTGAAATAGCAAATATGTATTGCCCAGAAAAGAAGGAGATAAAAAAAAAAAAGAGAAAAGATGAAAAGGATGTCCCATCAAGTTGGGAGGGAGGGAGGGGGGAGAATCCAAATAGTATTTTTGTGGGGAAATATCTAATATACTTTCTGCCAACTTGACACAAGTCCTGGATTAAAATAATAAATAAATAAATGGATGTCTGAAAGTACAGCACATCTTTTGTATCTGAACTGCTGTAAATGCACTCCACCAGTGTATCAAAATCTTCTTTTTGTTCTGTAATGGGGTTTGGGAGTGATGCGTTTGATTCTGCCCACTAGGTTTGTGCCAAGGTAATCAGATCTTTATGAAAGCAGTATTTTCTGTGGTTTTTTTTTTTTTTTTTATTTACAGCCTTTCTTATTTTGATATTTTTTTTAATGCAGTGGATGAATGCCAACTTTCAGACAAAACCCACTTAGCTGTCCACATATTTCTCAATGCCAATCCTCCAATTCTTCCTCTCCAAATATTTTTTGGGAGTAAAAAACATTCTCATCCTACTTAGCCTACCTAGATTTCTCATGACGAGTTAATGCATGTCCGTGGTTGGGTGCACCTGTAGTTCTGTTATTGGTCAGTGGAAATGAAAAAGTCTGCGTTCATTGCAGTTCCAGTTTCTCTTCCATTCTGTGTCACAGACACCAACACACACTCATTGGAAAACAAATGAAAAAACAAAATGTACAATGGATGCATTGAAATTATATGTAATTGTATAAATGGTGCAACAGTAATAAAAGTTAAATAATTTAAAAAATATATAAGTGTAAAGACTGATTAAATCTTCACTTCCACCCCTTGAGAACTAGGCAAAGGAGGTTTTTACACTTAGAGAAGAAGGATACATCTGGAGCTGTTTACTTTCCTAAAAGCAGTCACTCTCCAACAGCCACAAGTGATCTTAGGAGAGGCTGGAAGAAGTAGCCATTGAACACTGCATCTCATATATGTTTTACCCCAGTCAAAGTAGAAATGGCTTCTGCCTGCCTTAACATGTTAAAAAAAATTGCTCTCTTGCTATTTTGAAGAGCCACAGGCATGCTGACTGAGTTTTAATTGGGGCTAAGACGGTGGATTTGATAAACTGATCTTTTAAAATGAGGCAATTAAATTTAATCCTAGTCCTATTAAAGTATTTCTAGTGTTGATACACTTTGTTCTTTTCCCCATTACTATTACTGTTACGTAGGAGATAAACCACTGCTGCCACAAAAGGCCTGTCCTGTGTATTTTAAATATGGACAACCTTCTGTAGCTGAAACATTTTTCACTGCTTTTCCCTATTTGCTTCATTTTTACTCTACAGAACAGCTGAGTAATTGAACTTTCTGCTGAGTGGTGTCGTTGGTGGTTATGGACAATGATTTCAGTGCAGAGCCCAGGATTGACAAAACCAGTTAAAGCAGCATATTTGGCCTGCCTACAAGTAAACTTTTAGGCAGAGCAGAAGTTCTGAAAGAAGTGGGCATTGGTAAATAGAAACACAGCTGGTACACATACCAAAGGGATGAGCAGGCTTATATTTAGTAAATAAGGAAAATGGTGGTTTAAAATGATATACATTATTTCAAATGCTTTCTGTCCATGCAGTGAGGATGATTCACTCTACAGACTTGCATAATACTAATCCTAATTTTTTCAGAAATACAAACTCCCTATACCATGCTGGCAGTATTGTTATGCAGCTGTGCACCTGGGAGAAGCTTACAGGAACAAGCAGGAATAGTTAGTTGTGTTTAGATCAGGTCATTCACCTTCATGAATCTTGCATCACCATGAAGCTTTTGTTTCCTTAATGTGATGCTGAATGCAGTCTTTAATTCTTTGAGGTAATTAGAAATACCCCTGTGCTCCACAACAGCATCAAAATCCAGCAGCCCCTGCAGCTGTGGACAGCAAAGTCTTAACACACATGCTGAGCTACTCACAACCTACTTGCCGGTGGCAGTTTCATCCCAGCAGTGTCAATACTGCAAAGAAATGTGCCCCACATGGCAGGAAATCAATAACATATGGTCAAAGAAATATAAACTTGTGTTTTGGAAACTAAGAATCAGCAGAGCAAAAGACTGGTGCACTTAAAAATCTTCAGTAGTCTCAAAAATGAAAAAAAGGAAAGTTGCCTTATGATGTTTTAAATACTTTTTATTAATAGAGAGGCCTGCAAATTTTTTTTCATAGTCGCTAAATTTCTCAGTGTACAACTTATGGTTAAAAGGCATTCTGGCTGAGGCTACTGCTACAAAATGCTGCTGTTCTATACCTACGCAAGGAAATAAATAATCTCTGTTCAAAGAGCTTATGAACTAAACATATATGGTTAATAGAAATGTGATGCATGTTGCTTGCCTCAAGAGCCATGAGAATAAGTGAGAGCCTAGAGGCTTGATCTTCTTCAGTCCAGTGTCTAATCTCCAAAATACTCTTTTTTTTTCTGCATTGTAATCACTCTTTAATGACAGTAAAAGTATGCTGAGGGTACAGAGCTAGCAGGCATGTTAATGCTCTGAGCATAAGCACATTGCAGATAACCTTAAAGGACCCAACCCTTTTGTAAAAGTGTGCCAAAGGAATAGAGAAATTCAACCCTGAGAAAGAACCTTTGCTATTGTTTAGAGCCCCCACTCAGTGTCGACATTGTCTTGCAAGTCTTCCCTTGTTTTTGAACCTCTGGAACTTGTCCAGAGTCTGTTGCTTTTCCCTTCAACAATAGGAAAGGTCGTGCCGATTGTACTTTGCTATTTTAGTTTTGCACTTGCACAAGCCGCCAGAAACGCCTTAAAGGTATACGCAACTTTCTTTTTACTTTTCTTTTCTTTTCTTTTTTCTTTTTCTTTCTTTTCTTTTCTTTTTCTTTCTCTATTTCTTTCTTTTCTTTTCATTTTCTCTTTATTCGTTTCTTTTTCTTTTATTTCTTTCTCTTCTCTTCCTCTTCTCTTCTCTTCCTCTTCTCTTCTATTTGCTCTTACTTCTCTTACTCATTCGTCTTTTCTCTTCTCTCTCGTTCTCTTTCCTCTTCTCTTCTCTACTTTCTCTCTTTCTCTCTTCTTCTTTCTCTTCTCGTCTCATTTCTTCTTCCTCTTCTCTTCTCTTCTCTTCTCTTTCTCTCTTCTCTACTGCTTCTCTTCTCATCAGGCTTCTTCTCTTACCTCTTGCTGTCTTTCTCCTCTCTGTCTCGTCTCTTTCTTCTTCTCTCCTCTTCTTCTTCGTCGTTTTCTCTTCTCTCTCTTCTCTTATCTTTCCCTTTTGGTTTTTGCTTTTTCGTTATTTTTCGCCACTCCTTCATTCTTTTTTCTTTTTTCGGTTTTTTTCTTTTTTTGTTCTTTTTTTATCTGGTTTTCTTTTTTTTTTTTTGTTTTCTTTTTTCTTTTTTCTTTTTTTCTTTTTCTTTTTTCTTTTTTTTTTTTTCCTTTTGACTGTGGTTTGAAATTGTTCCTGCTACTATTTTTATATGAATTTTGGGGATGAATAAACCCTAATGTTTATCTTACAAATTTATGCCACGAAATGGCCTCCAGAAGCAATGCCTACCACTTGTTCTTGTAGTGTTCAGTCCTACTTCTGTGTCTGTACAGGATCGCATTTCCTCTGCTGAGAAACAGTACAACAAAACATGCAGGCTTTGTTTAGCATCCTGTGTGACAGCATTTCCAGGGACAGTCTGTGTGGCTGCCAGTATCTAAACAGTCAGCGACTTCTGAATTTCTGCTGGCACTTCCTTTGTCCCAGCATTGAACTGGGAGGTCTGTCTGGTCTCTGTCTCACCTGACCATTGCCTTTTCCAGATCACCATGACCTCCAGCTTCATGCAAGTGTACTGAATCAGTGGGTGCATCAATTCCTCAGTCTTCCTTTAGGAGCTTCTTATCACTACATCACATTTTTGTGAATTTACCCTTATTTAACCAAATAGGAGAATGTCTCAAAGAAATGCCTCAGATTTGATGCCACTGCTGAAGGAAACATTTTCTTACAATTCATTTCTTTAGTGCATCTTCTGCAATGCTTTCATTGTTGCACATTTCTTGTGCACAGAATTCATAGTATTTAAGTTCCTTTTTCAAGATTTTTGAGATGCTAATCATGTGGTTTGCTGTTTTTATTCAGCAATATATATTTTCTTTCTGCATTAAACTCTTGACATTTTTCTTGACTGCAGTTTGGTTGACTTTCTGCCTTTCATTTCATTATTTATATATATAACATTTTTACATCCTATTTTATATTTAACCTCCACCACCATATTTCACACAACATGAATGCATATCAGCCATTAAGTGGTCAGATTTCGAAACCATGGCTCTCCTTCCATGGGGAAAACATAACCTCTAAAAGGTACATCAATGCACCTGTGGGTTCCTTCACTGCTATGAAAAAGTGCCTTCTCCAGGACTGGCAGAGCTTTGCTTGCTACATTTACCACGGTGGGTCAAGATCTGGCTATAGATTTAGGTGAGCAGAAGTTTTTCTTTCTTTTTTGTTGTTGTTTGTTGGGGAAGAGAGGAGAGGATTGGATGTTTTGGAATATGGCCACAGGAGTTGGGACACAGAACACATGACACAATCTTTTTGTGTCCTGGAGACAACACTATTGTATATTTGCTGGCCAACACAGGGCTACCAAGTCTTTTCAACTTGTCATGATTCTTGTCTCTCTTTTAGCACATTTGTTTGTCTAGGCAAAAAAATATTAATTCCAGCTCTTACTCTCATGGCTGTTTAAATGTATTGTCTCTAGCTTGTCTTTCTTTCCATAATTTAGGTAATAATCTGACATAATCTGACATTTTACCTCCTATTGCACCAGGAGGTAAACTGAATTTCTTGATGTCTTGGCTTGATCAACATGATTTTTTTGAGACTGTTCAGTCAAGTGAGATGCAGATTTGATAGAGTTACAAGTTTATTTCACTTACTAAGCAAAAATTAAAAGGCTTTACAGGATAGTCCTGCTGAGGTTAGGGTGAAATCTTCCTACAAGTCCAATCAGTCTGTTTTTTGTAATGTCATCAGATTGCTGCAAAACGCATAGCTTGCTAAACATCACTGCTGGTTCAGCGAGCCAGTAATTTTAGATTAACACTTGGTAAAGTTTGACATACGGTGTCTCTTGAGACTCAAACAAATTGTACTGAGCTCAGTCCAAGGACAGAAACAGAGCTGTTCACATTAGGAGATAGAAAAGTAATAGAATAAGTTTTTTAAACTTTATTCAGTTCCTGTTCAGAAAGAAGGTCCACCTCAGCTGGTCTTTTTGCTTTGGGAACAGGGCAAATCTCATAGCAGCAGGACTAAGTTTCTTAGTCACAAAATGGTCTTTAAAACTTTACAGTTAGTACTTTAAACTGTAATAGTAGATGTTTCAATCACAGGCTACATATACCCCTGAGAAGCAAGGCTACTGGAGGTACCCAGTGTGTCAGGAGGACAGCTGCTGGTCTTTTGTTCTATCTATTCCAGTGGCTCTCATTTAGCACCCATTTTCCCCATCCTTGTTTTATTTGCTTTCTACCAGTGATAGGTTTATTATGTCTTAATGAGAATAGTGTGCAGTAATGCTCCACAAATTACATTTTTCTGGATTTGAATTTTTTAGTAGGGTTCTAGCATTACTTGCAGGATATCAAGTGGGGATGGCAAAACCTTCCATGTTTACCAAGTAGAATACTAATTGATCTGGTGGAAAGAAGAAGCCGAAAAAATAATGTTATTGGAAATTGGTGCATGCCTGAAAGAGCAAAGCCTTTTTTTCTGCAACAGTCCAGGATTCTGCAATGGCTCGCTGTAAGCTAAAAGACCCTATGGAGATTTCAAAAGATATCACATGTCAGTATGCTGAATACATTGTTGGTTTAAGCTCTGCTGCTCTGTCCAATTATCTGAACTTTGTCAGCTGCACTTCATTATTTTTTTTTTTTTTATTTTTAAATAAAAGACAGCATTTCTAAGCTAGCATTTTTTCAAAAGGCAAACAACAGTGTCTTGTAATGACTACATCACAAAAGAAAATTTCAATCCCATTAAAACTTGAATAACATTTCCCAGTAAAAGAAGCTCTAAAACTACTTAGAAATATTTTCCACCATTTTATCCAGAATAAATTTTGAATAGTTTTCATATAGCCAGTTTTCCAAGGACATATTCATAAAATCATACTTTTATAATGTAACTGTTGATGGATGGTATGAATCTAATGGTGTCTGTCTACATGTTGCAGGCTAAGTAAAGAATACCTGGAACATGGGAGGGCAGATCATTGTCAGATCACCAAATTATTGATTTAGGTCCACTGAACAGTATGAAAATAATTTTATTTCAGTTATTCCATCCAGACAAAAAAAAAAAAAAAGCATCAGCAATAGAATGTTAATAGAATAGAATAGAATAGAATAGAATAGAATAGAATAGAATAGAATAGAATAGAATAGGATATTATGTAATTCTGAATAGTCAGATATGAGTGAATGAAACTATTAACTTTAGTGATAAACTAATAACAGATTTGGATTTTAATTGAAGCAGTGTATGAATGCTAATTAGGAAAGTATATACGCATTCTGAAATGGCACCTTGAAAGGATTTATTTAAGACTTTAGGTAGTCAGTTTTTATGAATGATTCAGAGCGTTCCTGGTAGTCACAGAGGACAACACAAGGATTAGCATATAGCTACACATGCAAGTGAAAATTAAAAGAAGATAAAAATTAATGCTAGTGGGGAGAAATGATTTACACTTCCTGTTAAGTGTTAAATTTAAACAGGTGCATCATGCTGCACTTCTCTTGGGCCTGAATTTTGCATTTCACTGTATCTTGGTGTTCCAGCTTATCTGTATTGCACTCATGTTGGACCAGACATTTCACTGCACTGCCACTTTTTCTAGCTATACCTGACCCAATTTCATATCAATTTTTCTTGCTTAATCTGCCAGGACCAAGATGCTTACGGAGGTAGGAGGTCTAAACAGGTGATGACCCAAACTATCAGATGGACCTTTAATATTCAGACTAGCTGTGTGGTACTGGGTTCCATCTCTGCTCGTTACCTCTGGCTTTGATGTGTCCATACCAATGGCAGGGTCTGGGAAAAGATTTCAGAGGGTTAAATTTGTGTTGTTTTCCTCTCTTCCAAGAGCCCCAAAAAGTCAAGGGGGCTGATATATTCTAGTATGCTGAGCTGGAGGGTGTTTCCCTCAGCTGAGAGTTTGAAAACTTGGAAAAAAGCTATTCAGTTCCTTGATCGAAGTGAGCAGAGAATGGATAAGTTTGAAAGCCTGAGAGCTGGTATAAACATAAAAGTGACTTTTAACTTCATGGTAGAACTAAGTTGACAAAGACACGGGCTGAGAAGAGCAGCACCTTAGGAATGGGGTCTCATACAGTATTGTAAAGGAGGAAGCTGAGTATAAAAATGTAGATACCACAAGAACAAATATCACTTTTAGACAAAAGCAAAACTGGTAATGATTGGAGAACCATCTGGTTTGGCAGAAAGCCATTTCCACTGTTACAATCTTTTTAAGAGAACAGATTACATTTGAAATGTCTTTAAAAAGATTTTTTTGTGTGATGTTTATACTCCTGAAATTTATTTTAGATGACAAATGCAATAAAATATGTTTTGATGTACTCCATAAAATTTTTCAACATCATAAGAACAACTTTTCTACAGCAGGATATAGGAGTGTAAAAAGAAATGGACTGTGACGTCAGTGAAGTTCCTCTCTAGCACCCTGAAAAAATGCAGTGTTTCCAATAAAGATGAGAGCATGGGATGGAAGCTGTGGTAACAATTCTACACAGTGATCTGAGCTAACATTCAGTTAATTTCCTGTTTTAACAATGGTGTCATGAGATACTGTCAGATCAAATGGCATTATTAATCAGATCCAGTTGCAGTCAATTCTAATCATAATGCTTTACCATAGATATGGATTTTTGAAGGGAGCAACTTTTATGTGAATGGCTGTTTCCATTGATTTTATACATTGCTGTCCAGTTTTAAAATCCCATTATTATCCCAGAATTAGTTTGATGACATTGAAAGTAAGAATAAATCTATCTGTGGCAAGTCAGTGACAGGGTATGTGTAGGTAGAGAAGCTGAGTGAAAAGACTTTACAAGGTCAAACAATCATTTGAGAAGGAGTCAGTCACCGGGGATGTCAGCAGAAGTTTGCAATCAGTGTGAAAGACAAGGATAATGATTTTCAGAACAACTCTTTAAATGAATGTGGAGGCAATACACAAGCTCACTGTCTGGTCTAGATAGCATGGGTTGCAGGTTAGCCACATTATGCAAAAAGAAAGCAGAGGGGTTTTCCTGCATGAGAAGGCACAGAGAACACACTGCTCCTAATTTTCCTTTCACTCCAGCTCTCCCATGTTGATTTACATTTACTTCCTCTTTCAGGCTAACCTTTCCATCAAGGATCTCTTTCTTTTCCCCAGAACATGCTTTAGTTAATAGGCTGGATTTTCCTAAGTGGCCAAAGCACCCATTTAAAAAGAGCATGATACATACCACATGCCTTCCAGAGAGCTCCTGTGTTTCTGAAAAGGTTTCATGTACAACCTTGCCCTTCGAACCAAGTACAAACCAAAAATGTACCAGCTCACCTGGTATCTGAAACCATCACATGCTTTACCCTGGTACCAGATAGATTTTCTCCCCTGTTTCATCGCTATGAAGATACAGGCAGGTTTAGTATTTTTCTTAAAAAACAGTGGTCTTATTAACGCAGTGAAGCCATTTTATGAGCAGCTTCTCTGGCAATCCTGTTTTCTGTCAGGCCTGGACTGACCATGAGGGTAAGAAAATCTGCCCACCTTTAGCTCACCAGGGCTCCCTGATTCTGTCTGCCCTCCAACTGCTCCTTCTTCCTCTGAGATGTAGCTGCACCACTTTGCTGCTGAAGAGACTTGGCTTGGAGGACAGTAAATTATCTGGGGAGGCCATGGAACCACCTTGAGGGAGCTTAAGGATGGCAAGAAGAACTCTTTGACAGGATTTACATGGATATGGTTGCTTCTCCCTTAGGGCAGGGGAATGGAAAGTCCTAAAAGACTTTGAAAGTCAAAGTCTTTCAAGTTTTCTACGGTTCTGTGATTACCAAATGTTGTCCCAGTAAGAACTGTTTTCCTTCATCTGAATAAGAGTTAGACTGTATCTGCTTTCATGGAATAATAATTCATTCTACTTTGCTTTCAGCAGGACTAGGGGCAGTACAAGGTGCTCTTACATGGATTTTTAAAGTGTTTTCTGAATGTCTCCAATTAAATATGTCTCCAATTTCTTAATTTTACTTCACTTTCCCCCTTCCTCTTATATGATTTCATTCCAGTCATTCTTTTCTCTACCAGGCCATCAATAGACAAAACTGTTTACTTTTTTTCTGTGTATACATCAATCACTCCTCAAATGAGAACAACAGCATGTGTTTTGGTCACAAGCCTCCTTGCACATTCTTCGCTTCATGTCTCAGCCTGCTATAGGCAAGGACAATGTCGCTATTTAAACTGGGCTAAGTCATCAGTCATTATAAAACCCCTTGGGGATATGAATATGTCCAGCAGTAGTGAGAATTTTCTAATCTTTGTGTGCTTTATTTAAAAGTGCTATTCACAATGGCTCTGTGATGAAAAGTGCCAGTAACCCTGCAAACTCTTAGACTGCTGCCTGTGCAGAACTGGGTGAGGCTTTCTTTTAAGAAGTACTTCTGCTGATTTGGCAGAATTGGACTAGCAAATTGTAGTGATGAACTGGATAAAAATGACCTGGAAAATCCCTGCCTCACGTACAGTGCTGACTGCTGAGCAATCATTGCTGTTCTGTGCTTTTTCCTTTGTGCTGGCCTGTGCATAGATATACTAGTACTGAGTTAATTCAGAGCTGGGATTGGCAGAGGGTAAACCACAAAATTTAAAATTCCCTCTTTTTATCCTGAAAATTATTTTCTAAGCCTTTCATTTTTGTTGTGGGGAGGGAGCAACAAGATTAGAAACTGAAGCTAGGTCAGACTCTCTTGAGTCCTTGTGCATCTCTGCACAGCCATGTTTGGGCACAAGAAGCTGCTCATAAGTGACTCAGCCATACACATCAGAACAATTAGGTCCATTTAAAATCCAGGAACTAACAATTTTGAGGATTCTTTCAAACTCTTTCCAGTTGAAAACTCCATATGTTCCTCTCCCTCTGAAGTTTGTCTTGACTTCTGGCATATATCAACACCAAATCTTCACTGCAAAATATTTGCAGAAAATTCTGGATTTTATGTCAAGATTTTTGGAAACCAACACAGATTTCATGTGTCCTCCATGCTTCTTGTCTTAGTTTGTCAAAATTCTTCCATGTTTCAGTGAATTTATGAACCAGACCACACATTCAACTTCCCATGATTTTAGTCAGGAAAATTACACTGTCAGGAAAATGATGCTGTTAAAATAATCATTAAAGCTATTAGAATGAAATTTTTTAAAAAGGAAAATTTTTTTCAACAGGCACACCTACATGTAGGCAAGATGCATTTTTCTATAAGAAAAACTGGAATTGCTGAACAATCAGCCATGCCCTTCCACAAGGTCTGAACTGTTTATTCATGGGTGGTTCCCAAAGATTCCTCTCACCTGGTATCTGGAACAGCGGATGGCTTATCCTGTTACCATGTAGGTTTTCTCCACTGTTTTATCACTTTTCAGATACAGGCAGGCGTGAAGTGCTTTCATACTTGCCTGTCCCTATTTATAATACTCCCACGAAGTCCCTAATCTTTATTGAACAACTTTATCTTTTACAAATAAGAAACATGAGTTTCTTACAGAGTGTACAATTGGAATTGGTGTGAGAAGTTACTGAATAACTAAGGGGAGAGCCATGTTCCTTGAGCCATTGTATCAAAGCTAAACATGGTTAATGAAGAGAAGACAGCTCCTTTTTCTCTTCCTGATGTGGTTAACAAAGATCTAAGAGAGATGAAATAACACTGTGGTTTAATTATATTCTTTCCCCCTCTGGAAATTTTCAATATTTCTAGTTCTCATAATTTTCTTTCAGGGAAGTACTCCAAACTTTTCCTATGTGTAAAGTATTTGGTATCACAATGATTGCAATGGCTCATAATGCTCATTATCTGCACTAACTGTTCAGAAATAATGCTATTTCTATTCATTAAATGAATTGAATTATAAAACACATACTTTGGCATTTTTCACTCATGGACTACGAGGTATGTTTCATATGTTGATTTCTCTGTGGAAGAAAAATGGCAGTGTGTTTGTACCTTTACCTTATATATTACATATAGCTGTTGCAGTGGGCCCAGTCATTTTGCACAGTGAAGTATAGCCACACGCTATGACTGGTAAACCAGACAATCACAGATATCCCCAGCTTATCATGACTTTATGCTTAATGAGATATTTTTTCTACACTGGGACAAAGGCAAAACAATTTTTCAAAACTTTCTCCTCTTGATTTGCTTAGTTTTAAATAATTGCCTTAGAGTATAATCAGAACAGCTCCTGAGAGGTGCTGAAGGCTTGAAGCAGGCAGTGGAAAGCTAGGGTGAGAAAATATTTTTATTATGATTGATTCCTTATTGTGCAGAACTTAGCAGCTGCTTTACTAATATACATTACTTTTAGGAGATCAGCTCTATTTTTAAGATTTTAAAGCCTGAAGCATTCTGCAGATGTTCTCAAATGTATTCTGCACTCTTAATGAAGGGAAAAATAACACAGAAGGTTAAAAAATGGTCTCACTCTAAAACAAAGCTTGAAATCAGTTTAAAGCAGTCACACCGAGTCTGGGCTTCAGCTGCCTAGCATTAATACAGCAGGTAAAGAAGTAGTGTGCTTCACAGAATGACAGCCTTATCCACTTCGATTTTGGAAAATCAAACTTAAAACAACACAGCCTCGTCTTGGAAATAATATTTAGGCTTTTGATTACTAACTGCTGTTCTGGAATCAGGCATGCTCTAGTTACTCACGTAGCCCACTTTTCCTCTCACCTCCCTTGTCTCTCAGAGTCCAGGGGACTTGCAGCCAAATAATCTACTCTGACTAAGCAGTGTTATCTGAGGGGAAAAAAGGTGATGTGGCTGCTCTGCTGTACTATTGGTATAGCTGCTGATAAACCAGGGGGAGAAATAATGCTGGTGAAATGCAAAGCTTAAGGGCTTATGTTTTCATGTATTTTCATGTACCAACTCTATTAAATTATCTGAAGGTATAGAGATTTATTAAACCTCTGTGTACAATGCTGTTCCAGCTGTGTATTTTGGTAAGCTGTCTTTTTGTGGATATCTGTACAACATAAGCTAATGCTCCTCTAAGAAAGAAAATGTTTCAGATTATCCTGGGACAATGAAGAGTCATTACATGAACTACAGAAGTGTAAATTACTGTCTGTTGGTTTAACTAGTCTGTGAGAGGGGTAAGTTGCCAGAGAAGCACCAGGCAAATGACCATTTGGTCATCTCCAGTGAGAGGACTTAAGAGCACTGCCTAAACTTAAGAGGTCAGGAAAGGATGAAGGGTGGAGGCTTCCTCTGCTTTCTCCTCATTCATTTTCTCTCTTTACTTACAGACTCAGCAGTTTTTGACACTTCTTCCTTTGCAATAGTTCTATGGTCTTCTGCAGGTGGACACTGCTGACATATTGTAAGTAGAGAGTTTCTGTTGTGGACTTTTGCTTTACTCTGTATCTCTCCTGACCATTGTTTCTTTTAAAGAATCCAGCAAGTATTATCTAAAAAAGTTACCTACACTTTTCCTATTACATACCAGTATCCCCTTTCCCCATGTTGCAGGGTCTCCAGTGGTGATCTGATTTATTTGCTTTAAAGTCTTTCTTATTTCTTTTTGGCTTTGCTTTTGGTTTCTTGTTTGGTTGGTTGGTTGTTTTTTAACTACTTTGAAATCTTGACAGAAAGAATATGACCGCCTCCTCTTTGGGGCACAATGTTCCCAATTAATCTGTTGTTTTTGTTATTGAGTAAAAGAAGTCACTACACTTGCTTGTTCCAATAACCTCTCTACTTTATCTGTGTTTATCCTACCAAGCACTGCTTCGCATACTAAAAAACAAAGAAGGAAAAGAGACTATATTTCCTAATCTTGTTCTGAATGAAAGTGAGGGAATTTTTGCTTTGACTAGTAATGAGTGAAGAACAAGGTCCTTGCAAAACAAGGCATTGGCTTGTGCAAAACACTGCAGAAAATAATTACACCCCCTCTGATTTCAGTGTGGGAGAGGACAAATTCTAAGTTGTATCAACTGATACATCTGATATTTCAAATTACCATTTTCTCTCATTTTCTCTTCAACTTGGAAGAGTCACTGCTATAAATAAGAGGCAGTCAGAGAAGTGGAGGAGGAAAAATGTTTGAATGAGATGACTGACAACGATTTAAGTTTTTCTCTTTGCAGGACAAACACACTTTGAATCCTTGCTATGGTGAAAGGCCAATCCAAATCCAGTACAGTGACTACTTTTGCACAAAAAGAGAGACTTAAATTCCCTTGGAGACAGTTCAGTCCTTTTATCTTCTACATACAGCTCACTGTGTAAATAAAGGATTTTCTTTCTT